>JAZEWT010000010.1:13234359-13298996 GCA_036362905.1 Mordacia mordax
GGAGACCCTACCAGGGGTGTAAAGCCCCCGACAACATAGCTCCTCGGATCATTCGGGCACACAAACCCCTCCACCACTGTAAGGTGGCGGTTCAAGGATGTAATCTGCACTACTGGTAAAACACACATAGCAGAAGTGCCCGACATCTCAGCGTACGCAGATTGTTAGCCACTGTTGGAAAAAACACTTTTGGGAACGCCAGATAACGAGTTGTAGAATTACACGACCATGATCGTTGGGGATGCGTGAGGGGGAGCCGATGCAATCGACTCCGGGATATTACACGCATCACGACAATTTGGTGTTAAAAGGCGGAATGCGAATCCATGTTGGGGAGGTAAACATCACTCTGACATTCGAGGGCCACACTGCAGAGTCCTGAAAAGACTTCCAGTGACACGTAGACAGCGCACGGCGCCTTGGAGGCTGGTAGGACGGCGACGGTGATGCGAGTCCACCTCCAGCTGTGGAGGCGAGGACTAGGGATGACTGGACCCTACTCAGCCAGTCGGTCAAGGAATGTGTCGACCGAGTCGTCCCGGCAGCTGCACAGGGGCAACTGGCATGGCGACGCAGACAGCCAGACGAGTCTTTGTGCGCCTACATGGAGGGCCTGGCGGTGCTTGGCGATCAGGCTTACCCGGAGGAGGGACGCCAGTTCACCAAGAGTCTTGTGAGAATCGAGCTGTTCTGGTACCTGCAGGGGGACAGACTTGTGGCAGGAGGACGTCGAATGCCCAGAGCTGACACTCACGCATATACAGGCCAGGGCTTTGGCGTGCGAGAGCGCGGGCACATGGCCGGACCCACCACCGACGCCAGGGGGCGCTGCTGGCCTGCGAGGACCCGGAGGAGGATGAAGCTGACAGGGCGGCGCTGCAGCGCGGTAACCACAGAGCGAGCCCAACAAGCCTGAGCGATATGCTGAGGAACATTCAGCGGCGGCTGGACTCGTTGGAGATGGGGTCCGGAAAGGGATCTCCTGAATGGCAACCATGGACGACGGAGGGTCGTCGATCATTGGGACCTGGTGGAGTGCTCAGGTCAACCCAAGTCCAACGCCCCATGCCAGGGGGGGACCTATGTGTTTCCGGTGCCGATGGAAGGGGCATGTACAGCGGGACTATCCATGCAAGGCCTCGCCCCCACCTCGGGAGGCGTTATACGACAATGGGCCCTGGTAGTCGGGAGTACCAGGGTCCGCAATGATATCCCGAGGGCAGTGGGGCTCGTCCCAGGACTGGGCAGTGACAGAACACCACTGGGGCCGACCGCGATGGTGTCAGGGTCGGTGGAATGGCGCGCAACGTGGATTCTACTTGACACGGGAGCCACCATGTCAATAGTGAGCTGCGAGCTGTGCCGTTGTGCGGGGGTCGACCCTCAGCGACTGCGTTCACTGGACCAGAACCTAGCACAAGCCAGCGGCAGTGGACTGCAGACCATTGGGCGTCTCACGCTGGAGGTCCAGATAGGGACATCCAGGGTCCACCTCGATGTGTATGTGTCAACGAGGTTATGACACCCCTGCATCTTCAGGACAGGAGCGCTGGAGGCTCTGGATGCGACCGTGTGTGTCCCGAGAAAGTGCGCCCAGGTGGATACATCTCAGGAAGTAATCCCGCTCTGTGGCCGGGAGCAAGTGACTGGGCCGGGTGGGCGTGTCTCGGGCGAGACAGCGGAAGCGGCATCAAGTCACGGGGCGGTAAGCATGACGTCAGTTCCCTAGAGCGTGGCCATGACGTCAAACCCGGGAGTGTTAAGCGTGATGTCAGTTCCCGGGAGGACCGACATGACATAGACCCCGCGAGGGTCAAGCATGACATCAGTTCCCAGAAGTGCGGATGTGACGTCGGTTCCGGAGTCATGGGGCGCAGCACCGGATACGGGGAAACATAGCCCTCTATATGGGACGTCGGGCGCAGATAGGCCCGAATTCTGAAGGGCTGCTTCGTGTATTAACCGGAGGTAGAGATGGGGCCGCGCTCAGCGGGGATGTCTTACTGATGCCGCACCCGGAACTCGCTCGCCAAAACGGACTTGTGGGTGCAGCGATAGTGATAGCCACCGAGTGAGGTCTAGTGCTAAGGATGTTGAACCTCCACAATGTACCGATATGCTTCGAGTCGGAGCGGAGGTCGCCGAGATCCACCCGCTACGAGCATGCACTGATCCAGGGGCAGTGTACACCCTGTGGGCAGGAGAGGCGGAGCAAGCCACGGAGGATGAGCGAGACCTGGCCTGGCGAGTGCGGCCTGCGGCCTGGGAGCCGGCCCCCCCTCTCTTCAATAAAGTGCAGGTGGACTGGAAACCCCTGTCGAGGGGTGAGGCGACGCAGCTACGGGAGCTGCTACGTGAGTTCGCGGACGTGTTCAGCACGACGTGGATGTGGGGAGAACCATTCGCGCACAGCACCGCATTAAAACCGGAGATGCCCGGCCGGTGAGGGTTCCGCCGTACCACATGGGGGCTCCCGAGCGGGCGAGAATCGACGAGGCGGTGCAGAAAATGCTCCGGGACGGGATTATCCAGCCATCCTCGTGTCCCTGGGTGGCGCCGGTAGTCCTGGTCACCAAGAAAGATGGGTCCACCGGCTTCTGCATGGACTACTGCCGGCTGAATGCCATGACGGTGGGAAATGCCTTTCTGATGCCGCACGTTGACGAGATGTTGGACGGGCTGAGCGGGGCTCGATATTTTTAGATCTTGGACATGGCGTCCGGGTACTGGCAGGTTAGGGTGGCCGAAGAGGACAGCATTCACTACCCCGATAGGTCTGTTCGAGTTCTGGGTAATGCCTTTCGGACTGTACAATGCCCCGTCAATATTCTAGCGGCTGATGGAACACGTGATGGGGGGCTACAGTGGAGGAAATGCCTGATCTACCTCGATGACATTATCATTTTCAGCAAGACGATTGAGGAACACTTGGGATGCCTCCGGGAGGTGTTCCAGCACCTGAGGGGGCGAACCTCAAGTTGCAGCCCCGCAAATATTACTTCAGCACCCTCGCTCGCCCCCTCACCCTATTCATGTTCACCAAGAGGTCCTTCGAGTGGATCCAAGACTGCGAGGCCACGTTCCGGGGCCTGAAGGACCGCTTGGTGCGTACCCCCATGTTGGCATTTCCGGACTTCTCTAAGGAGTTCGCATTGAACACTGATGCCAGTGGGTGCAGCCTGGGGGTGGTGCTATCACAAGGCAGGGAAGATAACGAGCAGGTGATCGCATACGCGAGTTGGACACTGAGCGCGGTCGAGCAAAATTATTGCGTCACCCAGCAGGAATTACACGCAGTGGTGTTCGCCTGCCGACAGTTCCGCCCGTACCTGCACACCCAGGAATGCTATATCCGCACCGATCACCATGCCCTGCAGTACCTCCTGAACTTCAGGGAGCTGAGGGGACAGATGGCCCAGTGGTTGGCCCAACTGCAGGAGTACGATCTATGGATTGAGTACCGGGCCAGACGGATGCACGCCAACGCGGACGCCCTCTCCCGATGGCTGGCGTTCTGTCTCTACACCCCGCCAGACCCGCTGTGCCCCTGCTTCACAGGGGGCCGGTGCCGCCTGCCTGCCGACAGCACCTAGACGAACCCTGGGTGGAGCCACTCCGGGAGGAGGTGGGCTGTAAATTCCCGGGAAAGATGAGCGAGCAGCTGCAGAGGGCCCAAGGACACGACACTGAACTGGCAGAGGTGAGAGACGCCCTCGGCCAGGGCCAGACGGCTATCAATGGACCGTGGGCTAGCCTTTACCCCCAGCTGGGCCTCTGGGAGGGTGTAGTTCAGGAGCGGGGGTCTGACGGAGAAGCCGGGAGAGTGTGCGTCCCAGCCGCAGCCCGACCGCAGCTGTTGCGGTCGGTGCATGACCACCCCTTATGGGGGCACGGCGGTGAGCATCACACGAGTTCGATGCTACGATGGTAGTACCTCTGGCCCGGCCTGAACCGAGATGCAACCACCTGGGTTAAGGGATGCCAGAGGTGCCAACAGGCCGTAAGGGTTCTGCCAAGCTACGCTGTTCCGCTGCAGCCGTTACGAGTCAGCTGGGTGAACCAGCTGGTGGGGATCGACCTGCCAGGGCCGCTTCCCACGACCCATCAAGGCAACCGCTACATCATGGTAGCGGTGGACTACTTCACCCGGTACCCAGTAGCGGTGGCAATCCCAGACAAGACGGCTGCCACAGTCACGCAGGCCTTCCTAGAGGGGTATGTTCTGTGACACGGTGTCCCTGAGCGGATCATCATGGACCAGGGGAGGGAGTTCAAGGCCCAGGTGTTTGATGGCCTCTGCCAGGAGCTGGGGATCCAGCGGATGGGGATTACGGACAATCACCCTCAGACGAACGGTTTGTTTGAGAGGCTCAACCAAACTCTCACGGGGAAATTACGGCGCCTGTGGGACCAGCACCAGAGGGACTGGGACGTGCATCTTCCGTACATGTTGTTCGCATACTGCACGTCGACGCACTCCTTGACTCGCCAGACCCCATACTTCCTTATGTACGGACAGTAGGCGAGCCTGCCAGCAGACGTCCTGTTCAGGGTGGCCTCGCCCCAGCCAGTGGAGACAGAGAAGGTTCTCACCCAGTACTTGGAGACCCTGCGCCAGGCTCGGGGGCGGCCCTACGAAGCCGGCGAGGAGGCCCACACGAGACAGCCTGCGGTGGTGCGGCGAGGAGTGAAGCCGTGGAGTTTCGGGGAGGCTAGTGAGTATGGGTGTACTCCCAATAGGTCTGCCCGGGGCAGGTGGGGAAACTCGCCTTACCCTGGGTGGGACCCCACACTTGAATGGCAGCTGTCACCCAAGACCGTGCTGGTAAGAGGGAAAGACTGAAGGCCTAGAGACCACCCCCTGGAGGGGAACCAGTCCGAGGAATGACCGAGCCTGACAACGATGACGGTGGGCCCCAGAGGCGGCCCACGCGCGTGTGGCGGCAGAGTCGGGCGACGGACTCGCGGCACCCCTCGGACGCTGCGACTGCTCCAGTAGTTCCCTCCCGAGCAGTCGCAGGACCTGCCATGGCTCCAGCAGAATGTGACGGACCCTCGGTGACCAAGCGGCCGAGGAGGACACCGGCCCACCTCCGAGACTTTGTGATGGCGATCGAGCCTGGTCACATTGACGGTGAGGAGGTCCAGCTGGAACCTCTCGCCGGAGGAGGCCAGGCCATATGCACCTTGAAGCCACGTGAAGTGTCGAAGGCTTGCTGACAGGAGGTATAGGAACAGACCCAGGTGTTATGGGTTGCCTTACTGAGGCACCACGTATGCTCCCTACTCTGCCAAATTGCTGTGTATTAGCCGCCTGATGCTGCGCTTGTTGTTGTGAGCATCGCTCCTCCAGTTCTTTCGAAAATTTATGAGCTCCTCACACAATATAACCTGGTTAAACCCAGGATGGATCGTAGGCAGCTAGGAAAGTTTCAAAACGGTGCAGATGTTCCGCCAGTGGGGTCCACGTTTCGTAAGCATAGAAAAAAGAGGGCATGATTGCAGCTGAGAAGACCTGAAGCTTCGTGTGGAGCGACAAGCCAGCTAGCTTCCACACAGTGTTACATAGCCAATGAAACGGTAATGCTGCCCAACTGATTCCGAGCGAGACACCTGCTCTCAAACCGGAACCGGCCATAAGCACACTGCCTATGATTGTAAACTTCTCCACTGTCTTCAACACTGCCCCATCACTCATGGAGAGCTGAGGAGGTGCAGTGTTTGGTGCCACTAAATACCCAGAGAGGTGCTTGGTTTTGGTAGGACTGATGGTAAGACCCCACATCTTTGCGGCATGCTCCCGGTTCAACAGCAGAGTCCCCAACTCCTCAAAATGAGCAGCAATAACCAAATCTTCGGCATAGATAACATGGTTGGCCAATAGGGAGCCATCGATTGACTGCACCCGGGCATCGATTAGCCTCCTATTGTACCTGTATCAGATGTAAATTTCACTGGCACATCCATGGAAAGCCTCTCGAACTACGTGGTCAAAAAAGATGTTGAATAATGTAGGAGCCAGAAGGAATCCCTGTCGCGTCTCAAGGTGGACAGGGAATGGCTCGGACACCTGACCACGTAGCTTTACCCAGGCTGGCCCACTCTCATAAAGGTCCTGAATGATGGTGAGCAGGGTGTCAGGGATCCCTAAAACACAAAGAACCATCCACAGCCCTGGCCTACTTATGGTATCGTAGGCCTTGACCAGGTCAATAAAGCAGAGATGCAGGTTCTGTTGGAATTCCCTACATCTCTGCTGTAGTAACTGGGCAAGGAATATGGTGTCCGTACAAGACTGCCATGGGCTGAAACCACATTGGGGTTCTACCAGCCTGTCGTCAGCGTGTCTGGCAAGGCGATGTTGAGTGATTCTTGCCAGGACATTTCCCAGCACACTGAAGAGCGAGATGCCCCTGCAGTTATTACAATCGGTGTGGACCCCCTTCTTAAAGAGGTGGACCACTAGGGCATCCTTCCATTCTTGCGGAACCCTTCCTGTGATCCTGACGGTTTTAGTGATGTTATACAGGGCAGTCTGCAGACAAACACCATCTTCCCTCAACATTTCGCTTAGAAGATTATCTCTGCCCAGTGCTTTTCCTGGTCTCAGGCTCTGGATTGCCTTTCATACTTCCTCTATAGATGGCACCTCTGCCAGCCACTCACAGGGTGTGGCTACGTCTTCCATTATCTGAGGTACCATGGCCCCAGCAGGGTCACCCCCATATTTTACCACGGTGTTATCTGATCTGACGGGGCTCTCCTCACCCAAGACCTTAATGAAATGCTCTGCAAATCTGCAAATTTGTTCCTGGGGGTCAGAGACGGGATCACCGTTTTCCCCTTTAAGAAAGGTAATCGTTACAGCATTGCAAGTCAGTATTTTTCTGAAGTAGAGAGTGATTTTAGATCACTGGCTACTGAAGCAGACTCCATCTCCTGAACAGCCGGCGACCACCACGCATCCTTGCAATGCCGCACAGCTCTCAAAACCTCCGAGCGAAGGCCGCGGTAAGCCTTCTCGTTCTTGGGCGTGGGATGTTGCAGGCAGTGGGAGTGGGCCTCCTGTTTTCTCTCAGCTAGCTTGAGCACCTCCTCCTGTCAGCCAGGGTTTCTGGGGAGGTCTGGACTGTGTACCCAGTATAGCCATTCCACCTGCATGAACCACAGCCTCACTCATTTCCCCTCGGCATTGGGAGGAGTGGGGGACGATGTCAGCCTCAGCTGCAAACGATAATGAAATTCTCGCTTACAGCGTTCATCAGTCAACCAAGACCAGGCCACAGGGATTCAGTGGGGCCCACCACTGCTTTGGAAGAATGGCAGGCAGATCTTAGATATGATAAGCCAATGGTCAGAGGTCATATCAGCTCCTCGGTAGGTCCTGTTGTCAAGGGCATTTCCTCGCATCTGCTGCTCCGCCATTATGTAGTCCAGCAGATGTTTTTGCTTGGACCTGACATGCACCCGTGATGTTGTGTGGATGTGCTTGTGGAGTTGGAGCTTTCTGGGGGGCACGTGGGGGGGGGGGCGCGTGGGGGGACGGACGGACAGTGCGCGTCACCTTCCTGTTGTCTCGCGGAGTCTCGTGATTAGAACTCGTGATCGTGAGTCATGCGTGATCTCGTGGTGTTTTCATGATAGGGGTGATGTCATCTGGAAGGCGCGAGAAGGGGCGGCAGTGGGGATTTATAAGGAGGGCTGGTTGGACAGAGGGGGACAGACAGTCACAGAAGAATCGCCTGGGGAACGAGGGGACGTCAAGATGTAGGCCGCCCGTCATGTGTCGTTATGCTCCGGCCCGCGTTTGCTGGTGTTCCAATAAAGCATCAAAATCAAGAAGGCTCTGCCCGTCCCTGCTCGCTGGCTGATGTATCGCGGAGTGAATGCTGATCCTCGCCATGGTGTTACCACTGTAAGCCGTCACGAGTCCGCAGTCGAAGCCGTGGTACCACAGATGGTGTCAGAGAAGTGGGATGCGAACTCACGCCGGAGACTGCGACGAGTGATAGCTGAAGAGCGGCGAGGAGTCGAGCGGCAGAGCCAGCGAGCGGGATGCCAACAAGCTAGCAGTGGAACGGTGACGGCGGGGGCGAGGCGCGGAGGAAAGGTGTCGCCGCAGGAGAATGGCAAAGCGACTCGGGAGTGCGGCGGTGGCGGCGAGAGAGCGAGCCACGGAGGAGGGTCACCGCAGGAAAATGGCGAGCGACAGAGCGATGGTGAGTGGCGGAGCGATGGCAAGTGGTGGCAATGGCGATGATGGAGCGATGGCGAGCGACGGAGCGATGGCGGCTGTTTGGCGTTATGGCCTTGTGTGGCTCGGCGCGCCGCACAGGCTTGGCGTTGCTTAAGCGGGCCTCGCCGCGCAGGCTTGGCGTTGCTCAGCGGGCCACGCCGCGCAGGCTTGGCGTTGCTCAGCGGGCCACGCGTGGTGCCGCAGGCCGCTGGGAGCCATCGCCGATGTGGGGCTGCCATTGTGGTGGCGCCCCGTCGGCGCTGGAGCCGGGGAGCGGGGCCCATTGGGGGCCCCCGGCTCGTCACACCCTGGGAGGAGATGACGGCGAAGGCGGGAGGAGGAGTCGGAGCTGCAGCTGCTCGGCGGGCCGCGCCGCGCTGACTTGGCATTGCTCGGCGGGCTGCAGATGGTGCAGCGGTTAGTGCTCTGTGTGTGAGTGAGTGAGCGGTGGCGCAGCGGTTAGCGCTCTGTGTGTGAGTGAGTGAGCGGTGGCGCAGCGGTTCACGCTATAGCTGCGGGGGGATAGCGGTGGCGCAGCAGGTAAGCACCGTAGCCGCGGGGAAAAGCGGTGGCGCAATGGTTTGCGCCGTAGCCGCGGGGGGGATAGCAGTGGCACAGCGTGTAGGCGCTGTAGCCGCGGGGAAGAGCGGTAGTGCAGTAGCGCAGTGGAGAGAGGTGGCGCAGCGGTTCACGCCATAGCCGCGGGGGGAATAGCGGTGGTGCAACGGGTAAGCGCCGTAGCCGCGGGGAAGAGCGGTGGCGCAACGGTTCGCGCCATAGCCACGGGGGGGGGATAGCGGTAGCGCAGCGGGTAGCGCGATAGCCCCGGTGAAGCGCAGTAGCACGATGGAGAGCGGTGGCACAGCGGTTCGCGCCATAGCCGCGGGGGGTATAGCGGTGGCGCAGCTGGTAGTGCGATAGCCGCGGTGAAGCGCAGTAGCGCGGTGGAGAGCGGTGGTACAGCGGTTCGCGCCATAGCCGCAGGGGGGATAGCGGTGGCGCAGCGGGTAGCGCGAGAGCCGCGGTGAAGCGCAGTAGCACGGTGGAGAGCGGTGGCGCAGCGGTTCGTGCCATGGCCGCGGGGGGGATAGCGGTGGCACAGCGGGTAGCTCGATAGCCGCGGTGAAGCTCAGCGCGGTGGAGCCGTCGCCGATGTGGGGCTGCCATTGTTGTGGCGCCCCGTCGGCGCTGGAGCTGGGGGAGGGGGGCCCCTTGTGGTCGCCCGGCTCGTCACACCCCAGAGGGAAGTGAGTGCAGAGCGGTGGCGCAGCGCTTCGCGGCATGGCCACGGGGGAGAGCGGTGGCGCAGCGGTAGCGCAGTAGCCGCGGATAGCGGGTGGCGCAGCGGTTCGCGCCATAGCCGCAGGGGGGGATAGCTGTAGCGCAGCGGGTAGCGCGATAGCCGCGGTGGAGAGCGGTGGCGCGGCGGTTTGCGCCGTGGCCGCAGGGAGCGGTGGCGCAGCGATTGGCGCAGTGGCCGCAGGGGGTGAGAGCGATGGTACAGCGGTTAGTGTGCTGTGTGTGGGTGAACGATGGTGCAGCGGTTAGTGTGTTGTGTGTGTGAGTGAGCGGTGGTACAGCGGTTGGCGCGCTGTGTGGGTGTGGGGAGCGGTGGCACAGCGATTAGCGCCATAGCCGCGGGGAGCGGTGGCGCAATGGTTAGCGCGCTGTGTGTGTGTGTGTGTGGGGGGGGGGCCTTAACGTGGCGGTGCCGCAGAGTTTGGGGGGGGGCTTGCTTTTTGCTTGAAGGTGATTGCTGGTGGGCAGTTGTGGCCCGAGGATGGGCCTAATGCCCGGGGGGGGGAACTGTGGAGTTGGAGCTTTCTGGGGGGCACGTGGGGGGGCGCGTGCGGGGACGGACGGACAGTGTGTGTCACCTTCCTGTTGTTGTCTCGCGGGGTCTTGTGATCGTAACTCGTGATCGTGAGTCATGCGTGATCTCGTGGTGTTTTCATGATAGGGGTGATGTCATCTGGAAGGCGCGAAAAGGGGGGGCAGCAGGAATTTATAAGGAAGGCTGGTTGGACAGAGAGGGACAGACAGTCACAGAAGAATCGCCTGGGGAACGAGGGGACGGCAAGATGTAGGCCGCCCGTCGTGTGTCGTTATGCTCCGGCCTGCGTTTGCTGGTGTTCCAATAAAGCATCAAAATCAAGAAGCCTCTGCCCGTCCCTGCTCGCTGGCTGATCTATCGCGGAGTGAATGCTGATCCTCGCCGTGGTGTTACCGCTGTAAGCCGTCACGAGTCTGCAGTCGAAGCCGTGGTACCACATGCTGATGACGGAACAGTGTGTTGATTTTTACGAGCCCATGGGCTGAACAGAAGTCTAGCAGCCGTCTACCGTTGTTGTTGAGCTGATCTGGCCCATGCCTTCCAATCACTCCAGCCCAGATGTCTGCATCATGATCTACTCGAACATTAAAGTCACCATGTGGGATGACTCTATCCCTAGGGGCTACTTTAGCCAATACCTGGTATGTGATATTCATCTTCAGTAGAAGTGTAAACCACCACCAACATCCCTCGCCTATCATTTATAGGTAGGCGAGACCAAAGTAGCCTGGGACTCACAGGTTCCCACACCTCACCACCACTTTCTGATGCCCCCTTAATTAGTTTTTTTTTATAATAAGAACCACAGTTTCCTGTTCCGAGTGGAGGATTGCCACCCCTCCTGCTGACTGAAGCTAGAACCAGTCCACCAGACCTCCTGTATCCCACAGAAGTCCAGGCTGTACCGGTCCACGTCCCGACAAAAGAGTGGCAACCTCTCCTCCGCAACGATCGTTCAAACATTCCACGTGGCCTCATGCAGCAGCTTTTTCTTGTTTCTGGAGGATCGCCTACATACACCGAGCTCTCCCAAGCCTCTGCTTTGAATCACATCCCACTGTACCCAACCTTCTTGCCATATGCTGTCAGCTGACAATGTTTTGCCGCCCTCGTTACATCCATCGCAGTGCTGGATACAAAAGGCTCAATAACCTAGCTACGACTGAGTTCCCTACCATCATCCCTATATAAAGTTCTACATATTGGCTGCCGAGGAAGCAACAAATTAGGCCTTTTGCAGCTTGGCGTTACTTGCGGACAATGCCACTGGTCAGTCTTTCTCCAGCATGCATATTGTCCGCTAATAAAACCCACTTTTCCCTGCTTAATTTGCATTGTCTGAACACTGAAATAGCTCCACTCATTGCTGAACTGAGCTTGGACAACAGATTGGATCTGCTCTAACAGAGACCTGGCACAATCAAGATTATTTTATCACATTGAATCAGGTGAAACCACAGGACTTTGCACTCCATCAGAAGGCTCATTCCCATAGACACTGTGGTGGCCTTGCAATTCTTCGCCGACATCCGATTCCGTATCCGACCTTCCATTAATTCGAGCATATGTCTCTGGATTGGAGGTCGGCTCAACCTGTGAAGTTGGTGGTGCTCTACCGCCCTCTTGTATCCTCCACTTCTTTTTGTCAATGAACTGTCTGAGCTGCTTTCTAAGCTGTGCTCCAGTTCTGAGAGGATCTTGATGCTTGGCGATTTAAACACTCATTTTGACACTCTAAAAAGCCCCCTTACAAGGGATCTCATAGCAACTCTAAACTTATTTGGCTTCATTCAACACATGACCTATGGCTCTCACAGATGTGGCCATACTCTGGACCAAGTATGCTCAAGCGGGATATCTGTAACCAACCTGTCTGTCACGAATCTTGGTCTGTCTGATCACTCTGCTGTGTGGTTTGATCTTCAGGTAACCCCACCCAATTCGATCACCAAGGACCAAATCCAATTCTGACATCTTAACATCATCACTCCAGACTTATTCGCCCTTGAAATCAATAGTTCATCACTCTCTGCCTTGGCTCACTCTGCCTCTGATGTGACAGTTGAAACTTATAACAGCTGCTTTCACAGATACTGGATGGTTTGGCACCATTCAAATCACGCTATGTCTCACGTGGAAGACAATCCCACTGGTATTCTCTTTAACCCCGGGACCTCAAGGTGAATACATGCAGAGCCGAACGAACTTGGATGAAATCTTGGCCTCACCATCCACACTCAAATCTATAAAGATCAGCTCAATCACTACTGGAAGGCACTTTTTTGTGCCCGTACCAATCACTTTTCCAGCATTCTAGCTGATACTCAGGACAAGCCCAATATCCTCTTTTCTATCATCCATCGAATGAGTCACTCACCCTCACCTTCCTTCACTAATAAAGACCAGGAGGATCCATTAATTCAGTTCTTCTCAGCAAAAATAAAGGCCTGCCGCATCTCTACTCAGTCTCAAGCTCCAACCATTACCTCAACAATTTTTCCTTCTAGCCCGATCTTGAAACTCCTGGAATTTTCCGATTTAATTGAATCTAATGTCTCTTCATTAGTTACCAGATCTCGGCCTACAAACTGCTACCTGGACCTCTTTACATCCAAACTCATCCAGGCAAATTTGCCACCTACGTCACAAATCTTTTCAATAAAACTCACTTCGTTCAAGCATTGTCCCCCCCAATATTCAAATGTGCCGTAGTTACCCCTCTGCTTAAAAAAAAACCTGGCCCTGATTGCAACATCGCTGATAGTTATCACCCCATCTTGAATTTACCATTCCTCTCTAAAGTCCTTGAACGTACAGTTACCATGCAATTACAGAAACACGTCCTAAACAATGACCTCAATCCCTTCCAATCTGGGTTCAGATCTTGTGAAAATACTGAAATTGTTGTGGTTGAAGTAGTTAATGACGTACTTGTCACTGCTGATAAAGGCTTGCCAAGTATTTTTGTCTTCTTGGCCCTGAGCGCAGCTTTTGATGCCGTTGACCACCCCACCTTACTGGCACGAATGGAGGGCAAAGGGATCTCTGGCTGTGCCCTGCATTGGCTGAACTCCTACTTCTCCAATCAGAAGCAGTTCATCAGCCTCGGAGGACAAAACTCAGAGATCCATCCTGTTTGGTCAGGAGTTCCTCAGGGTTCAGTCCTCAACCCATTCCTCTTCAGCACCTACCTACTTGGCATATCATGTGCACCCTCAATCTATCATCAATCACTGCAATGCTGATGACATCCAAATCTATATCCATGCAAAGTCATCCATCATTGCGTCCGGTCTTTGCATATCATCCTCACTGGCAACTGTGAATGCCTGGCTCAGTTCAAATTTTATCATTCTAAATGGTAACAAAACAGAAGTTTTGCTTTTCAGAACCCCCGCACCAATTGTCCAAAGCTGAACCTATCCAATTGATGCATGACGACCAGTCCATTGAAGTTGCTAAGGCAGTCCGGAGTTTAGGAGTGATTCTTGATTCCTCACCTTCGAGACATATATTAGCAAGGTGACGAAGGTAGCCTATTTCCATCTCACAAACATAGCCAGACTGCACAACATCTTGTCATACTCTAATGCTGAGAAGCTAATACACATCATCATTTATTCACGAATCGAGCATTGCAACGCACTACTCCCTGGCATCTCTGTGTACGTGATCAAAAATCTCCAACGTGTGCAGAATACGGCTGCCAGAGTACTTCACCCGCATACCCATCCACGATCGCATATCTCCAGTGCTGGTGTCTTTCCACTGGCTACCGGTTAAATACAGGATTGAATTCAAGGTCCTCCTTCTCATCTACAATGCTCTCACAGGCACTGCTCCGACATACATCCGTGGCGTACTTCAGACACCCTCCTCAACACGACAACTTCGATCTTCCAATACGGGCTTGCTGCATGTGCCCAGATCGCACCTCTATTCGATGGGTGACAGAGCCTTCTCGCGCTCTGCTTCCAAACTCTGGAACTCCCTTCCATTGAAAATTCGCTCAGCTGAGTCCCTGGGCATATTCAAATCCCGTCTCAAGACTTACTTGTTCCATAAGGCATTGAAGCCCTCTGGCTAGGACTGTTGATGCTGCTCAGTGTTGTTGTGCTCGAATTATGACTAGCTGTTGACCTACACCTGCTGAGGGACACTTATTCCTTCCTTTATTTGTTTAACAATTATTTAATCTATTGTTTGACGTCCTTCATTGATTTATAGCCATTTTTTACTCTAATTGATCTATTCTGATGTTGTTAACTTGCTGTTCTTTCCAGAGCCCTGTGCAGCGCTTTGTGACCCTCAGGTGAAAGTCGCTCTAGAAATGCTATTGTTTTGATTATAGCCTTAGATAGCACTGGCCGCATCCCTTCAAAATGCGACACATGGCCTTGATAGACACTAGCTGGTAATGACTTGCTCCTGTGCTCACCCCAACCTTGTGTATGTTCAGTATGCCGTGCCTATTGGTGATCAAGTAATTGTACATTGTCAAGATGTTTCCATCGTAATAGGTAAAATATTTTACTTGAATTCGATTTGTTGGTCTTTTTTCAGGGTGATTTCCATAAAAAATTACCACCCCAGAATAAGGGTCATCACTCAGATGCTCCAATACCACAACAAGGTAAGATTACTTGAGTTCCAAAAGCCACAGTTCCTAATTTCTAAGCAATATACGGTTACGTATTTACTAATAATAATAATTGCGACCAGGAGCTCTTTGGCCTGGCTCATGGCTCGCACCAGCACAGTTAGGATTGGTCTCTGAAGGATGCTCATGAATAACACTGAGGCGGAACGCAGTGGCCTCACTTCTGCGATAGCAGCAGGTGGAGGAATGATGCTCACAACGATTGTAAGATGAATGCTCGGAAGAGAAAAGCCACTAGACAGCTGTGGTGGAGGTATTGTTTGTATAGATTACATCTATTCTGATCTCTGTATCATGAATGCATGACTTTGCTGTGTAGACAATTGCTCAAGAATAACATTCATATTCGGCGTCTATAAGCATATATGTTCGTGTTGAAATATTATTTGGCAAGCAGATTATATTATATGATTGCATTATCGCCAAACCAATCTTCTCTCTCATCTCATTATCTGAAACCGCTTAATCCTATATAGAGTCACGGTGAAGCCGGAGCCTATCCCGGAAACATAAGGCGTAAGGCAGGAATACACCCGACGACGGGACGCCGGTCCATCGCCGGCCAAACCAATCTTGATAGTGCTATTTTTACCAATGATTCAATAAATATTTTCACTGTTTGCGTTTGAGATTTAAATAATAATAATAATGTATTACTTTGATATCGTAGCAGTTTTCACCCAGTTCCCCATCTGATATAGGATTCTGCAGAGGTGTGAGAGAGGCTGCCACGTGGTCAGCTGGCACAAACCCGCCAGACACTACATCCGATATATTATGATGTTATCGGCCAATTAATAGGTGTTTTTTTATAGTTATAGGAGGAAATCTGAGAATCCAGAACAGAAAAACCCATACAGCTCGAGGGGAAAACACACACACTCCACGCAGAAAGATGCTCAAGGCAGGAATAAAACTTCCTCAGACAGGACATTCTTGCTGTGAGGTGCAGATGTTTGAATTCTGCCACTTTGCCACAACAAATGTCGTGTCTAAAACGACATGACAGTAAATAGTGCCACAGATGCTCTGAATCGCTACTGTCTGACTCTTCAGGCAGTTTTTAATCATTTTGGGCTATCAAATTCATGAATTTCTGAACTGCCTGAATAATTTAATGTGACTTTCCTGATTTTTTTATACTGCAGCATGAACTGCAATTCAAATTCCCGGGTCTGTAGTTTTTGTGTCACTGGGGCAGAGTTCTGAATCTCAATTAGAAATTTAGATGTGTATATTCCAAGCTTAGATAAGTATATAGATTGTCATGTTATTTTGAAGTGGTTTTCTTATACCTCGATGCATGAGAATTGTTTTCCCATGCTGTGTTGAGCACTCCCCCTTTCTCGTTTCGCCTTCCATGTTGGAGGCGAAACATCACGAAGGATGTAGGAGGAACGCTCGCCATGGCTGTCCCGAGAGAGTAGCTCTTAACATCAATTTTCATATATCAGTAGCATGTATATTTGTACATACATAAGGCAGCTACTAAAGGTGGTCTGAGATCGAAATGATGAAGTTAAAAATGGAAGAGCACCTTCCTGAGTGCTTGTAAAACTAAACTTGACAATGAGAAACAATCTAACCAATGTGCTGCAGGACTTCAATACTCACGTTTCAAGAGAGCAGCAACCTTTATAGCAGCAGAGAGACGAAGAGACTCAATTATTGATAACGTGTGGTGATTTCCAGAACAGATGCTCTGGCGCTGTCTAATTATATTTTATTTTAAAAATATAATTCCTCTGTAAATCTGGGATTGCTTGGTCATCAGCTGTAGCCACCAGGGGGCGACAGCCGGACCTAGGGCCATGGGTAACCCAATTGCACACGTCGGGCACAGGCGCACTTGCTGAACATCCCAAGCTGGAGCTGGCGTGAGGGTGATGCAGCCATCTGCCTCTCGGAGATGAAGCTGGGCTTCATAGCGCAGAGCTGCCTGGCGCAGGGCATCTCCACCATGCTGGCCAACCTCTTCTCCATGCGCTCTTACATCAAGGTGCGTGACCGCTGCCACTGCTGCCACCACTGACACCGTTGTTGTCATCAGGCTGCCATCATTCTGCCGATCCTCACTAGTGCAGCACTTCAACGAAGCTGACTCGGAGCGCTGTACAGAGTGGTCTAGGTGTCTTATGAACCCCATTTAATCCTATAAAGAGTAATATTTGTGCATAGAAATGGGTGTGTAATATAAGCAGGAAAAAATGACATATACAAACATAATTAACTTGAAGCATGATGTGGTTTGGTTTTGCAGTCACGGGACCAGCAGCTTTCTCGGAGGTCCACAGGGACCTTCGAGGTAGCATGATTGAAACGTGCGTGGCCCACATTGCCCTGGAAATGAGCCACTAGTCCCATGGTAGTGTGAGCTCCAACGTTTTTAAAATCAATTTGGATGATTAGTATCGTACCACCGGTGTAGTGCCACTCCCACTCCGGCATTTGGGCAGCAGGGTGGCGCATTAGTAACAACTGCACCTCACAGAAACAATTTACTGCCTAAGATGGTACGGTTCCCACTTCCACAACCTTTCTGTGTGACATTTGTATTTTCTATCGTTCTAAATAGGTTTCCTCCGGGTTCTTCGGCTTCCGCCCTTAACTAAAAATACTCATTAATTGGCCGATAAGATCATTATATATGACACAGTGTCTGCAAAATGTTGGCACCTGTGTGACTGCCTACCCTCCAGTCTCTCTGGGGTTTACCCACACCTCTGCATCATTCTATCTTCGAACAAAGACATATCTTCAACATTGAACGAATACGTGCTGCGCATTGTAAATTATAAATCTATGTATTTATTGTAAACAAATCCTGTAAAGAGCTGCTGTTTTGGGATAGCCATGTTGAGCATTCTTCCTCTCTTCTTCACAAAGTGGGGGAAAGCAGCTCTTCAGAGCCATTTTCATACACCGAGCCACGAATACCTGCATCGGTTCATTGTAATCCATTACATATTTTGCTCACACTGACAGATGAAATTAAGTCGCAATGTCTTTTCGTGAAATAAGAGTGAGGCTTACGGTATCTCAAGACTTTTCAAAAAGAATCTGCTTGGGATATGAGGAGAATTATTGATTATTTCTTTGTTTGGGAGTGAACCCCAACACCAATAAAGTTACTTGTATGAGACGTTATGATCTTTAAATCCACGTAGAAAGGTCAGCAACGTGTTTGCTGTGTTTCCAGAAATTTGTGTCTGGCAGCCTTGAAGGTCAGTGTCACAGATGTGGTCTTTGTATAATCCACAAACACTCCAACCTCTGCAGCACCAGCAAGACGCCGCACCCCAGTGAATATTAACGCCGCATTATATACTGTGCGCATCGAGAAGTGTACAGTGTTCAGAGTAGGATTAACCATCAACATGAGTTTGCTCACGTCCCATGATTAGCAGTACAGCGTACTTGCGAGTTGTCTGTCATGGAGTTGACTTTTGGTCAGACACTTTGTAGCGTCACAATTTTTAAAAATCAACATTTGTCAGCAAATTTCTGCAGCAGTCATGTAAATGGAATATGAAGTTTGGCATATAACTTAACTTGTCGAAAAAGATTACATTTATTGTTAAGCAGATGTTTGCATGCAGTACCATCTTTGGTGTGGGGTTTTTGTTTCTAAACAACCCAGTATTCTCTATCGCAATAATGCACGAAAAAAAGGAATTGACCTCCCAAAAAATATTCAGCAGACTCAGTGAAACTTTTCCGGATAAACAAATCAGTCTGCTATGGATACATATTTGTTACAGTGCAAAGATGTAATAAACAGAAGAGGTTTTACCATGTCTAGAAATAATGCAAATGTTAAGGTCTTTAAACACTAAATAGACACCTTTAACAAAGTGTCTGATACGTGTCTTATTCCCAGAAGTGATAAAACCTCTTATATTTATCAAACCAATTCTTGTAGTGTTATTATCAGGGTCATGAATGCAGTGTAGCTTGCCCATCAGCATCCATTGTTAACTCACTCGGCCACCTCCGTGTTTGCACTCGACTGCCTCTCAGATTGAGGAGGACACCTGGCAGAAGTTTTACCTGGAGGGAGTATCCAACGAAATGTACACCGAGTACCTGTCCAGCGCCTTCGTGGGACTCTCCTTCCCTGCCGTCGCTGAGTAAGAAAAACATTCCGGCGGCAGGGTGGCTACACAGCGGTAACACCCGCGCCTCACAGAAAAAGTCCTGCCCAAGGCGGTTCGATACGTGCCTGGGGTGCCTTTCTCTGTAGTGTTTGTGTGTTCTCCTGTTTTGCATGGGTTTCCTGCGGGTTCTCCTGTTTCCTCTCATAGCAAAAACACACTCATGAATGGGCTGATAAGATTGCAGGATGCAGGATGCAGTGTCTGGCAAATGTTGGCACTGGCTAACCAGGTGGCTGCTTTCCCCCACTTATCTGCAGTTTCCTCGCAACTCTGAATAATTCTCTTTTCGAACGAATATCTTCGGCAATGTGCAAATACTGTGCACGTTATAAATTGCAATATTATTATTTAAAGTCACTACATTGTTGTAAGATAGCTGGCTGGCTGGGAGATCATGGCACTGTACCTAGACCCTCAAGACCTTGGGTTCGAATCCAGGCAGCTTGCTCACGATGAATATCAAAACGTGGTGTTTCTTAGAAACTGTTATTTCCATGACAGATGTTAGAATGAGATATTGCATAAATGTGTGGAGATGAGGAGTAAGGTCAAGATAGCTTATAACTTGTGTGTAATTAGACTGGAGAGCTCTGTAGACTGCGATAGGCTATTAAGGGTGCAGTGGCCTGGTTTTCACAAAATTGATTGTTAATTTTCTTGAGTGTCTAATTGTGTGTGGAGAAAATTACAAAAGTCTATAATTTTCTGCAGTGCGGGTGCGAAAAACTCCTATCATTCAGTGAGTAGGTCATTAATATGTCACAAACGCATGACCCAACCCGATTCGAGGAAATGGCTGTTTGTCAATGCACTGCTAAGACCTCCCCAAGCTATTGATATGGGTTGTTTCACTATACTTCACAATTTCATTGGTCAAGCTTTAGCAATTATTTTCAACATTTCGGGCCAGCTGCGGATTGCAACAAAAATATTGGTCTCTTTGAAGGTTTGCATTTGCTCCTTCTGAGCAGCACTGTGGAACAGTGAGTAGCGCCGCTGCCTCACAGCAAGGAGTACCTGGGCTCGATACCCAGCTCGGGTGCCTTTCTGTATGGCGTTTGTGTGTTCTGCCCGTGTCCGCATCGGTTTTCGTCGGGTACTCCATTTTCCTCCCGCCGTTGAAAGATACGCTGCTGCCTAGATTAATTGGTCTGCTGAGTCAATTGCCCCCGAAAAAGTGACCTGCGATGTACTGGCGTCACATCCTGGGTATAGGCTCCGACCTATGCAGGATTAAGTGGGTACTGATACTGGCTGATATACTTCTTCCTTTAGTTGTGCTTAAAAACTTAAATGTTTCTCATGCCACTGTTGCACTGGTGCTCTTCTTTGTCTATGCTTAATTACTGTGCTGTGCAATCTTGAGTGCTGCTGTTTACTTCATGATTACGGTTAGAGTTTCATTTAAGCACACGTCGTAGTTTATTTGCCCTTTGGTTTTATGCATTGTTGTGTTGGTCAGTTTGGACATTTGTTGTGTCACAGAAATGCGGCATCTAGAGCAGTGGTTCTTAACCTGGGTTCGATCGAACCCCAGGGGTTCGGTGAGTCAGTCTCAGGGGTTCGGTGGAGGTCAAGACACACACCTCACTCATGATTCGTGATGACACGCCCCGCTTGGCCATCACTGGCTGCAGGTGATCACATTTTATTTTTCCAATAAAGAAGGGTTCGGTTGAACGCGCATATGAAACTGGTGGGGTTCAGTACCTCCAACAAGGTTAAGAAGCACTGATCTAGAGCTTGCAAGTTCACTGGCTACTCTCTGCTGTAATCATAACCATCTATAAACGTCTAGTGTAAAGGCATTACATGAAGGAGAGAGGAGGAACTATCGACATGGCTATTCCGAAAGAGCAGCTCTTAAGAGCGCTTCTCATCGCACATCGATCTGTAGATCCGTGAAAATGCCATCAATACATTAATGACTTCAGTCAATATTGACTCCGCACTAAACAAAGTATCTCATTATTTTTTATGCTTAGCAGCTGCATGAAAATACTTAGTTTTGATTTGAGCAATGTATATCTCTACGAGCTCATTAAGCAGACGAGTTACTCATGGGCTCAGCGTCAACGCCTCGACCAGAAGCGTTGGTGAGATGTATCCGAGGAAGTTGTCAGATGGCCTCGTGCCATTTCCCTGCGCACACGGGACTATGCTGCTGCTGTAGCGGATTGGTAGATGAGTGATGCTTTACGCACTGATATGACTCAAGTTCTATTGCCGAATAACCCAAATATAAGTGATGAACATGTTTCAATGTCGTTTTCAGGCTGTGCTTTGTGAAGTTGCGATTGTTGCTCATTGCAATTGAATACCGTGCGGAGCACAGCTATGGAAGCAGGTATGTGCTTCGATATACACCGAGTTGGTCCGATCATTATGTGGTGCCAAGCCTCGCGCCATGCCAAGCTTGTTGCATCTGCACACCCACACCCATCGATCGGGCCGTGTGGGCAGGTCATGATGTCACGGGTGGGGGTTTGTGTGTGAGTGAGAGGTGCCGAATGACGCAAAGGGTGATGCTGGGTGGGGAGTTGCACCATGCTAGGCTGGGTGCATGATGACGCTCGGCCGGGGTATCGGGCGGTTCACCAGATTACTTTGATTTGATTGGCATGGGCGCGGAACGATCTGATTGGCTGGTAGAAAAGGGGTGACTTAGCCCGAAAGTGAAAACATCGCGTGACTGGGTGACATCTGCTGGAATCTGGGAGAAGGGGTTTGAGGGGATGTAAGGGGGGGGACGGGCAGAGGCTGGGAAGTCGGCCATGTGGGGGGTGGCTGCTAGCCACCCGTTATGTGGACACTCGTGTGGGAAGGTGACGACTGAGCAGCGTAATGTAGGGGTGGCGAATCGTTAGTGCGCGAAGCGTGGGTGCAGTGTTGTGTTAGCGAGATGAGTTGTGTTACTGTGAGTGTTGTGTAGTGTAACTAAAGTGCCGCGACAGAATAAGTCTCCCGTCGTCGATGGTGTTGCTGCCACATGAGAAAAATGTCGCCGCCATTTCACGCGCGCCGCCGGGACCCACGCGAGCCGCGCCAGAGGGCGGCCTGCTGGAGGTTGTTGAGGCCGGCCCATGGGGGTGCCTTACATTGATGTCAGTGAAGTGGGATGCGAGCTCACACCGGGATCGTGAGCTTGGCGGGGATCCTGACAGTGTGCGGGAGCAGCGCAGTAGAGCAGAGCAACCCCACGGTGACCAGCGGAGTGGGGCGATCGGTGGAGAGGCACAGTGGAGAGGAGCAACCCAACGGTGACCAGTGGAATAGAGTGGAGAGGGGTGGCGCAGCGGAGAGAAAAGCCATACAGTGAGCAGCGGAATGGAGCGAGCGGCGGTGAGGCGCAGTGGCAGGATAGCTACGTGGTGTTGACGAGGTGCCAGCGCTGCACAGTGTCGGCTGAGAGCGAGCGGGAGACATTGCATTCGTGTATCGGCGGGGAGAGCGCTCGATAGTGGAATGAGCGGGAGGAGTGTCGCAAAGACGGGCGAACGGTGTTCAACAGTGGCACGGAGGAGATGGCACGGTACGAGAAAGCGGCAAAGTACGAGGAAACAGCACAGAAAAGTGCGGCGCGGTGCGGAGGGTGCCATTGCCACTCGGTGGTGGCAAGCAAAGGGCACTGGGCCCTGCCAGTCACGGGGGCAAGGTCGGCGAGCAGCGGTCCTGAGGGGCGACGCCGGCGCTGCCCAGCCGTGGGGGCGGAGTCGGTGAGTAACGCGAAGTGTGGGCAGTGACAGGTGGGCGCTATGGGCGTTCCGTGGGGCCTCGAGCTGCAGTCACAAGGTGGGGCAGCGATCGGAGCCCATATGCTGTGGGAGTGATGGCGCATAAGACTTGCGGAGAATCCCGTGTCGTGCAGTGCCAGAGGAGCCTGAGGGTGGTGGCGGCCCAGGGAGGAGGTGTTGGTAGGGGCACAAGGGGCCGAGACGGGCCATTGGTGGCGCCCCCCCCGTGCATTGTGGGCGGCTTGTTGCGGCGGTGGCAAAAACCCGGGACGGGCTTAGCAGCCAGAGGAGGAACTGTGGTGACACGCCTCGGGCCGTGCCAGGCTAGGTGCATCTGTACACCTACATCCATCGATTGGGCCATGCGGTGGGGTCATGATGTCATGGGTGGGGGGGTTTGTGCGTGAGTGAGAGATGCCGAGTGACGCGAAGGGTGATGCCAGGTGGAGTGTTGCACCGTGCCAGGCTGGGTGCATGATGACGCTCCCGCCGGGGGTCGGGCCGTTCATCAGCTCACTGCGGTTTGATTGGGCTGCATGCGGCACGATCTGATTTGCTGGTAGAAGTGGGGTGACTTAGCCCAAAGGCAAAAACATCGTGTGACTGGATAACGTCAGATGGAACCTGGGAGAAAGGGCCTGAGTCTGAGCGAATGTAAGGGGGGGACATGTGTGAGGCTGGGGGGTTGGCCATGTAGGGGGTGGCTGCTGGCTGGCCGTGATGTGGAGAACCGTGTGGGAAGGTGACAGCTGACCAGCCGTGATATAGGGAGTGGGAAATTTTCAAGGCGCAAAGCGTGGTGTGATGTTTTGTTAGCAAGTTGAGTTATCGTATTACTGTTAGTGTTGTGTAGTGTAAATAAAGTGCCACAAAGGAAGAAGTCTCCCATCGTCGATCGTGTTGTTGCCACGTGAGAAGAATTGCGCCGCCATTTTGCGCATTCCACCAGCACCCATGTGAGACGCGCCAGCAGGCGGCCTATTGGAGGTGTTAAGGCTGGCCTGTTTGTGTGCCTTTAAATTACGTAACCTACCAACAACATCAATTGATTGCTTTTGCATTATCTTTGTCAAGTTGGCCTGTGATTGCATCTCTGCTATTAAGTATTCCCTGCTTACCACATTTGAATCAATGTGTGGCGCCACGACTCAGACCGCAGACTCGTGGCGGCTCGACGATAACGGCCACAGCGAGGATCAGTGTTCACTCCACGATCTTTCAGCCAGCGAGCAGAGACTTCTTGTCTTTTGATGTTTTATTGAACAGCACGCGCGAGCCCGGGCATAACGAACACAAGCGGCGACTACATCCTGACGACCTGATGACTGCCCCGTCTGGCCGCCTCACGACCAACTGTCCACGCTCCGTCTGACCGATTCCTTATATTTCCCCGCGCCGCCCCCTCTCGCGCCTTCCAGATGACATCATGCATAGTCACGTGTTACAATGAGTCACGTACCACGGGACAATGAGTAAACAACAGGAGCTCGCCAACAGGGGATTACGTAAATCAACAACCCGAGTTCGATGAATCACGGGTCTCGCAACCGCACTGTCCGCTCGTAAAACTCTTAACTCCAGAAATGCATTAATTTCCTCAAATCAACAGAGAAGTGCCCAGTTAACACATTTTTCAACTTGCAGATGTCAGTGTTTTACTTGCCCATCTGTAGGCTCGGGCCCTCCCTCTTTAGGCCCCTTCTTCCCCCCAGGACACAGCTTTGGCTTGCTTCTGATTTTTAAATGCACTAGTAGAGCACCTGCGATACAGAAATCTTCTTCCAAGTGTGTAACACGTTCTTCTGACGTCTCTTCTTGATGACATTTTTGATGACATTACTGCTTTGACATGATATTCCTTATGATGTTCTTTTTGGGAATATCGCTGGCTCTCTGAAATTTCATAAGTGAGAAGTATAGCTGAAATAAAACATAACGCCTTGGAATGGTGCAGATAAAAAATTTGCTTATGAAGGATTGGAACATATATAAAACACTTATCTTTAATAAAGCACTTTTTAGTTGGGTTACGTAACTAATGTCATAAATCCACCACCATCCGACAGCCAATTCCAATTAGTAAAGTTTGTCATCTGAACATAACGTAATATATTTTTACTATTTTAACACACAAGTGTGTTGGGGAGCAATCCCACAACGTTTACAATGTAGTGTGGCATTTTTATAATGTGGGTTTTCTCCCCCACATACTGGTATGCTGAAGTAGTAAATAATTGGCCCATTCTGAATGCAGGACACACCTTACTAATTGGCTGTGTCAGGTGTAGGTAGGTTTACAACACTTTTTTACGTGATCTAACCCACAAGTGCTTTATTACCAATAATATTGGTCACGAACGCCTTCATTTTAAATGTTTTAAAAACCTTGTTGCATTGTAATTATGTAGGTTTCTCCCGAGTGAGCAGCTTTTCGAAGCAATCATCTTGTTGCATTATATATAAATTACCACTTTTTCCGGTGACACTCGGACAACTCTGGGTTACACTCCGGCTGATTGGAGTAAGACGAAGGGGCAATGGTGGGCGTCGTGAAACGGGGTAGCACTGCATGCCCAGAAGTAGCAGAAGGTAGGGGTGGGTGAGAACAGTGGGGGTTATGGATAGGGCAGCTTCACAACACTGAGGACCAAAATCCCTCTTCGAGCAGAGATATAATAATAGAAATAATCATGGATTATTCAAAACAGTAACAAGTATATTAAAAGACTACATTTTGAGTGCTTTAATGCCTTTATTACTAATAATAATAATTGCACTTCCAGAGCGCTTTCACCCGAGGGCCACAAAGCGCTGCACAGCTGCGGAGAGAATGGCACGTCAATAAGAACGACGACATCAGAACGGCAAATCAGCAACAATAACTTCTTTTGGGTGTTTTTTTTTACAAATCCCGAGCTGTCGAGAGAACGGCATGTCAACAACAACATCAGGAGAGTTCAACTGAAGTCAAATAGTAACAATAAATTATAGGACATAAAATAGGCAATATTTAAAACGAAAATAATTCTTTAACAAACAAAGAAGGAATAAATATTCCTGAGCAGGTGCAGGTCGGCAGAGAGCCATTGTCCTGGCAAGACAACATTGAGCCACATCACAATGTCCATTGACGACCTTTAAACCAGAAGCCATTGCAAGCTGTGAATTTATCGAGATCCTACGCACGGTGGAGAGCCTGGCTTATAGCGGGCGCTCAGAACAGATGTAAATCAACCCACACGCCAGTGACTGCATGCAGAGTGTGGTCACTTTGTCAAGGAAATTAACCAAGCCGTAATGAAAATGGATCTTCAGTAAGAATCATGATTACAGCATGCAAGCTCACATTTTTTGTGGCGCTTTCGTGGTAAAGAATAATAACTACATAGTCAAATTAAAGTAACACCTGGTAATTTACATAGAGATGCTTTCAGTGCATGCAAACACTGAAAGTTGAAACAAAGGCTGATGATACAAAGGGAAGGACTCTAACCGCAACCCTGTCACTGCCTGCATTGACCGTAGTGTTGCGATTTGCACTTACCTTGTAAGACACAAACATGAATTGAGTCTCACATTTTGTAGCAAATGCTGCTATATTTGTATGCATTATTTTTGTGTGCTGGGGTGGCTATGCGAAGGCCAGTAGCTGATACTATATAAGATTACAACAGGTTTTACCGTATCTGGCGATTATGCAGGTGTTAAGATCCCAAACACCACAATCGACACATTTTACAATGCGTCCAGTTTGCAAAAGCCACACATACTAGTGGCAAAGTATGCAAACAGGTAGCTTTGATAACCTATGCATTGTCCTTCAAACTGACCGACCTCCACCAGGCTATGGCTTCCTTTTGAGCCTATTTGCCGGTGTCAGCCGTTGCCAAAAGGCAGTCAGCTCAGGACAATGCGGCCTCAATGCTTTATAGCTTAGGTGGAGCTGTTAACGCTATGGGTGCTTTTTTGCCAGTATACATATATAATATTACAACAGGTTTTACCGTATCTTAACACCTGCATAATCGCCAGATACGGTAAAACCTGTTGTAATCTTTTATATGTATACTGGCAAAAAAGTACCCATCGAGCTGATACTATGTTCAATAATCTTAAAAACCCAAGTTCGACTCATTGCCATCTACAGGACCAGTGGAAATTAGTATCCGAGCCTCTTCTGGGAGCCATCGAGGTTCAGGGCAAATACGTACCGAGCTGTGCGTTGAAAAGAAAAATTCAGTGGGGCATTCATGGTGCCTGATACTATCACTGCCACCTGCCCCTTCACCTTGTGTACTAATAGGTGCTCACTAACCTCGCAGTCGCCGACAGTCTAATTGTTGTGACCTTTGTCATTGCGCCAGCATTGTTCTCAACCCCGGCAGTCACGTGAGGATACAGGAGGGTATGCTGGCGTTTTTCATCGCAAATGATTCCAAGGAGGTCAAAAGGTGGGTTTTACATTTAACCTTTCTTACAATCCACATCACACGCAGGGTCTGTAGAGGGTCTAATTGCAATAGCCTCCTGCGAAACAGCACAACCCAAAGAACGTGCACATCACGGTGGGAGAGAAATTTTGTAATTTTTAAAAGAGGAAGTCATAATCTAATTTGAACCTTAGGATGGGATGCAGCCTTGGGTCGACGAGGCTTGCTGTGTGCGATGCACCTGCCATAGGCTCTTCCGTGACCTTATATTAGACATTTGATATCGTACAAAACATAAAATGATCAATGCGTCATCTTTTGTTAGCAAAAAAAAACATAACTTGCAAACATTTTTCAGGTCTGACCAATACGGCATGATATGTGTTGCTGTGTTTGATTTCTAATATCGATCCTGGTATACAATTATCTTCGTAATTATTTTTGTCCAGTTTGTTTGTTTTTATGTTTTCCTGCCTGTGTGCATTCATTCAAAATTATATGAAAATGTCAAATGTCACTAATATTTAAAAATACACACAAAAATAGTGCATACAAATATAATTGTTTAAAAAAAATTTCACTTATTTAATGTCCTCTGATTTATAGCCATTGTTTGACTTTAAATGTATCGACTCTGTTGTTGTTGACTAGCCGTTCTCTCTACAGCTCTGTGCAGCGCTTTGTGACCTTCAGGTGAAAAGCGCTCTAGAAGTGCAATTTTTATTATTAATATATGTTTTGAAAATGGTTTAAAGGAACAAAATACGATGTTTCAAATCCTTCCAGCATTTGGATTTACCCAGGATGACGTAAATAGTATCTCACAAATCACAAATCCAATCTATACTTGGTAGATTATTGATCCGCGTAAACAGCCGTCTCATCTTGTATTGCCTACCTGCATCACCCCCGACAGACAATCTTGTATGATTGATTTTCAACAATATGTGTTTTTAAATTTGTTTAACACACCGTTAGTGATTGACGTCGTATTTTAAAACTTACATAACACACAGTTGTAATTGAGTATCGTTAAGTTAATCCATTAAATAAATATGCCCGGCGATGGACCGGCGTCCCGTCGTCGGGTGTATTCCTGCCTTACGCCCTGTGTTTCCGGGATAGGCTCCGGCTTCACCGTGACCCTATATAGGATTAAGCGGTTTCAGATAATGAGATGAGAGATATTTCACGTGAATCTCCGCACGGTGCCTTTGCGCTACCTCTAACGGTATCCAGCGTATCCACAGCAGGCCAGCACATGGTTGTACATTATCAGTCACGGAATGAATACATTATATCCTTGTGTGGTTGTCTGTGGAACAACCGTGCAGGGCGTTTTATTATTGCAAGGCCTGCCACGAGGATGTGAGCGACCCAAACAAGATAAAGAAATGCTCCTGTCGGCAATGTGAGTAAAGCACTGACCTTGCTTCCAGTCTGGCACGAGTGTGGAAGTAGACAGACAGTTTTTTTATTGAAACCGGAAGGAACTGTTGATCTTTGTAGCTCTTTTTAACAGTTGTTTAGTGGGGATGGGTGAGCATTTTATAACATCTTAGGGTAGAGCGAGGCAATTTAGTCAGGAAAATTGACATAGGCAACCTGTCTTTAGACTGTGGAAGGAAACTGGAGTACCCAGCAAAGACCCATGTGGACATGGGGAAAACGTGCAAACTCTAAACAGAAAGGTATCCGAGCCGGGAATTTAACCCAGGTCGTTTTTTCTGCAAGGCAGCAACGCTACTCACCACTTCACCATGTCACCCCACGGTAGTGGTTGGCGTGGTGATTATCCTGCCCTATCACCACCTCTGTGTCCCAGGTTACATTATTATCCATGACCGTAACAGCACGAGAGACAGTCAGCATTAGATACTTGGTTAAACCTCCCTTTCCATCACTCAGTCTGATATTATTACCTGATACAGTACCGTATTTTATCAGCACTGGGGAGACAAAGGTAGCTAGGCTTGTGCAGTGCTTGTCCGCACCACCCGCTTGTTGCCATGCCTTGGCGAGGTCAATATGTGGCTGTCGGGCTACACCTGTCCCAACAACCTCCAGCGCTGTAGGAGCGGTCTGCGTGTTCGTCAGCAACACACAGGAGGGCACAATCCAATTTAACTCGTGTTGACTTTTGTGCTAATACACTTTTCACTTTGCTAAACCGAAGAGCGCAAATATATTAATACATGCTCTAATTTTGCCAAATACAGATCGACAAGCTGTGAAACAGGGAGGCTCCATTCTTTAATTATTGCACTTCTGGCAGCTTACTGCTCCTGCTGTGCTTCACCGAATGTGTGATAGAATTTCCCTTTTGAGTGCATTGATGGCTCATGCAGTTCCACAGAGTATGGCTTTGGACAGGAACCAGTGGTAAGTAATATAGTCATAATAATACATTTATTTGGTATTTGCACCTTCCTTATAATACAGAGGCTGTCACGAATGCACTATTGGATATACTTTACAGAACATTTATATCTGGAATCTACCGCAGGACTCGTGAGGAGCTAGTAATGATTCACAGACAATGATGAGCAATGTGCTCCATGAAGATTGAACTGAAGAGTACAAATTAATGTGGAGGTGAATGGGTGAGCGAGTGGGCAGGCAGACGAGTGCACGGTGTGACTTGATGGACTGGACGCCTCATCACCATGGGGGTTTTGTCTTAAAATTTCATGGAAGATCCAGGTCATCTAAGGTTACTGACTGGAGTTGATGACAACCAGCACTGGCAGACGCTAGCACGACGTACACACAAGCCAAATAGATGATGACGTATGGTGCGAACACTCGTTGGTGAGAGTGCACAGCTTGTACTCGGTGCTCTGGCGGACCGGCAACCAGTGCGTTGCATAACGACTAGTCCTGATAAGCTGTACGCGGCGGGGTTAACATAGCGCTAAGTGTAATCGGCGCGGAGGCAGCTTCGCTTGTCGTCTGTAATTGTCATAGCTTACCCCAAGGACAGTTAATAACATTTCATCATCTGTCACGGTGAATGTTGAGGATTTTGTGACATCATTCACAGCAGTCAGGTCTTGTGTCCTGCACCATAGCTGAAAATGTCTTCATTTGGAATTTACTCTCTGGTAAAATTACAAAGCATGGAAAGGAAAGCAGATGCTGTTATCTTGGGCATATGCGTTTCCTCTTGGACAATTCACAAAGAGTGCATGCTGCTAATATAAATAAAGTAAACACAAATAAATTATATTTTCACGCCATGAAAAATACTAAGCTAATGCCTTCCCTGCTGAATAGTAACTGCAATGAAAGACCTTTTTAATGTGTTTTCCAAGCTTTACAAAGAGGCCATTAACAATCGTTAAAGGCAGAAACATTGCAAAGCCCTGCTTATAGGATTTCATATGCTGTGAGTTGGTACAATTCTATGAGTATAGAGCCATGAAACATCACTTGCCCTCAATAAAGCATGGTGCAGTGTACAATGATAAGGCTTCACCATTCAATGCCTTAAGTTCAGAAATGGGAATGTTTACCGATTTAATTACTTTAATTCCCTTCATGCATGTGACCCTAAATTATGATCCAACAACTACGAAAGGACCGCAGGTATCATCGATACATCGATAATTGGGTTACACTTCAGCGTGCCTCGGCATTGCCCATGATTTGTGAGAAACAAAGGAGGGTCTGCGTCAAATCCACAAACCTCTCTCTACTACTGCTCTGACATCACAAGTAATGGCACAGAGCAAAGGTTCTCAACGTTTTGCACCTGACAGCCCACTTGGCCCACTTGGGTCTGGTCTCCACGAACCACTAGGTGGCGCTCAGGGCTCACTGATGGATAGCGACCCAATGGTTGAGAATGACGATGTTATTCCGTCATGTCTGCCGTTGCCATTGCATTGCTTGCTATGATAGGGTCAGTAGGGTGAACATTTGCATGGTAGCTCATTTGTCAAAATGTAATGAGTCTCTCGCCACGCATACCTGATGGGCAGCAACGTGCGGGGACAGGTTCGTTATTATAGACTCGCAGTACTCTGCCGGGCTAGAGCAGTACGGCGTGGGCAGGTTGCTCGTCTGGCAGTGGATTGTCAAAAAGCCTCTACGCATTTATAGTTATAACAGCTCAACTCAAGCTATGCATGCATTGATATCTGCATTGTCCTTGAAGCTCCTTGCCTTTTGGCAACATTTGGCTGGCAGTTTTGAGACTAGGCCACAAAAAATGTCTGTCTAGTGTGTGGGCCACTCGGTTTAAAGGACAATGCATACGTTATCAAATACACACTCACCATCTCATTGTCAGAAACCGCTTAGTCCTGTACAGGGTCGTGGTGAGCCAGAGCCTATCCCGGCAGACACAGGGCGCAAGGTAGGGAAATATCCACGATGGGACGCCAGTCCATCACCGGGCACTGCGGGCAATAAAGTCTGCAAGCCAATTAACCTATGCAGCATTATGTTTTTTGCACTGTGGGAGGAAACCGGAGTGTCGGACGAAAACCTATGCGGACACGGGGAGAACATGCAATCTGCACACAGAAAGGCACCCAAGCCGAGATTCCAACCCGGGACCTTCTTTCTGTGAGGCGACAGCGCTACCCACTGGGCCACCATGCCGCCCAAATACACACTGAGTCTCCCTTATTAAATAGCTATAAAATCTCTGAAGTGTATCTTTTACAGGTAATGAATCACACCGACCTGCAGTAGAAAATTTCTCTCATCTCATCTCATTGTCTGAAACCGCTTAGTCCTATACAGGGTCACGGTGAAGCCAGAGCCTATCCCGGCAGACACAGGGCGCAAGGCAGGGATACACCCACGATGGGACGCCAGTCCATCGCCGGGCACTGCGGGGCAATTTAGCCTGCGAGCCAATTAACCTATGCAGCAGCATGCTTTTGGACTGTGGGAGGAAACCGGAGTGCCCGCTGAAAACCCACGCGGACACGGAGAGAGCATGCAAACTCCACACAGAAAGGCACCCGAGCCGATAGATTCGAACCCGGGACCTTCTTGCTGTGAGGCGACAGCGCTACCCACTGGGCCACCGTGCCACCCAAATACACACTGAGTCTCCCTTATTAAATAGCTATAAAATCTCTGAAGTGTATCTTTTACAGGTAATGAATCACACCGACCTGCAGTAGCAAATTTGTCAAACGCAATTCAGTTATCAATATATTCCATTTTTTGGGTAAGGTCACATAAATTTTTTGTCATAAACCCTCCAGTACCCAACAATAGCCAATCAGCAAAGTATGTCAGCATTGATAAAACGTGCCAATTCTTAACAATTTATCGTGAATAACAATTTATAGTGAATAACGTTGATAAAACTTGCTAATTCTTCACTATAAACTGTGAATAATTGGCACGTTTTGTCAGCGTTGACATACTTTATTGATTGGTTGTTGTTTGGTGGTGGAGGGTTTACAACAAACATTTTTACGTGACCTAACCCAAAAAATGGAATTTATTGATAACATTGGTCACGAAAGCCTTCGAATTAAATTAATTCGTTTACACATCCTGCTGAATTAAAATACCTAGACGACAGCAGCGTAGGGAATCAGTGACATAAATAGTAATTATTAAGTAAGCCTGAAATGACCAATATGTCTGATAAACGGAAAATGTATTCCCATTTTTGTTCTCTCGGGAGCTGTTTATAAGCAACCTACAGCAAGAAACATGTCAAGATTGAATTCAACTGTTTTTTTTTGTGTTTTTTCTTGTTGACCAATGTTTTTTTAAAATAACAATTTTCCTTGGGTTTTTTTTACCCAAAAAAATGCTACATATGTTTTGTTCATATTTTCCAAGTGTTGTTTTATCCACAGGCTTTTTAACGATGGCCTCGTGGTATTTTTATGTTCCTTTTGGAACACTTTTGGACTTTTTTGTGCTTTTTAAAAATGTTGCATTCAAAGTTTGTGCAAAAGCACATTTGGTAAAACTTGTGGTGGAATCTTTCCTCTCTCCCCTGTCCCTGCCCTGAATACAACCTCCGCAACTGCCTCTAACCCCTCCTCCCTACAATACTGCCCTTGCCATGCTCGTATTTCCACACGGTCCCTAAAACCACTCGACGAACAATTACCTCCGTTCACCTCCACCATGACACACTACCTATATTCCCCCCAACCCTGCCACCCACCCCCTTATGTTCCCCCTTCTGCAACACGTCCACCCAACACCTACAACATACCCCTACAACATACCATTCACTGAGCCCCTATACCTCTACTCTGCACATTCTCTATAAATCTGACCATAACGTTTTTCGCCTCATTTAAAACGAACCCTTATAATTCACCTCTTCTTCTCACCTCTACAATTCGCACTACACCACCCCATCCCGACACCTCACATCTCAATCCTACGCCACACACTTCACCCACATGCATCACATCCTTGATCTTTGACGCCTACCTGTCACACCTCATCCCTTTACCTCACACCACGCCACCCGCACCTCACCCCTGACATTCCCCACGCCTCACCCCTGCCCCTTGCCCTCTCGGCCCTCACCACGCTGCGGCCCAGTTAAGCTGACCGTGTGCCAGAGGCTGCGCCAAGTGTGGTGCCCGACAGCCACGGAGGCAGACGCCCAGGTCTGGACCCAGGCCCCCGCGCCCCCGACCCCCAATCACTTCTTCCTGTGTAAGTCTCTGAGCCGTCCTGCAGTGGATCCGGTCCGCAGAAAACAACGACCCCCGCAGCCCTGCTTCTTCTGTGCGCGCGCGCGCGCTCGTGTGTGTGTGCACGTCGTTACAGTATTTCACAAGCTGCTTGCTATTTGTCATCCTTCTGTACTTGGCCTCCTGGTTAAACCCCCCAAGAGCCTCAATGCATGCGCAACCCTTCTGTCTCACCTGTCTTGAGTCCTGTTGTTCCTCTACCTTCCCACATGTTGTGCTATATCTAGAGGTCGTAAAGAATACCTGTTGGTGTTCTTTCTATCTCACTTTATCAACTCTCCCTCACTTCATCATAACTGTCATTTTTAATGCATGCATTATTTCACATTTCAATCCTAACTCTATTTTGCTAAAAGTGCATGAACTCTGTTTTTTTTTGTACATAACTTCACTTTCAACCCATCGCTGAATGATCGTGGAAAAAAACTCGGCAGTATGTTGGGAAATCTTTTTTTCAACCTTAAGTCACAATTTTTGGCTCTCATCGCTTTTTTTAAAATCGCTATAAACCCACATTAATATTACGTCAATATTCAATATTTTTGGATTTTTTTCATTTACATTTTGTTTTCTGTACTTTGTTGCAATATATTTGTGATTAAATCTCATCAGAACCTAAAATATTTTTTGGACTTTCAGGTAGCATTTTTTTTCTGTTTTTTAATATATACATTTTTAATAATCTGACATAAAGCAGTGCAATGTACACTTGCAAAGGATGTCAACTTTTGATGCAAATGCATTAAACTTTGCAGTTTAATATTAACATGCATGGATGTAATTATAATATTAAATAATACAAAGATAACGAGATATTAAAATGATGTAATTAATTCCTTATATTTAACAACTGAATTCTAAACGTGGTTGATGGTTTATAAAAAAAATCTTTATTTTGAGAGAAGCTTTCTCCAAAATCAACATTTACTCACAATATTGATAGTCTTTAGATGCGAATATACATTTAAAATGTATTACGTTTATGTTTTTAAAAAATATGTATGTAGTATGTATAATGAAAATTAGTAATGCGTATGTTAGGCAAAGCACCAAGATTGTATTGTGGATCAATGCAGTGATGACTCAACCCACTCCATTTTCATTATCATCTTCAGGAACGTAGTAAAAATAATATCGAATATTTTAAATGCTATATCGTTTTAATGAGGAATATTTGCGATTCAGCAGAGCACAAGAAAAACTAATATATATGGTGGATTTTTATTTTTAACAATAAAAGATTAGGTGATTGTAAGTCTAGCGGAACAATAACCAACAATGAAAAAATAAAATTCTAAATGTCATCATATAAGATGTCAGAACGTGTAGCTTCTTGGTGCAAATGCAGTGAGCACGTAACGCCATCTAATGGCAGAAATGAATTGTTTAAACCGACATTCAGCATTGATTCCCAGAATCATCAGTTATACCTTGTGATGATAAGCATAATGTCACATTTCCCTAGTGACATGTCTGTAAGCAGCCATGGGTCTCGTCTTGGTTATCATATCATTTCCACGATATCGGGACACGATGCGATATTAATGTTCATGATATATAAACAATTATCACCATGATGATTGCTTCGAAAAGCTGCTCTCTCGGGACAGCCGCGTCGATGGCTCCCTCTCCTCTCCTCGCGACGTTTAGCCTCTAACGTGTGAGGCGAAATGTCGCGAGGAGAGGATGCATGAAGCAATCATGCATCGAGCCGTGAAAACCTACACCATTACAATTATCACCATATTGGTTTTCCATAGCTTTGTTTTTTTATGTCGTTCATTTTGTTTTCGTGCTCTCATATACTTCCAGTGCTAAGTAGAAAAATCATTTAACAGCGGTTCACTTAACTTTAGTTAAGAAGCCCGGCTTACATCATATAATCATTGCAACCTACATCTTGTACCACTTATACCAGCGCATTATGTCAGACTATGACGATGAATAACGATCAAAGCATATCACAAGCACGAACAGGTAGATTAATTTTGATTAAAAGTTTTGTTTATTTGAACTGCACTTATGTTTGTATAATTTTAAAACTATTAGCAAATAGACACTTGAAAACATAGAAAGTAACGACATTGCAGATTTTATATCATGCAATGATATTTCATGGTATCGCCATATTGAAGTGGCCCTAGTTATTAGCGACGTCCATAATAAACAATTTATTCAAGACCCAAACATCGTCACTAGTGGCGTTGAGCTTCCTTGAAGACACTGGTTGAATCATCTACTACATCAGAACATCAACAGGCTGATGCACACATCTCCTTCGTAAATATCAAATTAAGATACAGGCCGCAGTAATGCAATTGTAACCATGCAATCCAAGCTATGGACCATACAGAAAACCAACTGAAGTCTCCGCTCATTTAACAGAGGAGGACGAGCAAAACTACATGATCTCTCTCCTGAATTCCTGCCATCGTGGGTAGCAGCAGACCTCGACATCTACTTCCTGAACGTATTGCCATCATAGGCAAGAATAGAATGGTGGCTTGATGCTGTGATTCGCTGGTGGTGGTGATGGCCTTGCCCAACAGCCAGTGAGGAGGTGTGTCCATCGCGCAAGCAGAGGAGAGGCAGCGACGAGTGGGCAGACCACACTATGCAGCTTCAGCCGTAAGTACTCGCGTGCTCCACGTGCAACTCGGCACACATGCCTGCGAACAGGTGTTCTGGCAGTAGAATAATCCCACGGGCTGCCGCATTGTAATGTATAGTCCCTGGCTGTCGTTTGTTGGCTTTGTGATGCGTTATGTTGGACACGATGTCCGACGTTTGTCTCCCAAGTGCTGGGCAATTTTCCAGCACTTTGAGCGAAACGTTGTAGAACGTGCCCGAACACACCAGGGAACCATAATATCTGCGAATTTCCATGATGGGAATTTGTCCAACTGCGTGAATGTATTGTCCCTCTGTGAGCGTTTCTGTCTGTCTCTGTAATTGTATATGTAGCCTAGCCTCCATTCTTGTGTTTGTCCTCTTCATGTCTCTGTGTCCCTGTGTCGCCATTTACATATGCATGTCTCTGCTAGATATTGTTTGTGTGTCTCTGCAAATGTCTGTGTGTGTGTTTGTCTCCGTGTATGCCCAATGCTATCATCACCCTATAAGCTGTACTGTAACACCTTCAGACAGAGGTAGGATCCTCTGATACACACATTTGTTGCTGACACTACTTCCAGAAAGTGTATGGTTACCGTTTTTCTTGGCAAAGATTTGTATCAGTACCTCCTCTGACACTGTTTCACCGAGCGTGGGCACCTGAAAATAAGCTGGATCCTCAAGTGGGTCAAGAGTTTAAGTGAAATTTCTATCACTAGCTTCGAGCAACTAATGAACATCAAGTGTGGGCCAACCTATGGCTCGTAACCTCGTCGTGTTGAAGAAGTTTGCATGTTCACCCAAGGGCTATGCCATCTGGAGTTTAGCACTTCTGGTCTCCTTTGGTGAAGAGGTCTTAGGGGAGTTCCAGACAAATAAGGATCTGCAGACCCTCCAGCTATCGAAGGATGAAGTCAGGAAGGGCATCCGGCTGTAATACTCTACTCCAATAGCCCCACTGTTTGGACGCAGTCCTTCAACCCGTGTAATCCTGGGTACTGGCCGTTTAAATCGGCAACACCAACAATCCTTGCTTGAGTGTGGAGGTACTTTGGCTTTGTATTTTAACTTTGCTGAATATTTGGCCTGATTGTGACCCATCGGCAGGCACAGTTCCATGGAGACGACACGCATGGACGAAGTGGATCACTTTGACACCAACGTGATGCGCTTCGATTCCACGGGCATGTTCCACTGGTGTCCGGCACGGGACATTGAACAAGTACTGCTGGTGAGTTCCTGGGCCAAGGCTGTCACAATAAAGACAAAGACACCCTACATAGACTTTTACAGACTGTTGGGGCAATGGCTGTAAGGTATGAAGGTCAACACAGCACACAAAGTCTTGGTCAGCGAACACAATGTCCAGCCACCTTTGTCTACCTGGTGGCAATGTTAACACCTATTACTCATTTGAGGCTCAGTCGACTTAGGAGAGGCTCAGGACCAGTTCATACAGTGGTCACTGCTATTGGCCATGATCGGGAATAGAACTCGGATTGCAGAGTTTTGAGTACATCATGCTAAGCACTGCTCTACCATTCCCCACCATGACCACATGACATCCACCATCAAACGAAACTGCTATTACCACATGCAGAATCAAAACTGCCATCACCATAACCGTCACCCCGAGAGTGACTGACACTGATCCTTCACACTCATCCATTTCCTATCTCACACGCACGTTTCACCACTAGCACTGCCTCCTTTATCCAGTGATTTGGAGGCAGTGTTGTTGGTCCGTGCAGATTTCATTGTGTAGTGTAAGTGTAACATTTTCTACCTGCATTATTACAAAGTAGCCAGAGTTTATTCAATATGTTTGGATTTTTTTCCATTGTGAACATTGACTTTCTTAAGTACAGTAGTTATCTTTACCATGTAAAACGTTATTTATTTAGCAATTCATATATTCATTTATAGAGTGGCACGGTGGCCCAGTGGGTAGCACTGTCGTCTCACAGCAAGAAGGTCCCGGGTTCGAATCTCGGCTCAGGTGCCTTTCTGTGTGGAGTTTGCATGTTCTCCCTGTGTCCACGTGGGTTTTCGCCAGGCACTCCGGTTTCCTCCCACAGCCCAAAAAACATGCTGCTGCATAGATTAATTGGCTTGCAGACTAAATTGCCCGCAGTGCTCGGTGATAGACTGGCGTCCCATCGTGGATATATCCCTACCTTGCGCCCTGTGTCTACCGGGATAGGCTCCGGCTCACCACAACCCTGTACAGGACTAAGCGGTTTCTGACAATGAGATGAGATATATTAATTTATTAGTTATTGCAGAAATTATGCAAATCACTGATTATGTCCACGTTATCTTGAGACACAGTCATTTTTGCCAATTTTGTATTTATATATAATAAAGTACTTTTTATTTGGGTCACGAAAATGTGTTCGAAACCCGCCAATACCCGACACAGCCAATGAATATTTTGTCAAGTGAACAGAACACATCAGTTCACTACTACTTGAGCACACGCTTGTGTTAAGAAGCAGCACACCAATGTACTGTTTTAGAGATCAGAACGCCGGTGTGGTGGAGAGCAGCACGCCAGTGTGTTAGTAACCCCACAAACCTTTTTAATTTTTGTAGACTGGAAGTGCATTTACAACAATTTTTATGTAACCCAACTGAAAAGTACTTCGTTATATATAATATTGGTGGCAAAAGCCTTCAAGTTAAATGCATTGTGTCATCGTTGTTGTTAAAACGTTTGTGCTTCGTGTCGGTTGGCGGGAAGACGCGCGCTGAGGCGGCCATGACGGCACTCAGTGGTCACGTGGTGGTGTGCATCTTCGGTGGCGCCACCTCGGCCCTTACCGGGCTGCGCAACTTCGTGATGCCGCTGCGCTCCAGCAACTTCCGTCGGCGAGAGCTCAAGCACATCGTACTGCTTGGCTCACTCGACTACCTACGCCGCGAGTGGGAGTCCCTCAGTCACTTCCCCAAAATCTCCATCCTCCCCGTAAGACAGCAGTGCTCATTCCCACAACGATATTAGTGACCAATAGCCTATGTCTGTTGAAATGTAGCACTGGCAGAATCGGCTCTGATATCGTTATACCAATGAAGTACGGGAGATTTTCTTCACGTGAAAACGTTTACAATGTGTGATCCCTGTACATCCAATACCCTTGTTAGACATCTACTGATAGGGCGGCACGGTGGCCCAGTGGGTAGCGCTGTAGCCTCACAGCAAGAAGCCCGGGTTCGAATCTCGGCTCGAGTGCCTTTCTGTGTGGAGTTTGCATGTTCTCCCCGTGTCCACGTGGGTTTTTGCCAGGCACTCTGGTTTCGTCCCACAGTCCAAAAAAACAAGCTGCTGCATAGGTTAATTGGCGTACAGACTAAATTGCCCACAGTGCTCGGTGATGGACTGGCGTCCCATCGGGAGTGTATCCCTGCCTTGCGCCCTGTGTCTGCCGGGAGAGGCTCCGGCTCACCGCGACCCTGTACAAGACGAAGCGGTTTCTGATAATGAGATGAGACATCTACTGATATTGTTCATGACAGCAGATAGTCCTTATTCAGTTGTCGGGGACCACACTGAGCCCGGTCTCCAACGCAGACCGCTCGTTGCCGCAACTGCCGATCCCGGGACATGCTGGCGCCTCTCCTCACCATCTGCGCCAGGGACGAGGACAGGACGCTTCTCAATATGCAGAAACTTTATTTTAAAACCTCGACAACACTCCGTGCTGCGCGCGCTAACCATACTCTCTTCAACATAAGCGCCAAGCCGTGCGCTTCCGTCCCAAAGCCGTTGTTCTCCCTCTATTTCGTCAACGTCGTCAGCGTGCTGAACTATAAATATAGGCCATTCAATCTAGAGCATATTTTTATCACCCTGTATAAGCTAAATTGTGTTTTTAAATTGATTTAATACCAGTTAACGGTGGCTATAAGTGTACCAAAACCAGCAGATGTGATAATAACTAAGACTGCCTAAGAAAGACTGACCAAACCAAGTTGACGAGTCTAACTAAACATGCAGACAAAGTTTATTGAATAATGATGTCAGAGGTTACAGTGCACTGAAAGAGAGCAAACATGATGCTTGACTATAATCATGTCATACTCCTACATTATTTCAAAAAAGATTTGCTGCTGGCTTGTGGGCCGGGAAGTGCGCAGTTGTGATGTCACTGCACGCTTCCGCCCTCACTCCAACCTTTAATAGCCAAGAGCGGATTAAACGTTTAACTGCTTTAGTCGATAAATAAAATAATGACGAAACTAAATGCATAAACCGAGGCTATCAGCAACATAAAGCATTCTCTCTAAATGAACGCTTTCTTGCATGAGCACCACTGGGATGCAAGGTGAGCGGATGCCGCCGGTGCCGTTGTGTGCGCAGGGCTCGCCTCTGAGCCGATCGGACCTGCGTGCGGTGAGCGTGAACCTGTGCGACATGTGCGTGATCCTATCGGCCGGGGAGGGCAGCTCGGACGACGCGTCACTGCAGGACAAGGAGTGCATCCTCGCCTCCCTCAACATCAAGAGCATGCTCTTCCACGATGCCATCGGGCCTCTGCGCGCCAATTCCCGCGGTCAGTCACTTCCTCCATCTCTCCTCCATCTGCCAGCAGTGGCGTGTGCATTGCAATTGCAGGGCTGCACATTTACCTTCATCATCAGTACCCGCTTAATCCTGCATACGATCGCGGGAGGCCAGAGCCTATTCCAGCAGACACAAAGCACAAAGGCATAGCTACAGTATACCCAGGATGGGGTGCCAGCCCGTCTTGGGGCACAGGGGAGAAATTATTCAAGGACCAATTTACCTAGGCAGCAGAATATCTTTGTACTGTGGGAGGAAACTGGAGTAACAGGTGAAAACTCATGCTGCAAGGCAGCAGCACTACCGTCTGTTCCACTGTTGATTCAAAAGAGCGTGTTGGTTTATAGTTACGCATGGCGGTATGGACTGGATGGCCCATGTTGCTGTGCGGCCAGGCCACCGATGGTGCGGTACCGCTGACGGTGTGGTCTGGCGCATCCCTTCAGGGTTCATGCCGCCCGGCCTGGAAGCTGACCCCCGAGACGAGGATGAGGGTGCGATGAGGGACCCTGATGAGGGTCCAGCTAACCAGGGCGGCCCGCGGCTCGGCAGGCCCCGCCTCGACTCGCACATCACGAGTGGCGCTCACGTACCCATGGTGACGGAGCTGGGTACGTGGCCGCTTCGCCCACGCTGACACCGCCACCACCGTTTAGCGACTCCAATGCCAACATTAACACCACCAGCACTATCAGCAATCTAAACGCAGCACAACCTCCACCGCCACCACTGCCACTTGTGGTGTATGTGTGTGTGTGATGCATGCAGGGTGTATCGTATACACGGGTGAAAGTAACTTACCTTTATTATCTCATCTCATCTCATTGTCTGAAACCGCTTAGTCCTATACAGGGTCACGGTGAAGCCGGAGCCTATCCCGGCAGACACAGGGCGCAAGGCAAGGATATACCGACGATGGGACGCCAGTCCATCGCCGGGCACTGCGGGGCAATTTAGCCTGCGAGCCAATCAACCTATGTAGCAGCATGCTTTTTGGAATGTGGGAGGAAACCGGAGTGCCCGGCAAAAACCCACGCGGACACGGGGAGAGCATGCAAACTCCACACAGAAAGGCACCCGAGCCGAGAGATTCGAACCCGGGACCTTCTTGCTGTGAGGCGACAGCGCTAACCACTGGGCCACCGCGCCGCCCTTACCTTTATTATCTCACCTCATTATCTGAAACCGCTTAATCCTATATAGGGTCACGGTGAAGCCGGAGCCTATCCCGGAAACATCAGTACCATAATATCGCAACCCCCCTTCCCCGCTGTACTGTACTGATTGCTTCGGCCAATTTCTTACCGGTACACAGAACTGAACTGTACTTACTAGCTTTCACCTATGGGTGTATGCGTGTTGGATGCGTGTTGAGTGTATGAATGTGTATAATGCATGTGTGATACATATGGAGCGTATGTGTGTGTGATGCCTGTAGAGTGTATATATGTGTGTGTGAGAGACACATGTAGAGCATATATGTGATGCCTGTGGTATATGTGTGAGTGATGCCTATAGCGTATGAGTGTGTGATACCTATAGCGTATGTGTGTGTAATGCATGTGGAGTGTATGTGTGTGATGCATGTGGAGTGTATGTGTGTGATGCATGTGGAGTGTATGTGTGTGATGCATGTGGAGTGTATGTGTGTGATGCATATGGAGTTTTTTGTGTGTTATGCATGTGAGGTGTATGTGGCGTGTGTGTGTGTGTGCTCTGTTCTAAATCCATCAAAGTTAACGACTCGAACGTGCAGTTCCTGGACCAGGACGATGACGATGACCCGGACACAGAGCTCTACCTAACGCAGCCGTTCGCTTGCGGCACGGCCTTCACCGTCAGCGTGCTCGACTCGCTCATGAGCGCCGTGCGTGCCACACACACACATACAGCCGTGCGTGCCGCACACACACATACAGCTATACGACAGAGATTCCCCGTATGGTTTTTAACAAACTTTTGGGTCATGAGCCGTTAGTGATTAGCACTTTTGGAGGCTGGCACGGCACAATAAGAGGGTCCGGCACACGAGAATATGTTAGAACGGATCATGAGTGTGGTGCGTGCTGATCACTCACACATAACTCACTAATGATGTGAGCCATTACCGATAATCAAACTCAAGTCACCCAGGTCATATAAGGGTGCGCTGGCCACTGTGCCACCGCTTCCCTAACACTTATATACACATACTATTCCACGCATTCACACGCACTTACTGAATCAGTAATTGGTCACGTCCAGCTCTGAGGATGTAAATTGATCTTTCACGGGCTTGCTATTTATTAATGAGCACATTAATTATCTTAATTAAAAGCACGCACTAGCTCACTGGGATAAAATGTCTCCTTTGTAATGTTATCGACAGTAATTGCCACAATGGTATTGATTAGCTTGTTATATTTTATTTGTACGTATACTTGTAATGCTAAAGATAACATTTGTAAAAGCCTCATTGCAGGGTCACATTGGGCTGATGATGGCATGTTTGCACAGCAAACATCGTCACCGTGAGCCATGATCAATCCACTGCTAAATGAAGGCTCCTAAGCAGCAGCCATGTCTAGCAGTGCTGCCATGGCACAATCAGCTCATCACCTCCACACAAGCCGATCTCATCGCTCCGTCTCCACAGTGGACAAGGTTTATTTAAGTTGGAAGGAACCGTTGAGCTATGTAGTCCTTTTTTAATAGTTGTCAATCGGGGAGGGGTAAGAGAGTTACAACATCTCAGAGCACCGGAGGAAATTTATCATTACTACTAATCATTATTTAGCAGATAGTTAAGACAATTAAACAAGGCAGCATGTCTTTGTATTGTGGGAGGAAACCGGATTACCCGGCGGCAATCCATGTTGACACGAGGGGAACATTTAAAAGCCACACTGAAAGGCACCTTTAACAGGAATGGAACCCAGGATTTCTTTATGTGAGGTGGCAGCATTATTCACCTTACCACCATGAGGAAACCTGACAACCAGGAAGAAACCCATGCACAACAGGGGGAGAACACACGAACTTCTCAAAGGAATCAAACCAAGGGGTAATCGTATCCCTTCAAGCAGAACATTCATTCTGTGAGGACGACGGATGTTAGCGCTGCACCACTCTGCTGCCCGGTGAGTGTACAGTTGAGTACACAGACGATGGCTATGTCGGTCGCTCACTGCCGCCATCCCATTCTCCGCAGACGTACTTCAACAACCACACGCTCACGCTAATCCGCACGCTGGTGACGGGCGGCGCCACGCCGGAGCTAGAGGCCCTGTTGGCGGAGGAGGGCTCACTGCTCGGCGCCTATAGCACGCCCCGCACGCTTGCCGCACGCGACACCTGCCACGTGGCACACCTGCCGCTATACCAGGGACCGTTCGCTGACCTTGGGGTGGGTGGCAAGCACACGTGCACTCAGCGGCTCACTCACCCACCGATATGCTCACCGGCTTACTCACCTGTACACTCACTAGCTCACTCTTCCACTCACCCGTCCACTCATCCACTCACCGCCTGACTCACTCATCCATACACTCAACGGCTTGCGCACTCATACACTCAACAGGTGACTCACTCATACACTCACTGGCTCACTGACTGACCCATAAAACAACAACCGCCATCTGCCACCAGGTAGTGGTGACGCCACCACGACACATGTACGAGTCCTTATGCACTTTGAGGCTACCTGAAGTGTTGAAAGCTCGCCGGCAGGAGGTCACGGAACACAACAAGGTGTTATAGGTTGCCTGAGATGACTAGCAGATGCACCACCTGTGATCCATACTCTGCCAACTTTGCTGTGTTATAGCCGCCTTACCCTCCTCCGCTCGTTACTGTGAGCACCTCTCCTCTGCCCTCTGCTATTGTTGGAGGGCGACTGCTTTCAACTGCCCGGTAGCGTCCTTCAGGAGCCTTCTTTATAGAGGCCACTCTTGACACCACGGGTACCAGCCTTCAACAAGTCCACTCATCTGCAGGTCTTCCTGTGCCACATCGGTCCATCTCTCTTCTAGCCCATGCTATACCTGTTTAGCTTCCTCTGTCTTGCCAAATAGAAGTTGCTTGAGTACGCTGTGATCTGGCATGGGTGCTACATGACCCGGCCAACGTAGCCGTGAGTTCCTCACACAATCCAACGTGGTTAAACCCAAAATGGATCGTAAGCAGGCCAGCCGGAAAGTTTAACATTGGCGCAGATATTCCACTACGGGGATCCACGTTTCACAAGCATAGAGAATCGAGGGCAATTGAGAAGATCGAAGCTGCGTGTGGAGCAACAGATCAGGCAGCTCCCATATAGCGTTACGCAGCGGATGAAAAGATAATACCGCTTGATTCATTTGGAGTGAGACCTCCGCTGCTAAACCGGAACCAGCCATGGCCATAAGTAAACTGCTTAGATACGAAAACTTATCCACTCATCAGCTGCCCCACCACCCACAGAGACATGAGGGGGTAGTGTTCGGCGGTATAATATACCCAGGCAGGTGCTCTTTGGTGTAGTGGGGCTGATGGTAGACCCCAGCTTTTCATGCGATGCTGCAGGTTCAGCAGCAGAGCCCCCAGCTCCTCCTCAGAGTGAGTGCCAATTACCAGCTCATCGGCATACATAACATGTTTGGCTAATAGGGAGCCATCCCTGGACTACATTTGGGCATCAATCAGCTCCATTATATCTGCACCAAACGGATAGTTCCTGGGGTGGGAATAGGATATGGAAATTAGTGTCAAGGTGACTTAGAGGCGGACTCACACAACAAAGAACACACGCATCACGCCCACACATATAAGGAGACAATAGAAGCCGCGCACGAACACTACGCCTGAGGATGCCTCCAACGTGTGAGGCGAAACGTCACGAGGAGAGGAGAGAGAGCCATCGACGCGGCTGTCCCGAGAAAGCAGCTTTTCGAAGCAATCATCAAACGGATATTCTTCCAGTATATCTTAAAAAATGTAGAAGCCAGAGGACATCCCTGTCGCACCTCAAGGTGAACAGGAAATTGCTCTGACTCTCGACTGCATAGCTTATAATCCACCATCATGAAAATCCTTCATGATGGTGAGCAGAATCAGGAACTACGAAAGCACAAATAACAGCCTACACCTGTGGTCTACTGATGGAATCGTAGGCCTTTGCCACGTAAATTGTCTACATCTCTGCTGTAGCAGCCGGACAGAGAAAATGGCGTTTGTGCAGGATCACCTCAGTCTGAAACCATATTGGGGTTCTTCAAGCATCTCTTCAGCATGCCTGAGGAGGTGATGTTGTCAGGACCTTTCCCAGCATACTTCAGAAGAAGATACCCCTGAAGTTGTTAAAATCGACCCCCCTTATTGAAGAAGGGGACCACTAGAGCATCCTTCCAATCCTGTGGAACCTGCCCTGAGGTCCAGACAGTTGTAATGATCTCATATAGGGCAGTCTGCAGACAAAAACCACCTCATGTCAGCATTTTGCTTTGGACATCATCTTTGTCTGGTGCTTTTCCTGGTCTTAAGGTCTCGATCATCTTTCATACTTCCTCTACAGATGGCACCTCCGCCAAACCACTCATAGAGGGTAGCTACTTCCAATATCCGAGGCACTGAAGCCTAGTATGTCACACCCATTTTCCCATGGTGTTATCTGCACTTAGGCAGTTCCCTTTTCCCAATACCTCACGGAAATGCTCAGCAAACCTACAAGTTTATTCCTGAGGGTCAGATCGGATCACCATTCCCTCCTTAAAGGAAGGTAATGAGTGCAGCATTGCAAGTTACTTTCATGGTATTAAAAAGTAATTTGTGAGTACTGAGGCAGACTCCATCACGTCAGCAGCACACGACCACTTCTCATCCTTACAATGCCACACATGTCTCCGAACCTTGGAGCAAAGACTGTGGTAAGCTGTGAGCCCAGAGTAGCCTGGTACTTATGGTTTCCCACATCTCATCGCCATGCTACCACGCCCCCTTCATTTTTTTTATTCAGAAGAAGAGCCACTCCCTGTTTTATAGCAGTTTCCTGTCCCAAGAGAAATACTACCCACTCCTCCATGATTGGAGCCAGAACGAGTCCCCCGGACCTCCTGCATACCACAGAGGTCCAGCCGGTACCAGTTCAACTCCCGACAAAGGAGTGGCAACCTCTATTCCCCAACGAGCATTCAATCATTCCACGTGGCCACACACAGTAGGTTCTTGTGGTATCTGGAGGAACCCAGAGGGTCGGTAATCAGTCTCTTGGCTCTGCAATTGGGATTTGGCCAGGAAACTGTTCCTTTGCAGTCTCTGGCACAAGTTTAGCTTAAATGTGGTTTTGTGATAATTTAATTGAAGGTGGAGGGGTTGCCAGGCCCTCGCACCTATTCAGAGTCCACTTAGCCACTGTGATTGCTGTGAGCGTAGCCACCGCATCATTACCGACCGGCACTAAAGAGAAGGAGGAGGTTGTTTATCCTGCCATACACTTACTGGCTCACTCACCGGCTCACTCATTTACCCATGCACTCACCGACTCACTCACCCATACACTCACAGGCTTACTCACTCTCCTGTGCACTTAACCGTATACTTACTGGCTTACTCATGCACTCACTCACTCATCCACACACTGGCTTACTCAGCCACTAAATGGTGCACTCACTCCCTCACTCACATGTCCTCTCACCTATGTATTCACTTCTTTCTTATGGGCTTTCTGTGCTAATTGTTTAAAGTTGGTTCTCCCAATCAGATGAATAATGGCCAATCTAGCTTCTGATCCTGCCATAGTATTGAAACTGCTCTCGTCAAAATAGTTAATTACCTACTTGTTGCTGCTGATGAAGACTTATTAAATATTCTTGTCCTCCTGGACCTCAGCACAGCCGTTGATACTGTTGACCACCCTATCTTACTGGAGCAACTCGAGGACATAGGGGTCTCTGGCTGTGCCCTGCACTGACTGAGCTCAGGCTTCTCCGACCAGAAGCTGTTCGTCATCCTTGGAGGATGTAACTCCGAGATCCATCCTGTTTTGGCTGGTGTTCCTTGGGGTTCAGTCCTTCGCCCATTTCTCTTCAGCATCTATGTAAAAACACTTGGCCATATAATGTGCAGCCTCGATCTAAGATACCATTGCTGTGCCGAGCTGATGACATCCACATCTATAGCCACACAAAGTCGTCCATCAATGCATATTTTCTTTACATGTCGTTCTTACTGTCAGCTGTGAAGGCCGGGCTCAGTTCAAATTTCTTACAAATAAATGACAACAAAAAAGAAGTTTTGCTTATCGGAACCCCGCACCAATTGTCCAAGGCTAAACCCATCTATTTGATACATGATGACCATAGCATCGAAGTTGCTAAAGCTTCCCATAATCTAGGAATGATTCTTTATTCCTCACTCATATATGAAACACACATCTATAAGGTGCGGCGATGGACTGGCGTCCCGTCGTCGGGTGTATTCCTGCCTTACGCCCTGTGTTTCCGGGATAGGCTCCGGCTCACCGTGACCCTATATAGGATTAAGCTCTCATCTCATCTCATTATCTGAAACCGCTTAATCCTATATAGGGTCACGGTGAAGCCGGAGCCTATCCCGGAAACACAGGGCGTAAGGCAGGAATACACCCGACGACGGGACGCCGGTCCATCGCCGGGCATTGCGGGACAATTTTTAGTCTCCGAGCCAATCAACCTATCCAGGAGCATAGGATTAAGCGGTTTCAGATAATGAGATGAGATGAGATCTATAAGGTGATTAAGGTAGCCCCTTTCCATCTCAGAAACAAAGCCAAACCGTGCAACATCTGTCACTCTCCGATGCTCAGAAGCTAATAATGATAATAATATTTGCATTTCCAAAGTACCTTTAACCCGAGGGTCACAAAGCGCTGCATAGAGCTGTAGAGAGAATGGCATGTCAGCAACATCAAAATAGATCAGTGTAATAAAATAATGACTATAAATCAATGAAAAACATCAAGTAACAAAGAAAATAATTGGTAAAAACAAAAGTAATTGAAGGAATCCTCCAATACGTGTTTACTGCATGTGCCCAGATCACACCTCTGTTCGATGGGTGACAACGTTCTCCCACACTACTTTTCAATTCTAGAATGCCCTTCCATTGGAAATTGGGTCAGCTGAGTCCCTGGGCATTTTCCAATCCCGTTTCAAGACTCACTTCTTCAGTAAGGCCTTGAAATGCTCTGGCTAGGACTGCTGATACTGCTCTATGATTGAATGATGGCACGCTGTTAACCTCTAACTGTTTAGATACACTTCTTCCTTTATTTGTTTTAACAATTATTTTATTTAATATTTGATGTCCTTCAACGATTTATAATCGTTATTTCAGTTAATTGATTTATGCTTATGTTGTTGACATGACGATTTCTTCACAACTGTGCAGCGCTTTGTGACCCTCGAGTGCAAGGCACTTTAGAAATGCATATATTATAATTAGTGCAGCATAAGCAGTTTGCAGATTTACTTGTGACCTTGGCATGTAAGGCTATTTACTGTTATCATTTATTATTATACGGTGAACACGTGGCTCTTTTTTAGCTGGATTTTATTTCGTTTTAGTTAATTCCATTATTTCTACTTGATATTGGCTTTTACCCTTGTTCATTATTTTTCAGCCTGCTTGCCATCCTTTTCTGAGTTTAGCTGTGGACAGTGCCTTGCAACCATTCTGTAAAAATCGCTTAGAAATGTCAATTGTTATTGTTTTGATGCATGTTTTCACAGCTCAATGCATGTGAATTGTTCTCAAAAGCTGCTCTTTTAGGATAGCAGTGTGGAATGTTCCTCCTCTTCCCTTTGCCATGTTTCGCCTCCGACGTTGGAGGAATCCTTCTCTCTCTCTTTCACAAAATGTCGCGAGGGACAGAAGAGGAGGAGGAACTGTCGACATGGATATCCTGGAAGAGCAGATCTTGGGAGCAATTGTACGTTTTTATTAATGCTTACTTGAAATGTGACCCATGCGTTCATATTCCGACACGCACATCCCCCCAACCGCCCGTGTTGCAGGAGGGCGGTAGGTACGGGGAGCTGTTTTGCCGCGCGCTGCGCACGCATGGGATGCTGTGCTTCGGGGTTTACCGCTACTGTGACGCGCTGCAGCAGAACGCGGCGCTCTTATCACAGAAACGGTACTGTGCCGCAAAAACGCACCCTCGATACCATGTCCTAGCCCCTCTCTGTCTCTTGCCTCTTGTTCCCTGTGAGTCTGGGGTTTTCTTCGCTCACTATCTTTCCAATCTGACACCTATTTTGGACCAGTTCATTCTTAACAGGCTCAGGCCACGTTCACAGGTGAACTACCACGAGAGTATTGTACGGCCTTGAAATATACCTGGCAGCCAGGATCGTGTGCAATACTATTCCAACACACGCACGCATAAAGGCACATACAGACACAAATAATCTTACACAATTACACATAACTACACAGCGATCTTTGTCTCCCTAGATACTTATGTAAATCTTAACCGACCTAAGAGAGGTTGAGAATCAGTTCAAATATTTCTCACTAGTGTTGGTTGTGAGCGGGAATGGATCTCTAGTCTCCACGTACGTAGCTCTGGCTCTGGCTGGCTTGAGGCAAAACTCTTCTAAATGCTATGCTATGCACTAACCACTCTGCCACTACTCCCTATATACGAAGACAAATATCCCCTGTGTAGCCCGATCAGACTCTAGGGTCAAGTGACATTAGTGACCACCTATGATGGTCGACAAGGTACTCAAGGAGGTGGGTGCCCAGCACCTCGCCGGGCCACCTTTGTCTCCCTAATGGCAATGTTTACTCACTGCACTAGGTAGTCATTTGAAGCTGAATCGATTGAGTGGAGACCCAGGATCGGTTTCGAAAATCGTCACTGCTATTGGCCATGAGCGGAATTTGAACTCAGGTCACCAGGTTTGTAGCTCAGCGTGCCAACCGCTGCACCACTGCTCCGCTCACCATATTCACTACACTATATACTACACACACTACACACAAACCCCCTTCCTCCACCTATCACTACACTATATACTACAAATATTACACACATGGGCTCACACACAAAATACTGCATATTTGTGACTCAGTTTAAATGTTTAACTTTTTTGTGCAACTTCTGCAACATGCTCTGGCTGGCTTGAGGCAAAACTTGTCTAAATGCTAATTATTATCATAAATTTAGCGACGTGTCTTTGGCTTTGCTTCAAAACTGGTATTGGATGCTGCAGGCAACGCATTGTACAAATGTCACATCATGTCACAATTTAATTGTGAATTTGAAGTGTAACAGTGCACTTTGTTTACATAATAGTTTTTTTTGTATATTCCTAATTCATGCCCAAACCTGTGTCACGTCTTCTCACCGTTGCAGCTCACGAGCTTGTTTTTGTGTAACACTATTTTTATGGGAGACTTCTTCACAAGCAGGACATTCAATCATTATTTTCAGCCTCATAAAAATTTAGTTAAGGGCCTTTATCTAAACAAATGCAATTATTGGCACTTCCCTTTTAATGCAGCATTAAACTCCAGGTGACAGCTCTGTGGCTTATTGGAACACGCATCACCCTCCACCACGATAAGGTCATTACTAGATCCTGGGATAGGAATGTTCTGCATTATTACATGTATATTTTTAAATCCCCAAATCCAATTTTTGTATAATATCTACTAATGTTGCAGTGGATAACTAGACAACAATACATGCTGCATTGTTGCATGCTGCATTGTTGTCTAGTTGTCCTAATATTGCATTTTGTTTCTTCATATAATCTCAGTGTGGCTGTCCTTTTTGTACAAGGGTTTTATTGACTACATCCTTTATTAGGTCTCAGTTTGCAAAAGCTTGGATAACCGCTTCATGTTTGACTGTGTGGTATCTCTCGTTAACACAGTGGCTTGGCATAATGGGATTTAATTTAATTCCAGAATCTCACTTGTACATTGTAAGTGTGAGTGTGTTGAATATGGAGACACCATTCCTGAATCATAAACCCACAGATTTGCGTGAACAGTATATATGTGTGCAAAAAGAGGCTGCTAGGTCTGTAATTATTTGTATACGTAAAAATCTGATAAATAAGAAATTGCAATTATGTAGGTTTTCATGGCTCGATGCATGATGATTGCTTTGAAAAACTGCTCTTTCGGAATAGCCACGTTGATCGCTCCACTTCTCTCCTTTGCAATGTTTCATGCCCGAGGATGCCTCCAACGTGGGAGGCAAAATGTCACGGAGGAGAGAGGTGGAGCAATGACGTGACTATCTCAAAAGAGCAGCTTTTCGAATAAGAAATTGATAATAAAACATACTAAGCTGTTCACTTCTCACAATATTTTCCATCTTTGTAAAACTGCTTTCCTTGATCTCTACAAGCAATGCCACATTTAAAACTCTATTAATAATAATATTATTAATAGAGTTTTAAACTCTCTAGAGTTTTAATAATATTCTTACTAGAGTTTTAAACTCTCTAGAGTTTTAAACTTTATTAATAATATTAATAATATTATTATTATTAATAGCGTTTGTGACTCTATTTGTGACCCTCGGCTTTTCACCCGAGTGTCACGAAACGCTGCACAGAGCTACGGAGAGAATGGCATGTCAGCAACAACGACGTTAAAACAGCAAATCTGTTTTTACGTCGTTGTTGCTGACATGCCGTGTCTGGATCTCCACGTTACAGACCGCGCAGTGAGCCCAGGAAGCCACTATTGAGCGCTCGTGTGAAGCGTAAGTTCATCAACACAGCCGAACGGACTTGGAGAAAATCTGGCCTCACCGTTCACGGTCAAATATTTAATGAACAACTCTTCCATTACCAGAAGGCACTTGACTGCGCCCGTACCAACCATCTTTCCAGCATTCTGGCTGATACCTGCAACAAGTCCAAGATTCTTTTCTCGACCATTAATCAGCTCCTTCGTCCTACCAGTCACTCAATCTCACCTCCCTTCACTGATTAAGGTCAGGCAGATCAGTTGATTCGGTTTTTCTGTAAAAAAATGAGGCCCATCGTATCTCTACCCAGCCTCAATTACCAACCAATACCTCAATAATTGTTCCTCCACCTTCCTTGACCTCAAAACTCCTAAAATTTTCCAAATTAATGGAATCAGATTCAGCCATAGTACGGAAACTGCTCTGGTAAAAGTAGTTGATGACCTACTCGTCGCTGCTAATGAAGGCTTGCCAAGTGTTCTTGTCCTCCTGGACCTGAGTGCTGTCTTTGATACCGTGGATCATCTGATCCTACTTGAGTAACTGGAGGGTATAGGGGTCTCTGGGTGTGCCCATTGGCTAAGCTCCTACCTGTCCGACCAGAAGCAATTTGTCAGCCTCGGAGGACAAAACTCAGAGATTCATCCAGTTTTGTCTGTAATTCCTCAGGGTTCAGTTCTCGGCCCACTCCTCTTCAGCATCTACCTACAACCTCTTGGCCATATCCTGTGCAGCCTCAATCTCAGCTACCATTGCTGTGCCGATGACATCCAAATCTATATCCATGCAATGTCATCCATCAATGTGTCTTGTCTTTGCATGTCATCCTCACTGTCAACTGTGAAGGCCTGGCTCAATTCAAATTTTCTAAAACTAAATGGCGACAAAACAAGTTTTGCTTGTCAGAACCCCGTACCAATTGTCCAAAGATTAACCTATCCAGTTGATGCTTGACGATCAGACTTTTAAAGTTTGTAGGCCGAGATTTGGTAACTAAAAAAGAGACATCGGATTCTGTTAACTCGGAAAATTCCAGAGATCAATGTAGGTGGAGGAACATTTATTAAGGTATTGGTTGGTGGTTGAGGCTGGGTAGAAATAGGGTGGGCTTTGGGGTTTTTTAATGAGAAAAACTGAATCAACTGATCCACCTCATCTTTATTAGTGAAGAGATGTGAATGTGAGTGACTGGTTGGATGAAGGAGCCGATTAATGGTCAAGAAAAGAATCTTGGGCTTCTCGCAGATGTCAGCCAGAATGCTAGAAAAGTGGCCATATTTTCTCCAAGTCTGTTCAGCCGTGCGTGCATTTGCCTTGAGATCTCAGAGTTCAGCAGTATACCATGGGGATGGTTTTCCGCCTGAAACATAGCGTGATTTTAATGGGGCCAAATCATCCCATAAGCTTGATAGCAGGCTGTTGTAAGTTTCTACTGTCGCATCAGAGACAGAGTGAGCCGAGGCAGAGAGTGTTGAACTGTTGATTGCTGCGGTAAATGTGTTTTGGGGTCAGGGCATTTAGGTTTCAAAATTGGATTTGGCACTTGGTGATGGAAATGGGAGGTGGTACTTGAAGATCAAACCGCACAGCGGAGTGATCAGACAGACCAGGGTCAGTGACAGACAGGTTGGTTACCGATATACCGATATGCCCCATCAACAAACCAAGTCGAGATTATGGCCGCATCTGTGGGTGGCAGATGTCACGTGTTGAGTGAAGCCAAATGAGTTTAAAGTGGCCATGAGATCCCTTGCAAGAGAGCTCTTTAGAGAGTCAACATGGATGTTAAAATCGCCACGAATCAAGATCTTTCAGAACTGGAGCACAGCTTAGAAAGCAGCTCAGACAGTTCATTGACAAAACAAGTGGAAGCTCCAGGTGGGCGGTAGAGCAGCACTAACTATACAGGTTGAGCCGACCTCCAATCCACAGACATATGCTCAAATGAATTGAAGGTCGGCGACGGAATCGGTCGGATGTCGGCAGTAACACAGTCTCATCTCATCTCATTATCTGAAACCGCTTAATCCTATATAGGGTCACGGTGAGCCGGAGCCTATCCCGGAAACACAGGGCGTAAGGCAGGAATACACCCGACGACGGGACGCCAATCCATCGCCGGGCATTGCGGGACAATTTTAGTCTGCGAGCCAATCAACCTATCCAGGAGCATGCTTTTGGACTGTGGGAGGAAACCTGAGTACCCGGCGAAAACCCACGCGGACACGGGGAGAGCATGCAAACTCCACACAGAAAGGCACCCGAGCCGAGAGATTCGAACCCGGGACCTTCTTGCTGTGAGGCGACAGCGCTAACCACTGGGCCACCGCGCCGCCCTAGTAACACAGTGGAGAACTGCAAATCCGCCATCACTGCCATGGGAACGAGCCTTCTGATGGAGTGCAAAGTCTCATGGTAGATCCTGATTCAGTGCTCAAGCGGCTGCTCAAACATTAATGCCTTTCTTACCACGAATCGCCACAACCATCACCACCACCCTCCAGACTCTCCAACACCCTGTTCACACTATTTCATGTTAAAGTTAGAGATGCTAGTACTCGTGATGTTTAGACCATTTGTGGTGGTAGGGTGTCTATGCAGTGGTAACATCCATGCCTCGCAAAAAAAAGTTCTGCCCGAGGTAGTTTAATTCCCACCTCCAGGTGATATTTTGTGGAGTTTTAGTGTTCTGCACCTGTTCTGCATGGATTTCCTCCAGGTACTCCGTTTTCCTCCTACAATGAAAAGTCATTTATTTATTGACCGATAACATTATTGTAATTATATATAGAATGTTGTGCCTGGAAATTATTGGCGCTGGCTAACTGCATGGCTCCCTTCCCCCTCCCCACCTCTGTGTTTTCCTCGTGCCTCTGAATCGATCTGTCTTTGAATGAATACCTTCGACGTTGAACAAATATGCACGGCGCGATAATAATTGTAATTTTTCATTATTATTATTATTGCTGCCGTTTAATTGAATGTGTCTGTCGTCAGATAATTTCTTAATGCAACTGTGGATAACAAAAGCAGAACCAATGAGGCCGGAACCGAGGGCGTCACGCGTGTGGGAGGTCGCTTGGGCAGATCGCCCTGCACGGTGTCCCCTGAGTCACTAACACGGTGCTGCGGTGTATTCCGATGCGGGCCTTGAATGTCATGAGCATGCCGCTCTTGCGTCGAGAGTGAGAGATAGCCCTCTGATTGATGATTGTGCTCGCAATACTCTCATTTCAACACGAAGACACTCCTCTGCACTCTGGGTCACGCACGGGTTTCCTTCTCACACAGATCTCATACAGATGTGCCTCGAGGGTATATGCTTAATGAAACATGCCAATAACGTTAGATTAAAGAGGACTAATTCCTCCTCAAGGTCACAAACGCATTTTTCCTCCCATCTCCCCTTGTACAAATTGGGAAGTGAATTACAAATGGTAATTCACCTTCTCCACCAAAGCACACACAGACTTTATTTGAATCTCATAAATTAACAATACGATTCTCGCTGGAGATGCTTGTTGGTTACTATGTGCAATAAATTACCAAGTGCATGTATAAATAATAAACAAATATGTTTCTCAAGCACTCACATTTAACTTCGTCAAAAGTGATAGCGTGTTCAATACAATTTGAGAATAAGCACTTTGATTCACTCAGAATAATTGCGGTATAGAAACTACTGCTGTTTACGCACAGACAGAACATTTGTGATGCAGTGCATATTAAGCCCTGGTTGATTCATTGGTAGATTGAGAATATTTAATGACCAAAACACCTTCCAGCTTAATAATTATGAGGTGTCCTGTGGCAAATTACAGACTTGTCAGGCTGAACAAAAGCTTTCATGGAAAATACTTGTAAAATGTAAGATAATGATGAGGTGCTAACATCTGACAGAGGGATGAAATCCATTTCAAGCCTCCTGTTGAACTGATTGTGATGCTGGTTTTATGCGGGTGCTGTACAAGACAACTTTGCATTATTGAACAGTTTTAAGGCTTCCGATTAGAGGATTTAATTTGCGACAAGGTGCATACATCCCTTGATTCCTGCCGATACCTCACACTGCTTCTGGGCTAAGACTGATCATTTTTATTGCATCTCGGCTGGTGAAGCAGCAGTGCTCACAGTCGTGAGTTTATAAATTCGTATTTTGGTCAGGGCTAGATGTTGTAGGTGTGAACTTCTTGAAAAATGCCATGGGAAACATGATGAGTGATAGTCATGGGATTTAGAACGCCGGGAAGATGTACATCGGGGCGTTGCTAAATGTGGCAATTGTTAGGGATAATGATGTCGGATTTGAGATAAACTGTATAAATTTAACATTACAATTTATAACGCGCAGAGTATTGGTTTAACGTAATGATGTCGGTTTTCACGGCTCGATGCATGATGATTGCTTCGAAAAGCTGCTCTCTCGGGACAGCCGCGTCGATGGCTCTTCGAAGAGAGCACGACTCAGAAGTGTGAGGAAACCAGAGAGATCTGGAGGGAAGGCAGCAACGTAGTTAGCTAGTACCCACGTTTGCCAGACACTGCGTCCAATATATCATGATCGTATCAGTCAATTAATGAGTGTTTTAAGTTAAGGGAGGAAACCAGAGAAATTGGTGGAAACTCATGCATAATAGGGGGAAACACACAGATGCCACACACAAAGATGCATGGGGCAGGCATTGAACCCCCTCGAGCAGGACCTTATTTTTGCGTGGTGCAGATGTTACCACTGTACCACCCTACCGAGAGGAGGTAATGAAAGCGTTGAAAAACATAAAAGAAGTCAAAGCAGCAGGGCCAACTGGAGTTGTGTCTCATCTCATCTCATTGTCTGAAACCGCTTAGTCCTATACAGGGTCACGGTGAAGCCAGAGCCTATCCCGGCAGACACAGGGCGTAAGGCAAGGATATACCGACGATGGGACGCCAGTCCATCGCCGGGCACTGCGGGGCAATTTAGCCTTCGAGCCAATTAACCTATGTAGCAGCATGCTTTTTGGACTGTGGGAGGAAACCGGAGTGCCCGGCGAAAACCCACGCGGACACGGGGAGAGCATGCAAACTCCACACAGAAAGGCACCCGAGCCGAGAGATTCGAACCCGGGACCTTCTTGCTGTGAGGCGACAGCGCTAACCACTGGGCCACCGCGCCGCCCCTGGAGTTGTGTCGAAAATGCTAAAGGCCACAGAAGGTGTTGGAGCAGAATGGCTGACAGACCTGTGTAACATGATTACGAGGGTAGCATTCTTGCAGATTTAAAAATAAGTGTCGTCATTCCAGTGCACAAAATAAAGTGTGGGCGGCATGGTGACCCAGTGGGTAGTGCTGTCGCCTCACAACAAGAAGGTCCCGGGTTCGAATCTTGGCTCGGGTGCCTTTCTGTGTGGAGTTTGCATGTTCTCCCCATGTCCGCGTGTGTTTTTGCTCGGCACTTCGGTTTCCTCCCACAGTCCAATGAACATGCTGTTGCATAAGTTAATTTGCTTGCAGACTAAATTTCCCGCAGTGCCCTGTGACGGACTGGCGTCCCATCGTGGGTATATCCCTGCCTTGCGCCCTATGTCTGCCGATATAAGCTCCGGCTCACCGCGACCCTGTATAGGACTAAGCGTTTTCTGACACTGAGATGAGATGAGATAAAAACATGGAAAGTAAAGCTGAAATAAGACATAATAGCCTTGGTGTGCAGATAATATCTAGGCTCATGAAGGATTCAAACCACATACTCTCAGTGCAGAAATGCCGTATATGCATACATTAATTCACTTGTTACATTATGTATAGATATCCTTGTTGCTCATTCACCCTTTACATTTTCCATGGCCCTGGCTTAACCTTAACCCAGCGTATCCTCCCGAGGTGTGTGATCTCAAACCCTGGTTTAGCCCCAACCCAGCCTGTCTGTCCAAGATACATGATCCAGAACCCTGGTTTAATGCTAACCCTGGTGTGTTCTCCCCAGGTACATGACCTAAAAACTCTGGTTTAGCCTTAACACAATGTATTCTTCATAGATCTTCTTCTTCTAGGTACCATATCCTACAGGACGTTGGTGACAATGGTCTTCCACAAATCTCTGCTGTTTGAAATTCTAAGAATGTCCATTGTTGATATTTTCATCTATCTCGAGAAACTCTTGACATAAGTCAATCTCTGTCATCCATGATCTATTTTCCTTAAAGTTTTCCAGTTTTTATCAGATTTTTAATTTCCTCTTTCCTCATAATATACCCGAAAAACTTCATTTGTCTCTTGCTAATGTCATTCAACACCTTCTTTCTACATCTCATTCATGACAACATTTCTTCATTGGAGGTATGACTTGTCCAAGATGCCTTCAGGATGCGTCTGAAGAACCACATTTCAGTTGCTTGAATTCTCTTTTCTATACTTGGTGACATTGTCCACATTCTGATGCATACTTGAAAACTGGTATAACCTACCAATCGAGAACGCTTGGTTTTGTTCCCAAATTTGTTTTATTTATTTATTGGTATCTTTTTAATTTTGAAAAAACTATCTTTAGTCATCCCTATCCTCCGTTTTATTTCATGATCACATTTACATGTACGTGATCTCAAATCCTAGTTTAACCCTAACCCAGTGTGTTCTCCCCAGGTATGTCATCTCAAATCCACCATACGAGTTTGAGCTGCTGTCCAGCGACCTGGTGTTCTGCCTTGTGCCGTTCGGGATGCGTGGAGGCAGTTCTCCACTCTAACGGGTCAGTGCATGGGCCGAAATGAGAATCGCCATGGACACTCAACCGGACATTACTCTAGTTGGTTGGGTCATTCAAGAAAAGTAATATATCTCCATTTACTTGACAGTGTTGAAGTATGTAATCTTATACTTTTATTGTTTTACTTAGATTACATCAAATTACCATACAATATGTTAATTTCATCTTGGTCAATTAGCACACTGTTTGTATTGGTACGATGTGTGTTTATTTGTGGTCAATCGACAGTGTGCCGGGAAAGGTCCTGGCAATGATTATTCAACATCGCCTTGCCAGGCACGCTGTTGAGAGGCTTGCAGAACCCAAATGTGGTTTCAGGCCAGGGTGGTCTTGCTTAGGACTGCATATTCTCTGTCCGGCTGCTACAGCAGAGGTGTATAAAATTCCAATAGGACCTCCATCTCTGTTTTATTGACCTGCTTAAGGAATTAAGGCCTACAATACCACCATTAGGCTAGTGTTGTTGGTTGTTCTTTGTACTTTTGGGGTCCCTGACTCTGCTTACTGTTATTAATGACCTTCATGGTGGTGGGCAAGCCTGGGTAAATCTACGTAGTCGGGTGTCAGAGCCATTTCCTGTTCATTTTGGGGTGCGACATGGATGCCCTCTGGCTCCTACATTATTTCACATCGTTTTTGACCACAATTCGAGAGGTTTTCTATAGATGTGCCAGTAGAATTTCCATCTGCCACAGGTGCATTGGGAGGCTGATCGATGCTGTTTATAGGCCAACCATGTTATTCATGCCAACGATTTGGCAATTGCCGCTCAATCTGACCAGGAGTTGGGGACTATTGTTGAACGTGGAGCATGCCAAAGAGAGCTGGAATCTTATCATCAGCCCATCCAACACTATGCCCCTGGCTAGGTATTTAATGCCATCAAGTAGTCCACCCCCTCAGTTCTCCATGAGTGATGCGGCAGTTATGGAGAGCATGGAGAAGTGCTTATGGTTGGTTCCGGTTTAGCAACGGTGCTCCTGCTCCAATCAGTTGGGTGGCATTATCTTTTCATCGGCTACATAACGCTGTCTGGAAGCTGCCTGGCCTGTCCCTCCACGCCAAGCTTTGGGCCTTCTCAGCTGCAATCATGTCCTCTCTTCACGCGACACGTGAACCCCCCTGGCAGAATATCTGTACCATTTCTAAAATTTCCGGCTGGCCTGCCTGTGATTCATTCTGCGTTTAACCAGGTTTGATTGTTTGAGGAGCTCACAAATTCTCAAAACATCTGGACAAATTCGCATTGGTAAGCTGCTCCGTCAGGTGAGGCTGCAGTGACTGGGTCACGTAGCACGCATGTCAAGCCACCGCATGCACAAACAGCTTCTGTTTGGCCAGTTCGAGGGCGCTAAATGGGCGGGGTACGGGTTGGAAAAGAGATAGACCAATGTGGAACAGGGGGACCTGGAGCTGAATTGACTTGCTGAAGACCGGTACCAGCGGTATTAAGATCGGCCTCTAGGATCGTGAAGGACCCTACGAGGCACTTAAGAGGCAGTGGCCCTCCAATAATAACGGAGGACAGAGGAGCGACGCTCACAACAACGAGCAGAACGCCAGGTGGTTAAAACGCAGCAAGTTGGCAGAGTAGGGAGCACAGGTGGTGCATCTGCCAGTCATCTCATTCAAGCAGCCCATAACACATGGATCGGTCCACTGACCTGTCGGCGAGCCTTTCACACTTGAGGTGTCCTCAAAGTACATTTGGCCTGGCACTGTGGCCGTGATGACGTCACTGCCACTTAGTGGCGAATGACGGTTGTTGTTATTAATCGACTATGAAGCTCGGTAACCACAGCACAGCAGGTGCTGCTGTGACTCTAGGACCTCGAGGTTGAGTAAGCTCTGACTTTAAAGTTGTATGTGTGCCTCACGCAATTTCACTGCCGACGGGTGTGTTTATTTAGCCTTTCCAGACATAAAGAATTGGCAGTTTCAAATTTTAGTGGTATCCACAACAGACCAATCTATGCAACTGTCAGGATCGTATATGCTTTTCAACATTCCGGTTATGGTGATAAGCCAAATCATGTATGGTAATTTACTTTCCCACGTGATATGATTTTATTATCTGTGTTAGGTGGTGTAAGGTTATAGTTAAACATGGCATTGTATAACTACACAATCTATCCCAAAACAAACGAATTATTGTCCTCAGCGTAATATTAGTTATGAAAGAGCAGCACGGTGACGCAGCGAGAAACGCTGATGAGTCACAATAATAAGCACCCCGGTTCGATTCCCAACTTGGGTGCTTTTCTATGTGGAGCTTACATGTCCTCCCCATGTGCTCGTGGTTTGTCGCTGGGGCCCTTGGTTTCCTCGCACAGTCCAAAAACACGCTGCTGCTGCTCGTTGACTGCTGACTAAATTACTCCCTGTGCTCTACGATGGACTAACGTCCAATCATGGGTATTACCCTGCTGTGTGCACTTTGTCTGTTGAGATAGGCTCCACCTCACCTGTACAGGACAAGTGAGTGCTAATAATGAATGAATGAATGATATTGGTGAGAAAAGGTGAGGAGAGCCAAAATATAACAATGCTGATTGGCTACTGGCTGAACAGAGCTTTGAGGTCACATGCCTACTGTGTGACAGCTATGGGATCTGGCTTGAGGTGTAGAACACATTGATGGGGTGTGGGTGCATCTGCAGATTTGTCTGTGATGATATATTGAACTTGTTCATGAGCTCTGCAAGACATTTCCATTTCTATCTGTACTGTCATGATGCTTTCAATATTGTTACAGTTGTCCACCTGTTTCCTTATCTCATTGCACTCCAGGAGGAAGAGGCGACCACAGAAGCGTGTGGGGATTTCAGCAACGAGAAGCATGAAAAAGACTTATACACATGAGACTAGCCTCCAAGATACTTTGTTTGGTACTTGTTTAAACTTGTGCCGCGACTGATGCACTTTGTAGCCTTACGTTAATTTATTGAGGATGTGAACTATTGAAATGCTTAATTTATCGTGTGTGTGCGTGTGCGTTCAATGTGGATAAACAAAATTTGATCTTACAATGTTATCTGTTCTCACAGATGGCTTAGGTTTTAAGTGGGAATAATGCCGATTGTGTGCAACGCCCCCCAACGACATGTGCTGCTGTGTCCACACGAACACAACAATTTTTCTACATTTCTGTGGAGATGCAGTAGATTACATATATCATACTAGCTGAGCTAAACCACATTCAGTCACATGGGCCTGTCCGCAAGCACTTGCGACACAGTGGAAATATATCAGCGCCACATGTTCATCTATTGTTAACGCTCACAGTCATTCTTCCTAGTTGGATGACATAGGCGCAACTTTGTTTTAAAGAATCACATGAGGTTGTGTGGAGAGAATTATCCCGGCCGAAGTGATAATGACCTTCCACCTCGTGGCTGCCCATACAGATGAATGTCACCTCAGGTTGGCGTGTGTGTGGAGAAGGAGGGGGCGCTTTGACTTATATTCTCGATGTCCCCAGTGAAAACTCGACAGTTCCTACACCTTGCCGCACCACCTCCAACACAGTGCAAACATCAGCTCTGAGGTTTTACTCGTGCACAGTTGTGAATGTGCAGGTAATACAATAAGAAAATATATCTCTAAGTGGAAAAATGCGTTTTTTTCACGTGTCAGGTGTCGTGTGTTACTCGTAATTTGCTCTGAATGCAAGGTTATGGATGGAGAGAAGGAAGCATATGGGGTTATATATATGCCATATATAGATATGATCAGGATTGGTAAAAAACCCACATAGGTTGTCCATATGCCGACACCCAGACTGTGTATCAAGATATATAAAATATACCATTTGACTGCTATGCAGTGGAAAGTGGTAGCGCTGGTCACGAACAGCCGCGTCTGCATGCGATGACATCGGTGTAACCTTCTCATGTATTCCCATGCAGCAGGCCCGCAGAACATCGGTGGCACAATGACAGATATTACGATGGGTTCAGCGCCTCGCTAAACCAGTATTAATGTGTGTTGACGTAGCCACACTATGCTGCTGGATTGTTTCACCAAGCTGTGTTTATGTGTCACAACAATAACTTGTGAGAAGCCCTCTGAGATCCATCCTCCCCACCGCCGGTGATTTAAGGAATTTGATAATTGTAATTGCACAATAACAATTATCTAGCGGTACACGGTAATTTTAGAAAATGGGCGGCACGGTAGCACTGCTCTCTCACTTCAAAAAGGTCCTAGATTCAATTTCCCAGCTCGAGTGCCTTTCTGTGTACAGCCCGCATGTTCTCCCCGTGTCCACGTGGGCTTTGGCCCGGTACTCTGGTTTCCTCCAAAAATGCTAAGATATACTGCATAGGTTAATTGACGTGCTGATTAATTTCCCTTCAAAGCCCTGTGACGGACTGGCGTCCCTTTAACGGTATAGACATGCCTTGCGCCCAGTGTCTACCGGCATAAGCTCCGGCTTTCCACGACCCTGTACAGGTTTAAGCGGTTACTGATGATTTATTCGTTTTAAAAATATAATCAGAATAGTGTGTTGTAATAATAACACTATAATTGTTATCAAGTTTGTTTTGTTGTACATTATAATAAAGGTAATGACAGTTGCGCAATATTCAACGATAATATATTAAGGCAGGCTTTTTAACGTTATGAGAGTGCAGTGGGTTTTGACGATTGTGGGTTTTTACGGTTGAAGGACTGAGCGACACCGTACAACACGTGGTACGCATGGTGGTCTCACCGCGTGGTTTTGTGATTTAAAGAGAGGCGCGGACCTCAGCGGTTGGAAATTGCATACATAGGTCAGCCTATCTTTCCGTAAGATTTTCAATCGGCCAGCAAATATTGTAAATAATATAGTGGATTTGCAGTCGGGGCTGAAAAGCCAAACTAGGTGAATTTTATTTGTATCCAAGGTCAAATATGTTCTGAAAACTTCGCAGTTTCAAACACGGTCACAAAAACTACGCATAGGTTTTCCAATTACACCTTATAAAATTCGTAGAGAAGTCTAGGGAGAGTTCTTACAAAGATGTAGACATATCTGCCAAAAAATATAAACATTGCTTTATAATAGCCATTATGTCCCTGTGTATCAAATGGATAACACTTGATCCTAGCTGGACTGGTATCTGCTCTATAGCGACCTGGTCGTGAGTGTGATGACGGTGGTGCACGCCTGTAATACAGAGGTTGGATTTGTTGATAGGGCGGCGCGGTGGCCCAGTGGTTAGCGCTGTCGCCTCACAGCAAGAAGGTCCCGGGTTCGAATCTCTCGGCTC
>JAZEWT010000010.1:13311706-13330466 GCA_036362905.1 Mordacia mordax
CAAGTAAGGACTCCCAAGTGGACCAAACCGCAGTTCGTTATCAAATGTTTGCAGGTTCTACCTGAAATTAAAAACCTTTAAATAATATGCATAGGACCATTGTGGACGTAGCGTGCTCGCGTTTATAATGCATTGTAGTGGCAGTACGCACCCCGTATGCCTTGCTAATGCTTTTTTTTGTGCGAAAAGTGCTGTAATACCGCAACCTTGCTGTTCATATGAAACATGAAAATATTTTGTTCACTGGTATGTGGGCCAAAATGCGTTTATATAGGTGTCGATATTTTAAGTCTACAATATACTCTCTTTGCCTCCGGTTCCCAAAGGAATGTGTGATGTGAAAACTATGGTGATTTGTTTGAAATTGTCATTTTTATTGGCCTGCAAGCCTGGGGTTCGGAACACGTCTACCTCGGATCTTAAATGTGGTTTCAATAAATGGTGTTCATATTATGCCTATATATTTTGCATTGTAATGCTTAGAATAATTTGCATAATTGATGGGCTGCCTTACGGAGTCTCAAGGCTCCATATTAAGGCATTCTGTGTTCACGTCATATGGGTGTGGATCTATTTTCTGTGTTATTCAGCAATGGAGTACAGCAGTCGGCAAAGGTAGATTTGACGAGCACATCGGAGATTAAGGATATAAATAGCCAACGAAGGTTCTAAAGCTTGAATGAGTTGGATTAAAATAATGCATTATCCTTTGTGGACACCGCCAGTTACTGCTTTGAATGAGATCTGCACGACCCTGTCTTGTATGCCTTGCTGATGCTCGCCCTGCCTCCTGTTTACCTTGCAGCTGAGAGGTGATGTTGTGCCCAAGACTGCCGGTGAGTTGTCGGTGTACATATTGTGTTGTTGCGGTTTCAGTGCATCCGCAAAATGGTATTTTGATTCTACAGGGTTTTCCCGAAATTACTCTGCAGCTTACAGTATTCATGCAATTTATATTTGAGCGTCTTTTTGAGATTTTGTGACCCTGTAGTAAACTGCAAGATAATACCTTTGATTGCTTCGAAAAGCTGCTCTCTCGGGACAGCCACGTCGATCGCTCCCTCCCTCTCCATCGCGATGTTTCGCCTCACACGTTAGAGGCATCCTCAGGCGCTGGACGCTGAGGCGAAACGTCGCGATGGAGAGAGAGGGAGCGATCGACGCGGCTGTCCCTAGAGCGCAGCTATTCCAAGCAATCGTGCATCGAGCCGTGAAAACCTACATCATTACAGATAAATTTGAAAATTAAGTCGAACTCTCCTGTAATTTTAAGATGCTGACATTTTGGGTTACATTGCAAAAACAGTAAATATATCTACGTTAAACATGGCTTAAACTGATAGAAATGTGGGTGCGCGTTATTTGCTTGCATATCTGTGAAATGGGGCTGGCTATGTATGCCACTTGTGCAAATAGACGTAAGCGTTTCGGTAATGTAGGAAACTCCAAAATTGGTGTGTACTGTAATCCCCAGGGCATAATATACATTTCCAAAAGAAATGCAGCTATTTTATATCCAAATGCTTTTAAGGTCTTTATGTTTTCTGGGAACTAAGACATGGTTGTCTTGCATTATGTGTTGTGATAAATGTCCTTTTTTATTGGGTGTTTGGTACAGCTTTATCACCCTGTTTTCTGTACATTGTTTCAGAAAATTTCCGTGCTCTTTGCACCGGAGAAAAGGGCTTTGGCTACAAGGGGTCTTCATTCCACCGTATCATTCCCGATTTCATGTGCCAGGTGAGCATGTGACACGGTTTTGCGCATGTGGGAAGGACACACATTATGTTAACCTGATGCTTAGCATTATGACTCTAACAACTAAGCCTACTTATTTTGTATGAGGACGAAAAATTAAATGGATGTGCTTTTTAAGCCTTTAAGTTTAAACACAACTGAGCTGTATCTTATTGGTGTTGATGCGAATTGTGCAGATTGTGAATCCCTGTTGTTTTGAGTCCTCCATCCCTGAAAAAATGTGTGCACGGATCATTATGCCACGGTATGGTGTTCTGTTTTAACAACCATTCGAGTTGAGATATTTATCTCAAGCAGTGAATTGGAGCAGGGGGTTACATAGAATGCTTGTGGTTTTGTGCAGCCTTAAGCCATATGGTGAGGAAATGTTTTTGTCCATGTGAAGCTTGAAATATCGGAGTAGTGTCCCTGTTGATCATATTTCAGGTGGTGCTTAATTGTGAAAACATGGGTGGTATGAGTGATCCACCATAATAAGTAACCCACACCACTGTTGCATTTGTTTTATCACGTTTTCAAATGACATTCCAGCATTTGGCTATGCTAATTTGGCTGCGTGTCACTGTCCAGTGCTGAACACTTAACAACTTAGCAAGGTGGTACTACTTAGGAGGAGACAGGTCCTTATCGTGGAATTGTGGAATCCATACCACTGGCACAGTCTTCTCCATGGTTCATATGTGCAGGAAAAATATATCACTTAACTAATTGAAAATTCAGAATGCACTATATATACGTTATTTAGCTCAATATATCCGAGCCTGCATTGATTTTGGGAAACTCATGGCATCAACTTTGTAACCGCAGTCATTTTGCCACTACAGGCTACAAGGCTAATATAATGTTGGGGTTTCCCGTGATTATGCCAACTATCATTCATCCTGTCTCATTGCCCCAGCCACCGTAAATGGCATTTTTTTTTACGTAGTAAATTTAAATGACCGTGGTTCCCACATGCCATTTGATGTTTGGGCAGCGTGGTTTTCAGATGTTTTAAGGGCTCATTTAGGTTAACACGCGTTGTTGACAGTAATGGTATGGATTGGCCTGGGACTATTGGACTTCGAACAGGTAGAACATTAAAAAGTAGTTAATTTTTTTATCAACAGAGGCAATTTCAGTGCCATTTTACAAGTCAGTGTTGGTTGAAACCCGTTTACAAAATTACTGTTGGTGTTATATATTAAGTAATGTCCTTAATGACATGGGGTTGAACGTTTATGCAGCATTTGCAGTAACGTTGCCTTTTTTACTGCAATATTGCAGTATTGATGGGGATTTGTAGACCTGCAATGCAGGGATACTATGTTTTGGTGTTTTGGTGCTTTTTGGGCTTACATGCTACGTATAATATTTAGTACTTGATGGCGGTATAGCAGTGGCTGTCATGCTGGTATTGTAACAGTTGTTGCATATAGCAATTTATAGCTCTAACGTCACATCTGATTTATGGCCAAGCACTGTGTATGGCTGCTAATATATCCACATTGCTAAATATTTGGGTGTTAAGGCTCCAAGTTAAAGCATTGCTTATGTGTGCACTGAGATTCACGTTCCTCATGATAACAAAGCAAAAACCTGTTGTAACATTATAAAATCCAATCCTGTAAATGCTGCCATTTACACCCACTCGGTTTTAGACATTTGTTGCCAAAATGCTTTGTAAGGTCGTTGGTAGATTTGCTGAAATGCTGGCTAGGGTGATTAAGTGTGCTTTGGCTGCTTTCTTTTTTTTATATAGGGCGGAGACTTCACCAAGGGCAATGGAACTGGGGGCAAGTCTATCTACGGAAACAAGTTTGCAGATGAGAACTTCCAGCTGTCGCACAAGGGCATGGGTAAGCATATGATCAGATTTTTAACAGTACAAGTAGAATAGTTCTGTCTAATATGTTCCTTCATAATATTTTGTTCTGCCATTTTTTATTTATATGGAGATGCATTATTGTGGGCTTTGCGTGGGTACTGCTCTTTTAAAACTCGTTGGCCACAAAGATTAGGTATGTATCCTCAAGGCTATCTGGAGCACCATATAATGATGGTCCTACCAGCAGTGCTATGAATAATCAATACGGGGGCTGCATCTTTTAACTTTTTAAATAGGATTACCTGTTATCCAAAGTGCCTGAAATGTTCCCATCATTTTAAAAGTGAAAAATTTGACCAAATATATCCAGTTGCTGTAGACTGCTGTGGGTTTTTCATGTTTGGGAGTATAAAGCAGTGTCAGTGTTTGTTCCCTGCTTTCAATTTGCATTTACGTGGTGGTGAAGTATGCTGTCAAATCTAGGGAGACCTCTTCTATTGCATTGATAGAAGCCTGCACATGTAGATTTTCTGCATGATAATGTATTAATATGATAGTTAATCACAAGAATACATACTGTTTAACAGGTTTTTAGGTAGACTTACACAAATGTGCTGATGTTTTTCATTGCTTAAGTTTGGATATTACTTTATTGGGCAGAGTCGTATTGTGGTCAGGCTTAGCTTGATTAACTGCTTCGATTAAACTGGCCGCATCAGTTATATGGCGATGTTGCATCACTTCCGAGCCGAGAGAACCGTCTACAGCGGATTGGCGAGATCCTCTGCAAATTTGTCATGCCACGGCCAACCAAATAGGAAGACAGAAAGTTATGGAATGACACCCCAACTCCTGCCAATAGTTGATTTGCAATCCATTTCTCAATCTTAACATCGTACTGAAAGCAGCCTCTGGTGACTGCAGCCAGCTCACTTGATCCCATTACCTAGAACATGGTATGCAGTAGTAAGGATTGTAATGATATAGGTTTTCACGGCTCGATGCATGATGATGGCTTCGAAAAGCTGCTCTCTCAGGACAGCCGCGTCGATGGCTCTCTCTCCTCTCCTCGCGACTCTTCTTACATCTATTGGAATGCTCTACTTGCAACTTGGGTTTAAACTAAAGTGAACTTGTAGTTTCGTGAAATTTTATTTGTAGCGGAGATGTTTCAAGTGACTTTCTTCAACGGATATTAAGGGTCATCTGCTCACAGTCCTGCCCGAGTCAATTCATTTCCAGCCCTGGCACCTTTCAGTGCAGAGTTTTGAGCTCCCTCTGTTTTTGAGTAGGTCTCCTTTCAATTTCCTCCCACAACTGCAAAGAAAATTAAATCGTGTAATAGCTAAGTCCTTGTGTGTCTTCAAATCCCGGCTCAAGACTCGTTTCGTAAGGCATTGGAGCCCTCTGGCTGGGACTGTTGATGTTGCTCACTGTTGTGTGCTTGGATGATGGCTCACTGTTGACTTGCACCTGCTCAGGCATATGTCTTCCTTTATCCTTTTAACAATTTAATTTGTTGCGTGATTTCCTTCATTGATTTATGGCCATTTTCTTTCTGATGTTGCTGACATGCCGTTCTCTCCACAGCTCTGTACAGCGCTTTGTGACCCTCGGGTGAAAAGTGCTCTAGAAATGAAATTATTAAAGAGGATGCAGTTTCTGACATGAAGGAGCCAGCAAACCACGTACTTTCCCCCGCTGCCTCAGAAGCGTTCTTTTTGTAATGTACTTTTGATAAATGTTTTCCCTGAAGCTCATTTAGTTTTGATTGGGTTGCATTTTTCAGTGACAAAGCTAAAGTTTCAGACTGAACAAGGTTTCCTTGGTTACCCCAGACGAATAATAGTGAGTCTGCATAGACTGGCTTTGAGTATTTCCTCCCTTATGAAATCTAAGGTTTTATTTGCCATAATTTTTAAAATAACCAATTTGTTGCAAATGTAGTAATAGCAAGAATGTATTGATTAATCATGACAGCTCTAAAAGGCATAAGGCGATATCACACATTGATCTTCAGTGGTGTTTTTATATAATCGGGTAATAAACCATAGGCAAAATTACATGTTACCGTAGCTGCTGGAGACCAATTTTAACATGTAACTAATAAAATTATGTCCTAATGTGTTTGTTCCAACAACTATGCTGATTTTTCAAGGACAGTGAGTGGCTTTAGTATGTAGCACATATTATCACGCTGTGATAGGCAGACTGATTCCATAATTACTTTACTAGCTTGTGCCTTTTACATATCAGTATCTCATTTCAGTGTGTTGTGGCTTTAGTTTGTGGATATATGCCCAGTGTTAGTTTCTATTATCTTTTCTCTTCTACAGGCACCCTGTCAATGGCCAACGCTGGACCCAACACAAATGGCTCCCAGTTCTTCATCTGCACTGCACAGACTCCCTGGTAAGTGACTTGGCTTGTTGAGCATAAAGAGGCTTCAGGTAGAGGTCCCTCCTATACAAAGCCAAGACCACATACGTAATAATCCACCAAAACAGTGACATTCAATTACAAAGGTGTACTCAAACAAGACATTACTACAGTCATGCTTTGAATGTCAGTTAACCATCACATGGCATTGGTCGGGGAGTATTAGCTTGGTGATTGAGTACATAGGGCTACAAAACTAGCAATCGATGCTCGATTTGCCACTCAAGGCAACATCAGGTTACAATTTTCTGAACTGGTCCGAGGCCTCCCTTGGTCGACTGTTTAAAAAAATTAGTTCCTAGTGCTGAGTAAATATATCTGCTAGGAACACAAAGGTGGCCGGGTGTGGTGCTGGCTATCCACCCTCTTATGTACTATCGGCAGTCATAGATGCTTGCTAATGGTACCTGACTACAGTCTTAAGCACCTACGGGGGTGAGGAGGTTTATTTATCATTTTGTACATTGCATGTAGTGATGTCTTGTCTAAGTCACAAGCTGGATGCTAAACAACATGTGGCCATGTTATTGTTTGGGTTCAAACTCCTGTGTGTAATTTATTTTCCAACAGGCTGCATTAAACTGGCTTCAGGCTCATTAGACTATAAAAGTACTCTGATCATAGTTGTTCCTTAAGCTGGTGGCATAAACAAATACAGCCACATGTTTAGCTTTTAAACTTGGCATGACATTTGCTGGGTGCATGCAAGGCATGATGGGAGTTGTTCCTGTCTACTTTTGAGAGCACACCTGTTAATACATATTTTATTCATCTGGGTGCTTGAGCTGTGAGTCCATTCTAACATTATTTTAACACAAATATCCTGTATGCTGAAATAAACATTGGCGATTAGCACTTCACAATCAAGAGTATCTATATTCATACTTTGACCCTCTTTGGGATAGTATTTGAGAAGTGAAAAGTCAACACCACATGTAATATTAATGATTGTTACAATTTTGTCACCATGGGATTTTAGAATTCATCTTGGCTATTTATAAAAATATTTGCATTTTCTGCATATGTTTTGTGTTGTGGCTATTCTGTCTTTGATTACTGATGGGGATATTCATGGCTGGATGTGTGAGAATTGCTCTGAAAAGCTGCCCTTTTGGGATTGTCCATTGTTTCACCTTAGCTTTTGTTCATCTTTGACATTGAAGGCATCGTCAAGAAGCCTGAAGCCTCCAGTGTTGGAGGTGGAAATGTGTAGGAGAGGAACACTTGGTACAGCTATTCTGAATGAGCAGCTTTTCAGAAGTTTTCTTAATTTAGTTCTAGATGTAGCATTCGCATGTAATTTGCACTTTTACAGCCATTTTGCAATCGACTGGTAGATGAAAGCTCCCCTGCCTACAGGTCATAAGCTTTAAATGTCACCATATTTTAACAACCCCTGGTTAGTGCAGGTTGGTGAAGATGGGAAGCATGACGAGAGTATAGAAATAAAAGCAACATAGGTTTTGCTACTGTCCTTAGCTGCTGACAAGAGCTTCGCAGCTGACGAACACCTAGTCTATGATGGTTGTCTATCCAAGCAGCATCCAGGTGTGACCCTCCACAGGTTGTGCGATCTGGTGAGATTAGGCACATTCCAGTTATTTGGGCATATAATGCGAATATAAGAATGATAAATATATATTTAATGCGTGATGCTGCTTCATTGTGGAGGGATTATTGGGTGATTTTGACTGACAGGCAAATGTGCTGATGTAGGTTTTCACAGCTCGATGCATAATGATAGCTTCCAAAAGCTGCTTTTTTGGGATAACCGTGGCGATCAACAAATCATGACCGGCAAATGAGTGCTGTACAATCTAACACGTGGATTAGCATAGCGATTTTATTTGCTGATGTGCATATATGCATGCCTTTTTCATAAAATAATGCCAAAGCATTGTAACCAGAAAGTATTTCTTCCTCAGGTTGGACGGCAAGCACGTGGTGTTTGGAATGGTGGTGGATGGATTAGACGTTATCAAGAAAGTAGAAAGCTATGGATCTTCAAGTGGAAAAACTAACAAACATATTGTGATTGCTGACTGTGGAGCACTCTAAAACAAACCAAAGCTCTGCATTTCCAGCCTGGCGAAATGGTACGAGTTGGCAATCCAGAACCGACCTCTTAATTTTTTATTGGAACTTGTGAATGGGAATGCTTCTAGTGTTTGCGATTGCCAACACTGCATCCATTTCTAATTGTACCCTTGAAATAGGAGCGCTCTTAGCAATGACTAACCCTCATAGTTATTTTTGAAATAATGTAACTGGATTGCCTTAAATGGTAGTGTCAAGGCAATTTTTGATACGTTTGGTAACAAATGGTTGTATTGTGGGGCACATCTGTACTCAATCCTTGTGAACTGGTAGCACAATTCTGCTCTTATTGAATCTTCAAGGAAATATGCTAAACAATTGTAGATTTGTGACTAAAAGATTACAGTTGTCACTTTAAACAAGACACGTCCTGTTGCATTTTTTTCTTTCAAGTATCCCAACTCGTGCCATTTTTGCCAAGCGTGCAGCTTTTGTCCACAGGTAGCCATGCAGTATAATTTCTTTGTAGTACACTGCAAGAATGTTTATTTGCATTGGTTTTGGTTGTGATTCTTTTTTTAATGATCCCATAACCCTACTTTCTCGTTCATTAAAGTTAACAGTGAATGGCATTGTGTTTCTGTACTGCTGATTTTAAACAGTAAAGAATAAGGCAACCTTATGTCATTTGACAGTTTTTTACCACGTTTAATTATTTTGCATGTGGTTATTCTGCTTTGATAACTGGTGACATTGTGTAAAGCTACCAATTAGAGGGGTTGTTTCCTTTATAAGGATGCCCAAATAGTTGTTGAAAACATTACATGGGTGTGTACTTTTATAGAATCCGTGAAAAGCTGTCCCCAAATCAAGTTCTGTAACGGGAGGTTTGGATCTCAGGCCATTCACTTAGTCAGTGGATTTGGACTGGAAGGAGCACCGTAACCATGAATAGCCATGCGGATATGGGGAAAACATGCAAACGCCACGAGGGCACCTGAGCTGGGAATTGAAACCAGGCTTGCCGCCAATGCTATCCCAGTAATAATTGCACTTCGACAGCGCTTTCACCTGTCACCCCGGGGTCACAGCGCTGCACAGCTGCGGAGAGAATGGCACATCAACAAAAGTAACGTCAAATCGGCAACCACTTGGATTTTTTTTTTTTACAAATCTGAGCTGTGAAGAGTGACGTCAGTTCAACTGAAAAATAACGGCAATACATTATAGAAGGACGTAAAACAAGCGATGAAATAATTCTTCAACTTACACAAATGTTCCTTATTTGCTTGCAGTGAGCCATCATCCCGGCACGACCACAGGGAGCCGCATCAGTAGTCTTAGCCAGAAGATGTGAAAGTCTTACGGAACACGTGAGTTTTGACGAGATTTGAAGATGCCCAAAGACTCCGCATATCGAATCTCGAATGGAAGGGCATTCCAGAGTCTAGGTCTCTAGGAACAGCGCGCGAGAAGGCGGTCTCCCCTTGAATGGAGGTGCGATCTGGGCACGTGCCTGTATTTAACCAGTAAACAGTGGGGAGACATCTGTACGGGGGATATGTTATCGTGGATGGGTGTGAAAGTGAGGACTCTAGCAGCCACAGTCTGCATATGGAGACGATTGAGCAGGGTAGGCAGGGGTGCCAGGGAGCAGTGCATTGCAGTAATCGATTCCTGAAGATGTGTGTTAGCGTCTCCGCATCAGAGGGTGACAGGATATTACACTTGCTATATTTCTGAGATGAAACGAGGCTGAGAGGAATCAGGTCACACCTATACTCGGGACTGCCTTAGCAACTTCAATGGCCTGGTCGTAAAGCATCAATTGTATGGATTCAACCTTGGACAATTGGTACGGGGTTCCGACAAAGCAAAACTTCTGTTAAGTCGCAATTTAGTTTTAGGAAATTTGAATTGAGCCAGGCTTTCACCGTTGATATGCAAAGACCAGACGCATAGATTGATTGATGGCTTTGCATGGGATATAGATGTGGATGTCCTCGGCATGGCAATGGTAGCTGCAATTGAGGCTGTGCAGATTATGGCCAAGTGGTAGCTGCTGAATAGGAGTGGACCTGAGGAACTCCAGACAACAGCATATATGAGTTTTATCCTCCGAGGCTAACAAACTGCTTCCGGTTGAAGAGATAGGAGCTCGGCCAATGCAGGGCACAGCGAGAGACCCCTATACCCTCCAGTCACTCAAGATCGGGTGGTCAACGGTATCGAAGGCAGCGCTCAGGTGCAGGAGGACAATTCTACATGGCAAGCCTTCATCAACTACTTTGATTAGAGCAGTTTCAGTACTCTGGCCGGATCTGAACCCAGGTTGGAAGGGACCATTGTTGAGTGTGTTTTGGAGATTATTAATACCCTAATGTTTGCACGTGAAGTGAATTTATATAAAAACGTTCTCCGTTCTGTTTGCTTGCTTGATCACGGTAAACTGCCAAATCGCACGGAACCTTCGCAGAACGACGGCACTCGGTCAGAGATGGGTCTTTGGTGCCTTAGCGCGCGCCCACGGTCCTTCCCTAGTCACCGGGACCACTTTCTGGGCTTACGCCCATGCCCTCACGGAACGGTAAGCGGCGCCGTCATTACAATACTCAGGATAATGGCCGCTGCTGTTACAATCCCTAGTTCGGATAAACAGCCGCTATTACAATCCCCAGTTCGATTAGCATTCGCCATGACCATCATGGCGCAAGGAAGGTCGGTGAAGGTTGCTGGGATCAACCTCGAGAGCCCGTGATTATCGCATGGTCAACTTTACGTTGCTTGCTGGATGGTTGGGACGGGAAGAAATCTACATTTATGCACCCGGTGGACAAACCATGAATATTCTCATCTCATTGTCAGAACCGCTTAATCCTGTGCAGAGTCGCGGTGAGCTGGAGCCTATCCTGGCAGACACGGCGCAAGGCAGGGATATACCTGCGATGGGACGCCAGTCCACCGGGCACTGAGGGCAATTTAGTCTGCAAGCCAATTAACCTATGCAGCAGCATGTTTTTTGGGCTGTGGTAGGCAACCGAAGTGCCCGGCAAAACCCACGCAGACACGGGGAGAACATGCAAACTCCACACAGAAAGGCACTCGAGCCGAGATTCGAACCCGGGTTCTCCTTGCTGTGAGGCGACAGCGCTGCCCACGACCACCGTGCCGGCACATCCGCCATGAATATTGTGTCCCCAAAAGAGTTGGAGTAGGTACATGTGCATTCAAACAATTGGATTTTTAGATTGTGTTCCTAATGAAAACCCACTTTAGCTTTTGCTTTCGTATAGCGTTTTACTCTTTTTTATTGTATGATTTTCGTCATGATTAATTAAAAGTTTTTTTCTTGCATCGGGTACCATCGGGTTCGTGTTCATGAATTTCACGTTCCTGTTTTGCACGGGTAAACCATAACATTTACCCGGACAACGCACATGGATCAACCATCAATTTTAACCAGGCAACGCTGGGTCGCCCCAGCTGGTATTTGCTAAATTTATCCTGTTATATCCCACACAATTATAATGGGCTGACTTTAATGTTGCTACCAGAAGCTGTTCCACACACACCTTACTGCTGAGAATAGTAAATGAAGCTGCTAATGTAATACTGTTAAGTGTCCGGAGAGAGCCCACGCGGGCACGGGGAAAGATAGAGAACCTCGCAAACTGCACTTCAGAAAAGGCACCCGTGCCGGGAATCGAACCCGGGAACCTCGCTGGGAGTCGACCCCGCTACCAACTTTACCGCTGTGCTTTAGAAATGCAAATATCTAGCTGGGCTGTTTTAGAGTACCCTGTCTCAAGAATTGTTTTGATGTTGCTGACATGCCCGTATTTCCACAGCTCTGTGCAACGTTTTGTGACCCTCGGGTGAAAAGCGCTCCAGAAATGCAAACATTAAAAAAATCTCAACGTTTTGCAGTTCCGCAGCTGGATTACGTGAAAAGTATACCATGTTTTCAAAGTGATTATGTGCACATGGATAACATTTTCCTTTAGACTATGTGAGTTTGGTAGGTAATAATGCCCTACAGCAGTTTGCATATCTGGACACGCGAACATCTCCCACGACCATATTTTCCACTTAAATGCTGGCCCTCACACTTGCATTGTGCTGCTTTCCTGCTCAAAAGTTCCTTACCTTGCTTTGCATGTGAGCTCCATTCCGTTAGAAAAAAAAGCTTAATGAGAACTCAAGGACTAAATCACAGGTTATGTAACTATTGGCAATATTTAAACGGATGTAGGTTGTCACGGCTGGATGAATGATTGCTAACCACATTTTTTAGTTGGTCATGTCGAGCGCTCTTCGTGACGTTTTTTTTCTCCTACGTTGGATGTCTCCGGTGTAAAACTTAGACCGCTTTAGGATGCTTAAAATGGTAAAAAATCGCCAATATTTTGAACGGTTTTAAGAGGTGGATTTGTAAATTTGCATCAGTACAGATGTGTAAATGCCCTATTTTCTCTTATTTCCCCTGATAACATTTGCAAGGCTAAGGTATAATTGTACCATTTCCACTTGATAGTCCAATCTTTCGAGAAAGGAGTTGTGTAGTACTGGGTCTGATGTCACACGCGAGCAATCTGCCCATGTTCCTGAACGCGTGATGTGAGAAAATTTGCAGAGGGAAACGTGCACATGTCGACCTGGTTCCTGGGCCAATACTTGCTCCGGCAGTACATATATTAAAACTAGAACGATACAGAGAAGATTAGCATTGCCTCTGCCAAAGGATGACACGGAAATTAGTGAAGCTTTCCTGGGCTAAGATTTGGAGAAAGGGTGTGGGTAATGACTGGGTATAATAGTGTGCACATTGCCTCTGAAGGCAGGGTGTGGTGTTGGGACGCGATGAGAGACAGTAATAGTCGTGACTGGATGTAATAATAATAATTGCATTTATAGAGTGCTTTTCACCCGTGGGTCACAAAGCGCTGCACAGAGCTGCGGAGAGAGCGGCACATCAACAACAACGGCAGAGAACGGCAAATCAGCAACAACAACTTTTTTTTGGGTTTGTTTTTGCAAATCCGAGCTGTGGCGAGAACGCCAAACAGCAGCGATAAATTATAGGACATAAAGTCAGCAAAAAATAAATAATTTCTAAAACAAACAAGGAAGAAACGTGTGTTCCCGAGCAGGTGCGGATCGGAAGAGAGCCAACATCCCGGCACGGCACCACTGAGCCGCATCAACAGTCCAAGCCGGAGGAAGGAATAAATGTTCCCAAGCAGGCGCAAGTCGGAAGAAAGCCAACATCCTGGCACGACAATACCAAGTCGCATCAATAGTCCTAGCCATAGGACTTTAAAGCTCTACGGAACAAGTGAGTCTTGAGACGAGATTTGAAGATGCCCAAGGACTCAGCTGAACGAATCTCTAGTGGAAGGGCATTCCAGAGTCTTGGAGCAGCGCGCGAGAAGGCTCTGTCACCCATCGAATGGAAGTGCGACCTGGGCACATGCAGCAAGCCTATATTGAAGGATCTAAGTAGTGTTGAGGAGGGTGCCTGAAGTAGGTCACGGATATATGTCGGAGCTGCGCCAGTGAGAGTCTTGTAGGTGAGAAGGGGGATCTTGAATACAATCTGTATTTAACAGGTAACCAGTGGAGAGACATCAGTACTGGGGATATGTGATCATGGATGGGTGTGCGATTGAGGACTCGAGCAGCCGCATTCTGCACACGTTGGAGACGATTAATCAGGCGGGGGTGCCAGGGAGCAGTGCATTGCAATAATCGATGTGGTATGATTTAACAGGGTTTGCGTCAAGGCAGTGGGGTGTACAGTAATATGTGATCGAGTAGGTTCAATGGTAGACTGATGTCACTACCACTCGTGGTCTGGTTTGCGTTATATGGCGTGGACTTAAAATGGTAGCTGGTAATTACAGATTGGCTTGACCATCCATGTCTGTTTAATGTTTGGCCATGCCGGGCTGGGAAAAGGGAGACGTTGTAATTCGATCTCCCCTGCTCTACAGCCAGCTTATCTACCGTAGTGTGATAAGGCAGCTGGAATGCACGCGTCGCCTAGTTCCCGAGTGATTGGGAACATGCCTTCTTTGTCCCACGTGACAGTGTGAGTTGATAGCTAAGACTCCTTGGCACCTAGTGCTTAGGTGATGGAACACGATACGCCATTGTCCTGAGTATTCGAATTATGTTGGGGGTGAGGGAAGGATATTTGATGATGGAGCCACAGTAAGCGCCACATCTAAGCTAAGGGTGCTTTTTGCCAGTGTACATATGTAACGAGTAGAAAAGGTTTTTACCATTTCTGGTAATTATACAGGTGTTAAGATCTTAAAACACCAAATAGACACCTTTCATAAAGTGTCTAGTTTGCAAAAGCCACACATTTGTGACGAAATATGTAAACAATAAGCTTTGATGACATATGTGCCAGTGCCGCTTTGCAGCTGCTAACGGCGCTTGGAGCATTGGTCTGCAGAGCACATAGACAATTGCGTGTGTAGTTGGTGTAGCTTTAAGGTAGTGTTTGGCATGAAGCAATACAATCCTAAAGATGCACGTTATTTTCTCTGCCCAGCACGTTACCAGTTGCAATTGGTATCTGACTTTGTTTTGCTTATCCATTGGGGCAACTCGACCTAAAATGAGTAACGCATGTGACGTCTCATAAACGTGCCGTGCCAACATATTCGTACTTGCTCGCGATAAGTCCCAAAGTTATGTGCAGACAATATCATAGCGCACTATTATGCAATTGTGGTGCTCAGCCATGACGGTGCCAGGCCGCGTACATGTGGGGACTATGTTGGGGCCCTACGGGGCCCTACCAACGTGTTACGTGGTGTTAAAGGGACCGGTGGGGGGTGCGGTGAGGGCACTCTCGCTCAGTTCGAACTAGGGGGACAGCCCTTTAGTTGTTGACCCGACGTTGGTTGGTCGAGCTATTGACCTGACGGTGGCAACAGCGTGGCGGACCGTGAATTGGTTAATTAGGTCTGAACAACAGCGACGGAACGCTAGGGAGTTGGGGGAATGAGTCATTCGGGCGCTGAGAGAGCTCGTGCTTGTTCCGTGCCCTGGGTTTGTGATGCCGGTACTGTCTATCGCTGTGTGCCGTATCGTCCATTAATGTTGCGCGTTAACTGTCCTCTGAGTGGCCAAGTGGCCGTTTGTGCGCTTGTTTGATTAAACCCCGTTCGCACTTACGATGGCGTCTGCACTTGATGAATTACCCTCGCGGGAGAGTATATCGCGGGAGTCGTTCGTCACCCAGCTGGTTCGTGACACAATGTTATTGACTCCAAATAGATAATGGTCTGAGTCAGTGTCTAACCAGGCTGAGAACTCGCAACCTTCCGCCACGGTGGCTTAAAATCCAAAAGAAAGTTGACATTATTTTGTTTAGAACTCAAGAGAACAAGGACAGTCTCAAACACCGTGCACAGCATAACGTAGTATGTTTACATGGCTCAGTGAAACTCTGTCACGTATGCCTTATGACAGCATAACCACACCAAGAGACACGTGTTCTGTATTCTGTGAAATGGAGGGACAGCAATCCCAGCCAAGGCCAGGATCAGTGCAGTTCGTATATCCTGTGACTACACATTACATAAATGCTATTGCAGCCAGACTTTGAAATGGGCCGCAATGAAGTCCATTCGATAGTATGCATTTGTGACTGACATTGCTAGATCATTAATGTCCAATTCCCCACCGCCTGCTCTTTGTCAATTGTCTGTATAAATGTCTAGGTTGTTGCAGGAACTGAACTGTGTGCTGAATATCGCTAACACAATGCCCGACCGGGTTATCCAGCCACCCAGTGTAAATCTACAAGGTTTTTTTTAGTACATTACAACACGCTTGCGAGTGTGCCATTGTCATTTTGAAATTAAATTCGGGTGAGTAGAGATGACTGGGCGATCAGTGCTCACTTGTAAAGTGCATTTTTCAAAAACCAGGAGTGGCCACACCTAACATTGAGATAGTGGCCGGGCCCACGCCGTGAACCACGTGTAGGGGTCGCTGCCGCTAGGAGGTTAGGGGTACTGCCCCTAGCCCCCTGAATCCCTGTCGTGTCCACGAGTGGGGTAGCGGCCGGAGAAAGGAGTAGAGGGTTATGACTGTCCACTGCTGCCCTGACCCCGTTTTGGCCCCTGGGCCCCTCAAAGGGAGACCCAACTCGAGGAGAAGGGGGTGCCGCTGTGGCAGGCCCCGACAGGGCCCCACTACCTGGCCGCTCTCCACCCTCTATCCTCGTCTCAGAATTCTATCTGCCTGGTGAGGGCCACCCGCTCCTCTTCGGCCCTCCCATACTCACCACACACACACACGGCACACTAACCACTACGCTACTGATTCCCAGACACACACGGCGCACCAACTACTATGCTACCGGTCTCCTGACACGGTATGCTAACCGCTGCGCCACTGCTCCCCACATACACACGCAGCGGGCCAACCGCTGCACCACCGCTCCCCACACACACAACGCGCTAACCGCTGCACCACCGTTCTCCATACCAGCGATACAATTACCATACACACGGTGGGTGGTGTTAAATGTAAACTTTATTCTCCATTGCCTGTCTGGTCCGTCACTGCTCTCGCCCCCCGTCTATCCAAATTGCGGTCGCTTTTGCCGCCTTCTCTCTCCTGCTGCAATATGGTGGCTGCTTCACCCACCACGTGACCCCCCATCTCTCCGTCTGTTATGTTAGCCTACGCGTCTCTTGCATTTCACCAGCCTTCCTGTGTCTCCAGGCGTCTCCCCTCTGTTACTATGCCCTCGTTGGTAGGTCCCCTTCTGTCCCTGAGACTCTCTCTTCCCGGCCGCTCCTACCTGGCCCCTAGTTCTCCCTCAAATAATGGCTACCGCCCCCCCCTACCCTATGTCTACATGTGTCTCATTGTCTTTGTGCCTCAGCTGTCTCGTTTCTCACCTCTCTATCACTATTCCCGTCTTTCTGTGTGTCTCCCCATGTCTCCTCCTCTTTCTCTGTATGCTCAATGATCGCCCGTCTACTCCTCTCAGCCACTGTTGCGCTCTCTCCTCAGCGGTACCACGCGCTTCCTCTCTCTCTCCCCCCTCCTGGCCGGTAGTTCCCTTCCTCCCTGTTGATTTGTCCGGCCTATCGTCTGTAACCCCGCCCCCATTGGCTCTTCTCTCCACTTCCCCCCACCAGTATTCTTGCTCCTGAGTGGTCAGTCGTCGTCTCTACCATGGCAGCTATTCTGGTTCCAGGCACGACTGCGCCGGACCCTGGCCCTTGGCGGTGCCCCCGGCTGAACCAATTTTCCACAACTAGGGAAAAACCGTGGAATTTATCCCCCCTAATGGGGGTCTTGGTCTAAAACCCACAGCATGGGCTCAGGGTGCACCGATGCAGGCCTCTACATCATTGTTGGGTGTTGGTCATGTGAGGTCCATGGCACTACACACGCCCACAGACATGTGAACACGTGCCCACGTGTGTTCCCATGCGGCGTCGCATGCACGGCTGTGTGCTCACCATGGCCACGTGCTCAGATGTCTTATGATCCCTATTTTATTGCTTTTTCATTGTTTGCACGTTTGAAATAATTATTTATTTCTGAGGGCGGCGCGGTGGCCCAGTGGTTAGCGCTGACGCCTCACAGCAAGAAGGTCCCGGGTTCGAATCTCTCGGCTCGGGTGCCTTTCTGTGTGGAGTTTGCATGCTCTCCCCGTGTCCGCGTGGGTTTTCGCCGGGTACTCCGGTTTCCTCCCACAGTCCAAAAGCATGCTCCTGGATAGGTTGATTGGCTCGCAGACTAAAATTGTCCCGCAATGCCCGGCGATGGACTGGCGTCCCGTCGTCGGGTGTATTCCTGCCTTACGCCCTGTGTTTCCGGGATAGGCTCCGGCTCACCGTGACCCGATATAGGATTAAGCGGTTTCAGATAATGAGAGATGAGATGAGATTTATTTCTGATCAATACAGTTTGTATATGGACCGATGTAGGTTTTCACAGCTCGATGCATGACTGTTGCTGATTAAAGCTGTTGTTTTGGGACAGAGAGGAGCGCTTGACATGGTCGTACTGAAAGAACAGCTTTGGTTAGCAATCAGCAAAGGTTATATGTTATTTTTATGTTGTTTACGTTGCGTTAATCGACAATTGGTATGCAAAATATTAAGTTTTAGAGCAATAAGCGTGGGTCACAAGACATCTGGACCACCCTCTATATGAGGAGTGGTAGTATAGTGGCTGCAATACGAACCTGGCGCTCTGAGTTTAATTTCCGTTTGCGGCACCACGACTCGGACCGTGGACTCGTGACGACTCGACGCGAACACCACGGCGAGGATCAGCGTTCACTCCGCGATCGTTCAGCCAGCGAGCAGAGACTTCTTGACTTTTGATGCTTTATTGAACAGAGCGCGACGCGGGCCCCGGGGCATGACGAGCACAGCGAGCAGCCGACTACATCTTGATGCCCTAATGACTGACTGACAACTGCCTGACGACTCCTGTACACTCCCAACCCGCCCTTCTTTATATCTCTCCGCGCCACCCCCTCTCGCACATTCCAGATGACATCACCCGTAGCCACAAATCACAATGAGTCATGCACCACGGGTTCACTATTATGGGATTATGAGTAAATAAGATAAGTCATGGGTCTCGTAATCACTCATGACTATCTCTCACGGGATCACGTGAGCCAACAACAGGAAGCTGACGCACCGTCCGCTCGCGCCCCCCCCC
>JAZEWT010000010.1:13383687-13396992 GCA_036362905.1 Mordacia mordax
CCAGGGGTGGGGCGCTGCTCAAGGATACGAGTGGACCAGGCTACCACATTATGCTTCCCTTAATTACATCCAACCGCGTCGTGCAGGTCTTACAGCTTGGCCACTTTTTATCCAACCCCACTGCCAGTGTCGCTGAAGTAAAGTGCCTTGAGATTTTCTGAAAGCTGTAATTATTGTTAATCCACTACATCATAGAATCACTGCTTTGCCTAGCCCCCATATGTCATAAAATTAAACACCGTTTCTAAAAAAACACGGTGGTTCTTTGCTTAAATTAACATTGCAACAACTGCCGTTTGCCACTAAGTGATGGTTACATCGCCACGGTGTTTGTGGGAGTCTATGTGCACTTCAACTCCACGTAAAGTGTCAAAGAATCGCTTACAGGAGGTCACAGGACAAGCCCAGGTGCCATGGGTTGATTGACCAAGATGACATGCAGAGTATCATCTGTTAACAGCTAGTGATGGACATTTTCATGGTGGGGCCATCTTTGCCATAGCACAACTTATGTTGTGTTTAACCTGTTTAATTTGCACGTTTACTGAAGCAACAACTTGATCAATTATGATCACTTTTCTGGTTACGTTTTCTGCAGACCACCCTTCAAACAGATGAAGTCAAGAATGTGCCGTGTGGAACAAGGTAAGTGACTTTTTGAATTAGGGCTAAAGTTACTAAGGTTTGGGGCTGGACAGCAATCCACATGTGGTAAAGATATATAGCAAATGACTCCCAAAAAACATTCGTAACCAGGTACAAAACTCTTATTTTACTTAAAGTGTTCCCTAACTACTGTTTTGTTAACATCATCAGAGGCTCTAAGGAGGAGAACCTTTATTGTTTTGCATGTGAGTGTCAGTTTGTGTACTGGGAGTGGTAGCTCAGCGGTTAGCACAATGGGTTATAAACCTGGTAACCCAAGTGTAATACCTGCTCACAGCCAACACCAGTGCCAATTTTTTTAACCGGTCCTGTCTCTTCCTTAGGTCAACTCAGGCTCAAATGAATACCTAATGCGGTGTGTAAACATTGCCACTTGGCAGACAAAGGTGTGGTATTGGTCACCCACCCCCTTATGTGCCATGTCGGCCTTCATAGATGCGCATTAACAGCACTTGACCCTACAGTCTGTCAAGGCTATATGGAGGGTCTTTGTCAGTTTGTGCATGAGCCTATTATCTGCTAAATATGTTAGAATGTCATTTAATTCTGCAGTCTAACCAAGCTATTGAGGATATTTTATTTTACCTCTTTGTGTTGCAGTGGAGGAGTGATGATCTACTTCGACCGGATAGAAGTGGTCAATATACTGGCAGCCAATGCAGGTAGGTATGTGCATGTGTGCATTTGTCTGAGTGGCCGGCGAAGATGCCATCTGTTGAAGTATAGAGAGCGGCCCGGTTTTGAACCAGGAAAAGCACTGAGCAGATATCTCCTAAGTGAACTGTTGCAGGAGCATGGTGTTTGTCTCTGGACTGCACGACATGACATCATTACAACTGTCTGGACCACAAGATGGATTCTGCAGGATTGTATTTGAAGGATGTCCTCTGCAAGATGGGGGACTGAAGTGATTGTAACCACTTTGTGACCCGTTGGTGAAAAGCACTGTATAAATGTAAATATTATTATCATAAACGCCCAAGGCATCTGTTTTCCTTCGTGTGAAGGGAAAGGTCCTAGCAAGGTTTGTTCAACATTGTCTTGCTAGGCACGCTGAAGAGAAGTTTGCGGAGCAACAATGTAGCAAGCGTGTTTCTGTAGAGACGCCATACTTTGTGTGCAGAGGTGTACAGAATTTCAACGAGAGCTAAGCCAGCAGTGGATTGAGAATGACAGATCATACTGGGAGCGGCAGAGACAGGTCTGAGGTCTTTTCCTTGGCATGCAATCGGGGGAGAGAACGTTTATCACCATGTGTGTGTTTTTATGCGTGTGTGCGACGTGTAGTGTACGACATTGTGAAGAACTACACCGCAGACTATGACAAGACGCTCATCTTCAACAAGGTCCACCATGAGCTCAACCAGTTCTGCAGTGTCCACTCCCTGCAGGAGGTCTACATTGAGCTGTTTGGTGAGTGATTATGGGAACTTTTAGCTCACGCATCTAAAAAAGACAGAGGCCCTATTAGGCTTACCAGGCTTTAGGGTCAAGTGCCTTTAAAAAGCACCTATAAAGGACGATATGGCACACGAGGGGTTTGGTGATTAGCATTACGCCCGGCCGCCTTTGTTTCCTTTGTGGCAATATTTATACAATGTATCAGGTACTCATCTGAGACCGAGTCATGTACATTTGTACACACGTGCACATGACTCGTGTTTACACATACACACTGTTGTCAGTCCACCCCCATTGGGCCTTACAGAATCCTAGGGCACCCGCTTTTGGCTAGTGTCTGTTGGAGGCCAGCGCGGTGCACATTTAGGGCGTGGTGACCACTGCTAACACTACATTTGTCTGTGCCAGGCCATGTGCACCCCGAACCCATGTGATGTGTTAAAGGCTCGCCGACAAGAGGTGAAGGGACAGACCCTGGTGTTATGGGTTGCCTGCCTGAGATGAATAGCAGATGCACCACCTGTGCTGCCGACTGTGCCGCACACTCACACCGTTGTGTGTCTGCTCCATGTCTTGGCGAGTATAGATCAAATTGACGAAAACCTCAAGATCGCCCTTCAGCAAGATCTCACATCAATGGCTCCAGGTCTATTCATACAGGTGCCAATTTGGACTCTTTACTCTCGACTCTGTAGACTGTAAAGGAGGAATGTTCATTTTGGTACACCTTCGGCCACAATCATGTACATCTTACGAGGGCTTATTGGTACTAATGGTCGATAATATTAGTGATACTTTCATGTGTTTTCTAATTTTAAATTGAAGCATCACTGGAATTAGTGAGGGGCGGCACTTACATCCATTAGTGACCCCAAGGATGCTTATTCCGTGCCTGATGCTATGTGAGTAGAAGAGCACAATCGTTCAGGTAGTGTTCTCAACGCTAAAGCTCTCGAGCTCTGTGCCACCTTGAGCGTGTACCCCCTGCCAATCAATGCAGTGTAAGCATTCTGTTGATAAAAATTATGGCGTTTGTGGTTTTGGTGATTGTGTTCTTGACATCAGCCTTGATGATGATGATGACAACATTGAGGGGTTCCTGCACACAGGCTGTCCGTGTCACGAAACCAAAGATCCCAGAAGCCATTCGAAGAAACTATGAGCTCATGTGAGTGACCTCTTCCCTGTTTGACCACTTAGTGATCTCAGCATATGAGGGTGTGTGTGTGTGATTACATGCATCTTGCGGTGACTGTGATCGTTCTTGGAAGTCTCCTTTTGCACACGGGTAGATTTATGTAGTCACGATCTTTGCATTGGATTTGAGCCGTTCTGTCTGCAGCTCTGTGCAGCGCTTTGTGACCCGCGGGTGAAAAGCACTCAGTAAATGCATTTATATATTTATTTACTTACTATACATGTTTGCTGTACAGAGCTTCTTTTAAAAAAAATGTATTTATTGAAGGCAATGTTGTTACAGAGAGTGACTGCTTTGTCCTCCAATTTCATAAAAAAATATCCTGAATGGAATTTCTTAATTTAGATATGAGAGTATTTTTATAATTATGAATATAAATTATAATGCGTGTCGCACATTAAATTCAGCGAGTAGGGGGAGTTGAGCCACACAGCTAGCTGGCACCTACCCACCAGACACTGCTTTCTATATATTATGAAGTCATTGACCAATTAATAAGTGATGATTGCTCCCACCATCGGAGGGAGAGGGCGTTATCGACGCGGTTGTCCCGAGAGAGCAGCTTTTCGAAGTAATCATCATGCATTGAGCTGTGAAAACCTACATCATTACAATTAATAAGTATTTTTAGTTGCTGTGGGAGGAAAACAGAGAACCCGGAGGAAACCCATGCACAACGGGGAAAACACAAGAACTCCACACGGAAAGGCAACAGAGGCGAGAATCGAACCGCCTCGGGCAGGAATTTTTTTGTGACGTGCAGACGTTACCACTGCGCCAACCTGTTGCCCAATTTAGAGTCATATTTTTGGATAGAACATCGAATCGGACTGATCTTTAATTAGTTTTTGCTGGTGAGGGCTAATGATCGATGCCAGCTGTGTAATTACCAACAGTGGCGGTAACGATTCTGGTTGATGCATAGTGTAGCGAACTTGACAAAGCAGAATGCAAGTTCACCCATTTCAGTCGCTGACCCTGTTCCTGTTTTCCCACGTCAGGGAGGGAGAGAAAACCAAGCTGATGATTGCGGCGCAGCGACAAAAGGTGGTGGAGAAGGAAGCGGAGACGGAGCGCAAGAAGGCCATCATTGGTGTGTACGGCCCCGTGTGTCCCCATTGCTGTGTGTTCATATTTCTGCAATGTGTGATTGTAATCTTTGTTAACCAGCTTGCGCTACATAGAATGTATTACTTAACATTGATTTGCATGCATGCGGTGTGTTCAATTTCTCATGACATCGTTATTCTTATGCTTTATATTTGTTTTACAATATTTTATTTATGAAATTCATTTTTGGGTACGGTCACAGAAAATTATAAAAGTGTCGTTTAACCCTTCACTACCTGACACGGCCAATCAGTAAGGGGTTGTCACGTGAACAGAAAATGTGCCAAGTCCTTTACTATCTCAGCACACTGGTGTGTTGAAAAGGGACCCCACACTATTTTACAAAATAGATACATACGACGTTTCGCTGATAATTACATTCAGCATCATCAGGCACCCGCGCCAAACCTGGGTGGGCAGAATGAACGATTGGTACCACTTCCAGGTCTGTAATGATGTAGGTTTTCACTGCTCGATGCATGGTTGCTTCGAAAAGCTGCTCTCTCGGGACATCCGCGTCGATCGCTCCCTCTCCTCGCGACGTTTCACCTCACGTTAGAGGCATCCTCAGGCTGTCCCGAGAGAGCAGTTTTTCGAAGCAATCATCATTTCCAGGTCTGTTTATATGAAGGTTGTGATGTCATCACTCGCACGATCAGCTGTGTTGGGACACAATGGGGTGCTGGGTTTATGAGGTATCCAACCCGGTGTTTCGAGTTAATTGAGTTGTTCAAACAAAGGGGGCTAACGCTGTCTCATTACCCTCGTCATGAGGTGTTATGCGAGGGATTGTGTCAAGCGTTGATGTATATGTGGTTTGTATGTTTATTGCTTCATAATGCATTTCCAAGCCGCACGGTTAAATGACATGAATTTATAATGTTCTACGTGACCTGACCCAAAAATGAATTTTATCGATAATATTGGTCACAAAAGCCTTCGAATTAAAGTAATATTTTGTTTGTTTTCATTTTGGCATTTTGTTGACCCAGCTCACTTTTTCAAATGAGGCTCTATACTGGTCTTTGGAGTTCTCATCTGCATAAACACAGTTAACTTGAAACTTGATCACAGCAACGGGTGAGGAGTGGGCAGTGCAGATTTACCACCTCAGGGGTGTGATGAGTTCTCACGATTCAGAGTCTCTATCTCCTTTTTGCAGTTGTGTGTACTTGTGGGTTGAATGTTATGTTACCATGTCAGAGTTTGCATAAAGATTAGGCAATGCCCACGTGCCCAATTCAGTGCATTATTGGGAGGATAAGAGTGTAATTTAACGTTCATCAATGTATTATGTGGTACATGTTGAGCCCAATAGTACCGGTGTTGAATAAGCAAACCATATCGCTCTTTTGTGTGGCCCTAGATTCGTATGCAACTGTACTTAGGCCAGCACACTACATGGCTAATGGGGAACGTTTATTTTCCTCCATGGTTGTAGCAGTGGTTGTGCTAATTTACGTAAGTTGTGTGAATGTATGTATTCATGTGAAGAACAGCAATGGAGTGTTTGGCACACGAGCCAGTGTGATATGGGTTTGGTTCTTGGCCAGGTATAAAAGCGGTGTAAAGTGACATCTGAACCTGACCTTAGCTTCCTGTAGGCTTTGTCATTTAGCGTTTGGTTAAGTGTGTTAACATCAGCAAGGATAAGTGGCTATGAGCATAGTTCTGACCACACCACCCACTCCTGTGCTTTACAAATAAAACAGATGGTTTTAATAATAAGCACTCGTTAACGGGTCTTGCCCCTAAACTGTGAAGCTGAATGGGGAATCGTTGTGCTTTTTCATGCATTCATGTATTTGTCTTTGTGCTTTGTCTCCAGAGGCTGAGAAGGTGGCCCAAGTGTCCAAGATTCAGTTTGAGCAGAAGGTTCAGGAGAAGGAGACGGAGAAGAAAATGTCCGAGCTAGAGGGTACTTGGTCTTTCACAGTGCAAAATGAAAGATCCCGTATATATTTTTACAGACTTTCGAGTCAAGTGCTATTAGCAAGCGCCTATGAAGGGGTATGTGGCCAGAACTATGCCTGGTCGCTTTTATTCCCTTTGGTTCGATGCTTACACATTGCACTAGGTACTCATTTGAAGTTGAGATGACTTAGGGGAGGCACAGGACTGTTTCAGAAAAGCATTACTGATTGTGTGTGTGGATAAACATTGCTGTCGGTGTGTGAGATGACTGTTGTGTGTGACGAGCATTGTGCGTGTGTTTCTGTGTGTGCATGATGAGCGTTGTGTATGTGTGCGTCACTGAGCATTGCTGTGCGCGTTATGAGCGGTGTTGTGCATGTTTGCGTTGCTGTGAGAGTGGTGAGCGGTGCTGTGTGTGTGTGTGTGAGATGAGCATTGCTGTGCGTGTATGTGCGTGTCACTCAGACACGGCGTACCTTGCCCGGCAGACGACAAAGGCCAATGCGGAGTACTACACGGCGCTTAAGATTGCAGAAGCCAACAAGGTGAATGCACGAGAGTAGAGCTGCAGTGGTTAGCATGCTGCAATATGGACACGGGGTCACTCATGTTCAATTCATAATTGTGCCCAACATAAGTGGTGATTATTCCCTGTAGCTGGTGTCGACCTACTGTGGGTAATCTCTGCCTAAAGTGAGCATTCGGTATTCAAACCCAGGTTTTTGACAGTGCTGGTTTATGAGTTTGGTTGCCACTTCTATGTGCACAAGGCTTTGGAATAGGGTTTGCTGTGATGGCAGTGGTCGGTGTTCTTGGTGAGGTCACCACTGTTATTGTAATCCCTCTAATAAGTGTGGTATTTTGCAGAGTGCACCCCTAATACAAACCTCGGTCTTGGGCCATTTCGTGGATTTTGCAATGGCATCTGCTGCTATTGTCAGTACTGTCACGTGCTTGCATGTGTCACGCTGATTGGTCAGTCTGCTGTTGGATGGTTGGCCATCCCATGCTATATGGGTCGCGGTGATTGGCCATGCTGGTCAGTGTGGGTTGATCAAGATATAGAGCGTACATGTTGAATCATTAGCATGTGCACTTTTATTAGTATTTTAATGCAATTTTATTTCAGTTTATAGCTATTTACACCATGTTGCACCCTCCGGGTGAAAGATTCTTTAAAAGTGTACATTATTTGTGTTATAGTACAGAGCAAGGGATTTTGTTGTACCCATCCTATATTGCCCACCACAGATCCCTACACATCTATGACAACCTACTTGTGTGCTTATCACCCAACCCAGCGAAGCACGATCCAGCCCTAATCTGCTTAACGTCTGAGATTAGATGATCAAGTGCATTCTAGGAGATTGGTCAGAGGTAGGCATGGTAGGAAGGAATATTATTTTGGAATTCTCAGTGAATGGTCTACCCCAGCACTCGTAAAATCTAATGTCAGCGAACAATGTTTTTGGATTCTTGAGTGACTGAAATAAGACGACGATGGTAGGATTTTCAAATATGGCTGAAACTGAGATTTGAATGCAGATTTTCAGCAGTCCAGATATCAGAAGCACCATAGCTCTAACAGGCATTTGTTTACCCTTTTGTCCATTCATCCACCTGAACAGCCCTGATGATCATTGCCAATTTACAGGAATCCTTGCACTGCTAGCTGAAATTACCTGCAACTTGTATTATTATTATTTGGATCTCATACTTTATTCCATATTAAAAGCACCTTATAAAAAAAAAACACAAGCTGCTGTACAGCAGTATATACTCATAATGGTAAAAAAGTAGTGACCTAAAATCAAAATATACAATATACAAGTATGTTATAACCGGTGTGCATTATCTGGTTGGGTGGTGTCCTGATGAACTCACATGACTCACAATTGTAATGTTGTGATTTTAAAATTCCAGTTAGGGGTTGACTCACTGGATCATCCCTCTAATGACAATAAAATGTGGTTATGTGGAATGATGTGGGATTCTCAAGGAGACCGCTCTGCTGTATTTGGCTGGGTAACGAATACCAGAACCAGTGGCACTGCCCTGTGAACCCATCAACCTGAGCTTAATGCCTGGCCATGGATAAGATCATTTGTGAATGGTGTTTGAACTGGTCCTGGGCCCTCATGCCCTCATTTTCAAACTGCCCTGAAAAGTATGGTAGACTATGATCATATTTATGCTCACATGTTCACGTGTCTGTCATTTTTGCATGAGCACAGCTGAAGCTGACGCCTGAGTTTCTGGAGCTCATGCAATACCAGGCCATTGCCGCCAATGCCAAGGTCTACTTCGGCCGCGACATCCCCAGCATGTTTATGGACGGCAGGATGATGGGCGCCCGCAGTGGACACCCGCCCATTGGTGGGGGGCAACCGGACGATGCATCTGCCGAGCTCTCTCCCTCCGACTCCCAGGCCCCACAGCAGCAATAACATCAGAATGAACAATATCTGCTACAAGCTTTCATGGAAAGATATCCTAGAGGCTGCAAGGATTGACATCTCTATGGTTATTCCTCGACTGATGTTTTGCAAGCGTTGGCATGCAAAGAAAGGATGTTCACATCGAATGACATTTACACAGAAAGACGTCTTACACTGGGTGATTTCAACAATGATTTGCTTGGGAATGATATGCGGGTTGGTTTTTGCATTGATTAGCATATTGGCTATTTTTTTTAAAGACGAAGTGAAAATGGCCATTGTTGACTGCTATAATGACTTACTACTAGGATTGACCTCTTTAGTGCATGATTTTTGCAGTGACATCTTAACTGTCTAAAAAGTGACGTACTTATCAACATCTATGACTTTACATGAATAAGTAATTTGCATTCAAATTATACGAATGACATTGGATTATGATATCTAAAGAAACAATCTAAACACACACCTAGATTCTTAAAATGTGAGCACCGCGTAACGCTGAGACAAAACTAAGATCGCTCAGCACCGCATGGGAAAGGGACGCCGCTAAAGCACACCTGGCAGAGGTGTGGTATCGGCACTGCATGCTGTCCACAGCAACCGGCCATCGGCAGTGATTGACACCGTGGGGTGTAGACATCAAAGCCCGCGGGTGCTGAGATAATGAAAACTGCTGAACATTCATCTAGTTGATTTTGTAGGAATGAGAAAAATATTTTGGTCACTCAATTTGATTTTTTTTTACCAAGATCGCTTGCAGCATAGGAATCTACATCGGACCCTTTCCCCAGATTAACTTTTTCAAGATAAATTGTAATTGTCAACAATTGTACCATTATTTTGGTAATGTAATTTGATTTCCTGCAGCGGATGCCATTTTAATATTAGTGCACTAATGCTGTAATACATTGTTTTTGGAAATTATGGCTGCATCATATTGTTTCTGATTGGTACCCAACACCTTTCTTTTGGAACAGTTGTGACTAAACTGTATTGTTTTGAAAGGCACAATGCTTAAACTAAGTAAATTATCATTCTCCAATAAAACTTTTTAAACCATACCATTAAAATAATGGAGTTAAACTAAACCCTAACGTTGAGATTATGTTAATATTTATCTGTAATTGCAGGCTGAACAAGTACTATTTTAAGTTTTTTGATAGATTATTTACATGTTGAGGGCCATATAAAGAAAATAAAGAGCCGCATGTTTGTGGTTTCATACTATGGATGTATAACAATGATGCGCCGAGTACAAAGGTGTACACTTGTAATGTGGAGTGAAGCATAGAGGTGTACATCTGTAATGCGGAGTGATGCAGCGAGTATAGAGGTGCACACCTGTAATGCGGAGTGATGCACCAAGTTTAGAGGTGTACACTTGTAAAACCTTAGAAATCTATCAAACAAGACCTTTCTGAATGCTTGGGTACGTTATCTTGGTTAAGTAAAGATGTATCATTGATAGTGTGTGTTCTTGCTATGAGAAGAGCAGTTAAGTATCAGTACCCGCTTAATTCTGTACAAGGGGGGAGGGGGGGCGTATCTTATCTCGGCAGACACAGGGCACAAGCGGGGCTATACTCTGGATGTGACGCCAGTACATCGCAGGACACATTTTTTTGGGGCAAATTACTCAGCAGGCCAATTAACGTAGGCAGCAGCGTGTCTTTGGAAAGTGGGATGAAACTGGAGCACCCAGCGAAAACCCACGTGGAGACTGGGAGAGAACACAGACTCCACACAGAAAGGCACCCGAGCCGACCTTGCTGTGAGGCAGCAGCGTCACTCACTGCTGTTCTCCCAGAGCACTTGCGGCAGTTTTGAATTCCAGTTCCTGGCGTGGGGGTCAACGCCGCTTGTTGGAAGTTGTAAGTGATCATTCCAAGGAGGGACTTCCCTCATTACGATATGGCATCTCCTCAACTTGCTAAGATCTACCAACGCGATGATTGCCGCCCGAGGGGGGGGGGGTGGGCGTCTAATTGACCACTTTGACCTATTGTCTATACACTACAGCAGCCGAACATTTTCCCCCGAGATCACAAGCCCTCCGATAGTGCCCATTGGTCTTAATAGCACCCAGTTACTCTATATAACTCCGTGGCACTGGAGGAATATGTACAAGTGAATACATGTTTTTGAGCTTATGATTTTTATATAAACAGTTGCAAACAATGCAATGCAATGTAGGGCCCTGTAGTGTGTAATATCACGCACGAGGACCAGGTCCTGTTAGTGAGATGCTGTACGGTTGTGCTATCTGTTGGAGTTGTAAAAGGGTCAATATAGCTGCATTTCTGCTTAATACATCCGGTAGAAAATAGTTTGTGAATAAGCCAAACGGGCAGAACTAATGTGTAGAATTTGATTATTTTTACCCGTTTACATTGATGTTTATGCATTCCAAATTTAGCTCCGAATTCTCTGCTTGTCGAATGCATGCAATCTTTGCTAGGCCACTGCCAGATTTCGTGCTAAACATTCCCAAATTACTTTTTATTTCACAGTGTTATGTTTAACGAGGCGGTGGGCTTAATGGCGAATTAGCGATCCCTAGGTGTCATGCTGTGAGCTGTGCTGAGCTTTGTTGTGGGGTGCAGTGTTCTTTTAGTTAATCAATTGAGCCATATATGCAACAGCTATATTGAAGTCTCAGTAATTTTTTTCAAATTGTCATAGATACTTTGTAGAATGTATATCGTCACTGTTTCCTACAAAGACAGTCGTTTGAATGGCTGCTGCTCCGTTTTCAGCTGTCCATTACACGAGAGCTGTGGAGAGCAACTCACAACTCTTCTACATGCTGATCAGATGCAATTCCAACAGAAACATCGGCCACATTGAAGGCAGGAGGAGATGTCTTTTCTCTGTTTTGAGCCATGTGTGTTAGCTAATGTTGATATGTTGCTACTGCTGCCCAGTAACGTGTGGGCATTATCAAAGTGTTGTTTTCTTTGCAGTGCATGTGAAAGACCTTGTAGTTCATGTATGCTATTAGGTCCTTATGTGTCAGTGGCTATTTTCCAATAACTCAACAATGTAATAAAAAAAACATTTAATTGCATCGACGTGGATAAATATGTATGGACGACTGGCACCTGGTGAACCATTCTACACAGAGCCAGTCTTAAGAGTTACAGTGGTTGTCTTCACGCATCTTGATGTAAGGCTCTCTCATATACAGGGAGATAGTCAACGAAATTCACCTTTTTCTGCCTTTTGTATTGACGGGTGTTAATGTTGGAACAAAATTTACTTCAACGTCTAATATGGAAAATTTGCACTGCCTGGCGTATTCCGCATTGTCAGGGCATCTTTTGAAAGTGCGTCGTCTGCCAGTGTAATTACTTTCTATGATTGCATTCACATGTTTCTTGGAACACGGATGTTAACACTTTTATGTGCAGGCTTGGATACGTAAACGAAAAAAGACTCACTGGCTGTAAAGCGATTGGCAGAATCCTTCATTTGAATTAACCTGGAGTAAACAGTGCCTTCTTCGGGGTTTTATGGGTAGACTTGCCGTCGCCTAGGGGAGTAGAAGATTTCCCACCGCGAGTTCCAAGCCACCCGTAGACGTGATCCCATCCCGTGCTCGTTTGGCGTGTACATTGTGCACCTGCAATTCAAGTTGCAAATGTCTGGTGTATTTATGTATTGTACATCATTGACATGTTTCAGGTTATCCTGATAGAAGTACAATAATTTCCCTTGGACTAAATTTTACACACCGATCTCACCCTTCATTATTAGTTGCAAATAACAACTTTGTTCGCTAAAAAAAAAAAAACCCAGAAATGTTATTGTTGCTGATTTTCTGTTATTTTTGTCTTGGTTATTGATAATGCCATTCTCTCCGCAGCTCTGTGCAGCGCTGTGTGGCCTTCGGGTGAAAAGTGCTCTATAAATGCTATTATTATTACTCCATGGATAAAACATTGTTTCATCGACCTATTTTGCATAGCTTTAGATATATGCATCCTACAAAACCTTACATATTCTGATTTCGAATTTCTTATGGTGAGAATATAAAATGTCCACATTTCACGTGTACTGCGAATGGCTACCACCGACACCGTATTACAGTGAATGTGTACAGCGAATGGCTACCACCGACACCGTAGTGTAGTGATAGCTCTGTGAGATGTTGTGATGTGGAATTGTGCTTGTGGGAGGCTGGTGAAAACAACAATGTGTTGACTTGCGTGTTTTTTGTTGTTGTGCCGACTTGACGCACCAAGCGAATGATTTTCACTTACATCTTACTATTTTTAAAGTTGCTGCGTCTGAAAAATGATGCTTTTAAAACCATCAATTACAAACACTAACTGCTCGTAGTCGTCTACAATAATATATGCTTATAGAGTTAGTAGTTACCGTTGGCTTGTCTCTGTTCTGCATTGTTATTGTTTAACTTTGTGTCCGGTGGGTTTTTTTGACGTCTTACGATTGATTTTGGGTTTGCTTTATGAGGTGAGCACTCACTCAAAAGTGGCTTAATAAAAACTATGGTTTTTAAATATCGGTTTTTTGCATTCTCAATCACAACAAACGCGTTTAGAACCGGTTTGC
>JAZEWT010000010.1:13417429-13436995 GCA_036362905.1 Mordacia mordax
GTGTTGGCCGTGGTAATGCACTAATATTACATAATGCACCTGTCACGACGCGTGAATTGTTCTGGGGTTGGTTCTTCTTGCTCCCCTTCACGCGCCGGCGACGATTGTGCTTGCGTTTGCGAGCACTCATCCATTCTCCTGCACAGGCATACTGGAACTCTATATTGCAACAAAAGGGTGGGTTTTATTCCGCCGCGCTGCACCCGAACGGCCTCTGGCGCGACCCTCTCCAACGCCTCGACAGAACAACCTCTGTACTTCTGTACATCCCCTTTATATACTCTCCAGACGTCACCTAGTTGCGTAAGACCACACCACGTCTCCGATCAAATTCGTTTTCACCACATTTCGCCTCATGTCTCCCCCAGACCACGTGATGTTTACGATCTGAGTCGGGGGGGGGGGGAATTGGCACAATCACCAGTCACCCTACCTGACGCCTTGTCACCCCGGGTGACCCCACGTATGCAACTAGCCTGTCACGTGCGAGGCTTGGCACCATACACCTATTGATATACAAAGATTGTTTCAGAAAAATGGAAGTCACAAGACATTTGGACCACCTTGTACAGTACACTATCTCTGTGGGTCTCTGTACCTATGTTATGGGTCTGTCTCTATAGGTTTACTACAGTATAGGGTCCATAGTTTGTGTTGCGTGGTCACAATCACACCACTTTCATATAGATCTTTAAATTCCCATTTATAGAGTTGTGGCCATAGGTCTGGTGCTCTGATGCGGATGATGCTTCTACCAGCGTCTTTTATGATCAACGTCAAAGCAAAGCTTTGCGCAGTGCTTTTGTCTCTAGGTCACCGTGTACATGATGACGCGGGGACGTATAATAATGCCAATTAATGTGAGATCCCGTGCGTAACCACTTCTTAGTCACTTCCAGGAATACCCCATAACAGTACATACACGTGTGCTTGGGTTTGTAATTTGCACGCTGGGCAATTAAGAGTTTTCAGTCGCCATCTGAGTAAGGGACAGCCACGGCTGTTGTGACGCACATGGAGATGTCCGCGCTACTCGCGGCTGGGGCGGACGCGCTTTGACAATGAACTCACCCCCTACGTAAGATGTCCGCCTCGCTATCGCGCGCCGGCGTCATCCCGTACACAGAGTCGGCAGGGAAGTGAAAGAGGCCGTGCCTCGGGGCCTCACTTGCCTGAGCGTAGACGACGGCGAGCGGGGGCATCGCGCCGAGCTCGTCCCTCATTACCCTGGTGTTAACTCTCAGCGTAGCCCTGCTGTTAGAGCAGGGCTCAGGAGGGGAGATACCAGAGAGGCGTTCGCGTCCGGGGATGAGCAGTGAGGACTGGGGAGACAGCGAGCCCGAAGATCAGCCGCCCAGCAAGCGTCGTACGCCGAACTCGTGGTTGGAGGCGAGCGAAGGAGAATCCGGAGACGGTGAGAGGGAGACAGACACGGGGAGAGGGAGACACGGGGGAGAGGGAGACACGGGGGAGAGGGAGACACGGGGGAGAAGGAGACACGGGGGAGAAGGAGACACGGGCAGAGGGAGACACGGGCAGAGGGAGACACGGGCAGAGGGAGACACGGGCAGAGGGAGACACGGGGAGACATAGAGCGAGAGGGAGACGTGGGGAGAAGCAGACACGGGGAGATAGGAGGAGAGGGAGACATTGAGAGATGGGTAGAGAGATGGGGAGAGGGACACATTGACGGGGAAAGACAGGAAGGGAGACGCGAAGAGAGGGAGGCGTGGGACTAGACATTGAGAGAAACATAGGTGACACAGACACGGAGTAAGACAGTTTGGAGACATGGAAGTAGATGGCGACATGGACAGGGAGAGACATGGATTCGGTGAAACACCAGGGATACACCGAGGAGACACAAAGATAAAAAGATGGAGCGATGTTTACACAGACAAGCAGCTGTAAGAAGGGAGCGACGCAGACAGGGTTTCGTAGATCGGCAGAAATTGACACCGAAGAGCCTGTTTAACAAGTCTAGCCGCTGCCAGTGAGACAAGATAACGGGCAGAAACGGCATTGCTTGTCACAGTACGGAGCAAAAGGAGAAAGGTGCTCACCAGAATTTAGGTGCCAGTAGATGCCTAGGATGAGTTACAATGAGCAGGTTTCAAAGCTTTTGATTGTCGCAGAAGTTAAGTAACGTAGTTTTGGTTCCTCTTGCTTTGGCACAGTAGTGAAGCACTTGCCCCGGTATTAGCAGCAGCGCATTCGCCAGCTCCAGAGTTATACTGGCCGTAGTTGCTGCTTGTGTGGACAACTATTTAACTTCTGACAGAACATGGATGAGAGGTAGGACTTGACTTTTTAACTCGATATTTTACAGAACGCTGCTAGGCTGGCTTGAAGTATGGATGATCAGCGTAAGGCACTACCACTGCAATGTATGCCTAGCAATACTAGTTCTAAGTTATTGTACTCTATTATTCTATAATCACATAAACAACTTAATACAACATAGATGTAAACCACGTTGAGATGGATGTAGTGTCCTTCTCGTAATGGAGGGGTTTGCGCGTTTAACGAATCCTAGAGCTATGTTTCTTAGAGACTAAGCCCTACAGCTTGGGACTTTCCTTGGCGAACAGATCTGGGGGAGGTTACAGACAAACAACGATTCGAAGACCCTCCGACTACAGGAAATTGTCATCAAGAACGGCGTCCGGCCGTAAAAATTCTACCCCAATACCCCCACCATTGGAGGTTAACCTGAATAGCATCCTTTTAAACTGGCAATAACAACAGAGGTATGGATTTTGATCTAGGAGTGTGTTGAACTTACTGGCAAACGTTTATAGGACTCACCTTATTGTGTATTCTTGGTTATACAGTACCGTATTGACAACAGCATACCTAGCCTGTATTGGTGACAATAGGCTCGTGATGAGTAGAGTGAGAGTGGGTTCAGTTCTGTTGGTAGCTACATGAGTGATGCTGATTTTGTTGCAACTATTGCACGTGTTGCGTAAGATTTTTGTGGAAGTGTACTACTTGATGTTTTTGTTAACATCAGGAATGTCCATAGATTGTTGATCACACAAAACGGACCTCTTCCCCGTACTCGCGCAAGCCAACGGAGCAGTGTTGCGATCAACTTGTTTGCACTTTCATCGACCACAGCCAAGACTTGTGCCTCCGCTTGGACATCTGCAATGCCATTTGCCAGTTATTAACTTTATTTGTGACGTCTTTTAGCTTGGTGGGTTCCAGATCACCAGTGTATGCAAGCTTTCGAGTACTATTAATAATAATTGCACTTCTAGAGCACTTTAACACGGGGGTCACAAAGCGCTGCATTGAGCTGTGGAGAGAGCTGCATGTTAGTAAGAACGACATATGAATGGAAAATCAAAACAATAACGTTTTTTGAGACTGACGACAGTGGGACGACCAAGGGAGAGAATATTCCCGAGAAGACATGTCGTCTTCTTGCCCAAGACGACATGGAGCAATGAAAGATGGATTGTTGTACTGCAGGATTGTTAATTATTATTTAACAGACGCCCTTATCCAGGGCAACTTACATCATTAGAGTCCTCGTTATTCCTCGGGGAGGGGAGTGGTAGGGACAAGAGTGGCTATGGATAGTGAAAAACCCAGATACTGGTAGCATCTGTCCAATTTAGCCAATACCCCCAGAAAAGTAACACAGATATACCCAATTATGTGCTATATACATTAACAAACATACATTTACATTGTAGCGTTACAGCTGTACTGTAAATAACGGAAAGGAAATGCTATTAATCAGCATAACATGCATTCATCATCAGTACCCACTTAATCTTATACAGGGTTGGTTTGGGGGGGGGGCGGAGCATATTCTTGCCGGCAGAGGGCGCATGGCGTGAGAATACCCAGGATTCGACGTCAGTACTTTTTGGGGCAATTTACTCAGCAGGCGAATTAACCTAGGCAGCAGCGTGTCTTTTGCTGGTGGGAGGAAACAGGAGTACCCAGCAAAAACCCACGCGGATACGAGGAGAACATGCAAACTCCACACAGAAAGGCACCCGAGCCGGGAATCGAACGCAGGATTTCTTGCTGTGAGATGACGCGCTACTCACTGTGCCATCACACCACCCTCAGTACAACATGATAGAAAATAAATATTAAAATTAACATACACGTGTACCATAAAGGGATGGGAGGAGTGGGAGTGGGTGAATATAGACCAGCTTAGGCCGCAGCAGCCGCCTGGCCCCGCATGTCCAGTTTGTATCTCCCGGTTCAAGAGCTTCAAGAATGGCTTTAAGGCTGGGCTGGCCCAATCCCGCGAGTAAGTGAAACCCGCGGATAGAGAAAAGTGTATAAGCCCGGACTAATAAGTGCTGTCATGCCTAGTATGCCCAGCCATCTTTTGAGGTTGATTTAAAAAGCAATCTGTGGCTACACTGAATCCAATGCAGATATAGAAGAACTGGTAGACTGGAATCAACCTCATCCACAATGTGAAGTTGCGGTAAATATTCCATTCAGCCAGATGGTAAATGCAATACTCGCCTGACTTTTCCTGGGTAAGTTCACTGGATGGACATCCTTAGTCGACATCTTGCTTGACACTGGACAACTTTTCAAACCGCCAACATGGAACGTTGTAAAGGCTGGTTGGGAGAAGGGCAGCAATGTCTTGGAATATGTCATGATTAGCTCAAGCTGAATCCTAATCAATAATAATAATAATTGCATTTATAGAGCGCTTTTCACCCGAGGGTTACAAAGTGCTTCACAGAGCTGCGGAGAGAAGAGCACGTCAACAACAATGGCACCAGAATGGAAAATCAGCAGCAATACAAATTTTTTGGGGTTTTTGTAAATATACACATCGTTGCAGAACAACAAGTAAAATATGATCAGACTTTCAACTATAATTTTAAAATGCAAAATTAGCAGTGAATATAATACATATATTGGGAAATTGTTTAAGTTAACAGTTATCGTATAATAATGTTGCTGCTACAGGCTGTCACCTGGCTCATCAAGACGAATATTTGATGTATAATAAAAATAATAAGAGTAACATTTTAAACAGGCTTGGAATTTATGTAGGCTCTTATTCCCATTGTACAAAAAGCAGGATTGTGTTACGAATTTTAACAATTAACTTGAGTTAATTATATTGCATATTTATTTTTGTTCTTACCCTTACAATAGGACTAGAAGAACCTGAACCCTCAAGCAGAGAGTCAAGGGGAGCAATGGCATTGAGACGGTACGTTGACAATATACGACTAAGCCTTATGATTGTTTCGCTACACGACTACCCTAATATGCCTCTTATCCTTACCTCTATTGCCTCTATTTCCCCCTATTATTTACATTCCTGAATCAATTTACGCCAGATTCTATCATAAACACTAGCCTTATTATCTGCACTTAAACCTGGAAGTGGTAGAAATTTCTTCCTGTTATGTGCATTGGGCCGCAGATGAGTGCATATGAAGTGGTCCCCCAAAAATTCTAAGTTCATCATATTATCTTTAACTATCAATGCATAGTTACCCAGAGGTGGCACTAAACTTTCATTGTAAATACTTCATCACCCTTATGTGCTAGACAATTTTATTTACTAAAGAGTCACTAAAAACGGTCCCCTTTAACCCAACAGCTATTATCTAATGTACGTGCTGCTTTTAAAGGAGTGATAACACACTACTCCTGTTCACTTTGATCCACTGCGGAGATTGAGCGATACATTTATTTTGTGTGCAAATGCGAGGTTGCCTTTACCTTCACGATGCATTGATCATGGTTGATAATGCTTTTTCATGAGATTTTAAAGCAAGCAAAATTTATTTGGCAAATACAAAAACAGATCCGATTCATCTTTCTCACACTACCGTAACTTTTGATTGAAGGTTTTCACCGTGTGGCACAGGATCACGCTTATTGTCAGATTTCTGGCATTAGGTGACTTGAGGTTTAATGCCTCTGCCCATTGTTCACATTTAGTCATACAGCCGGGTGGTGGAGAACATACCTATATCCCCCACGTCAGGGATCATCACCCAAATGCTACTGCCATGCCTTGGCAGCAGGACTAGTGGCTGGTGCTGTGACAGAATAAGGTTTCACAGCTCGCCAGAATTACCGGTACAGGCTGCAAGTGCGGCGGCCGACCTGTGATGTTTTGTTTCCCCTCCAGCAGCAGACACTTTCCCCCAACTATTTTCGTGCTGTCCATAATCAGGCAATACAATTCATAATATGCACGAATTCCATGCCTGGTCAGGGACAAGGCATGGAAATAGATGCATGAGCCAGCATGAGCCAGCCCGTGCCAACATTTTCCAGACACTGTGTCCCATATATTATGGTGTTTTCGGCCAACTTATTAGTGTTTTTTTTTAGTTATGGGAGGAAACCGGTACACCTGGATGACAACCATGTAGAGCAGGGAGAGCACGCACAAGATCCACACGGATAGGTACCTGAGGTGGCAATTGAACTTCCTCGGGCAGGACTCCTTCTGTGAGGCCACTGTGCTTCCCTGATGCTCAGTAGAGTAGAGTAATTAAAGTGGTAATCGTTCACTTAGACAATTGGATAGCCCTAGTATTTTTTTGTCATTTGTAGACACTGTTTATTTCCCTGAAATTTGTCTGCACTTCTTTGTAATGTTTTTTATGCATTCTCATCTGTACTGTATTTTTGTTTATCTTTGTTCATCCGTCCTTGTTTTCATTACATTACCTCCTCCCAAGAATTAACATAAAATGTGTATCATAATCATCAGATTTTCAAAACAGAAAAGAATATTTTTTTGTTCATAACTCAAAGCACAATCAGTCCTCCATTTTCTCAAACATAGTCAGCCCTCCATGTATGCTGTGGTTATGTTCCAAAAAAAAATGGTATGAATGTAGAGCATGTAAAAAAATTGCAAGGGACTATTGAAAATAGAGAATTAGGTTCCAGGCTCACAAGATAACTCTTCTCATTTATAATGTACGCAAATTTAATGCCAGTCATTGACAAAACACGCACACAGAAGCATATGTTAACCGTGGGGGGGAGGGGGGAGTCAGCCAGGCGGGGTGTCAGCCAGGCGATGGACTCATGCGAACCTGCCGGATACTGCTTCTTACATATTATGATGGTATCGGCCAATTAATTAATCGATTAAATAATTGATCTGAATAATTATCAATACCTGCTTAATTAATTAATTGGTTCGTGGTTTTCTTGGTTGTGAGAGGAAACTAGGAAACCTGGAGGAAACCCATGCAAATCAAAGGAAGGCACAAACTCCACCCAAAAAGGCACCTGAAGCGGGTATCTACCTGCCTCGGGCAGGACTTTCTTTCCGTGGGACACTGTGTCTCTGCCAACCTATTAATTAGCCTACACTCGCGTTGAATCAGGCTCAACCGTCAAACTTTGCACTCCATCAGAAGGCTTGTTCCTATGGCCGTAGTGGCAGCCTTGCAGTTCCCCAACGTGTTACTGCTGACATCTGACCGATTTCGTCGCCGACCTTCTATTCATTCGAGCATATGTCTTTGGGTTGGAGGTAGGCTCAACCTGTGAAGTTGCTGCTGCTCTGCCACCCACCTGGAGCCTCCACTTATTTTGTCAATTAACTGTCTGAGCTGTGTTTCTAAGCTGTGTTCCAGTTCTGAGAGGATCGGGATACTTGGCGATTTCAATATCCATGTTGACCCTCTAAAGAGTTCCTTTGCAAGGGATCTCATGGCAACCCTGAACTCATTTGTCTCCAGACTTATTCACTGCTGCAATCAACAGTTCATCGCTCTCTGCCTCGATTCACTCTGCCTCTGATTTAACAGTTACAACCGCCTGCTATAAATCACCAAGTATCCCCATGAAAATCATGCTGTGTCTCAGATGGAAAATCATCCCCCTGGTATACTGCTGAATTCCGGGACCTCAAGGCAAATGCACGCAGGCTGGAACGGACTTGGAGAAAATCTGGCTTCACTGTTCACGCTGAAATCTTTCAGGACCAGCTCAAGTCGATACCGGAAGGCACTTGATTGTGTCTGCACCAACCACTTTTCCAGCATTCTGGCTGATAACAGGCTCAATACTTCAACAACTGTTCCTCTCCCTACCTCAAGGCTCCTGGAATTTCCTGAGTTAATGGAATCCAATGTATCTTAATTACTTACCAGATCTCTGCCTGCAAACTGCTCCCTGGATCCCTTCCCATCCAAACTCATCCGGGCAAATTTCAAATCCTTTGTCACCTTCGTCACTAAGCTCTTCAATAACTCACTTTGCTCCGGCATTATTCCCCCACTATTCAAATGTGCCGCAAGTACCCCTCTGCTTAAAAATTCTTGCCTTGATTGCGACATCTCTGAAAATTATTGCCCCATCTCCAATTCTTCCTTTCCTTGAGTGTGCAGTAGCCATGCAACTACGGAAACACGTCCTCTGAAACCGCGCATTTTGTTTCCCGCGCGGCAGAAGCCGGAGCTCTGTGCAAAGCTCGGCAATTCTCGGGTGAAAAGTGCTTTAGAATTATTGTGTGTCTGCAATGAGCACCTTGATCCCTTCCAATCTGGGTTCATATTCGGCCATAGTACTGAAACTGCTCTGTTCAAAGTAGTTTATGACCTACTTGTCGCTGCTAATGAAGCGACTGGAGGATATAGGGATCTCTGACTGTGGCCTGCACTGGCTGAGCTCCAAGCTATCCGACCGGAAGCAGTTCGTCAGCCTCGGAGGATGTAACTCAGAGATCCATCCTATTTTATCTGGAGTGCCTCACGGTTCAGTTCTGAACCCACTCCTCTGTGTAAGAGATTCTTCACGTGGTAGTTCATCTGAGAAAGAGATCAGCACGGGGTGGTTCTTCTGTGTTAAGAGTTTCATCACTCTGGTTTCTCTGATTTAGAGATCAGCATGTGGTGGTTCCTCTGAGATAGAGATCAGCATGCGGTGGTTCCTGTGGGTTAGAGATTGGCATGTGGTGGTTCCTTTGTGTCAGAGATTCATAAGTGGGTGGTTTCTTTGAGTTAGAGATCAGCACGCCGTGGTTCCTTTGAGTTAGAGATTAGCATGTGGTGGTTTGTCTGCGTTAGATATAAGCACGTGGTGGTTCCCCTAAATTAGAGATCAGCACAAGGTGGTTCCTCTGAGTTATAGACGTGGTGGTACATTTGATTTTGTGATGATGGGATCAGCATGCGGTGGCACCTCTGCGTTAGAGATCAGCACGCGGTGGTTTCTCTGCGTTAGATATTGGCACGTGGTGTTATCGATCACTGCGCGGTGGTTCTTCTGTCTTAGAGATTGATCACGCGGTTGTTCCTCTGAGTTATAGTAGAGCACGTGGTTTTACATTTGAGTTTGTGATCATGGCATCAGCACGCGGTGGTTCCTCTGCGTTAGAGATCAGCACGTGGTGGTTTCTGTGCATTAGATATTAGCACGTGGTGGTTCCTCCGTGTAAGAGATTCTTCACGTGGTGGTTCCCGGAGAAAAAGATCAGCACGTGGTGGTTCCTCTGTATTAGAGATTCATCACTCGGTGGTCTCTCTGAGTTAGCGGTCAGCATGTGGTGGTTCCTCTGAGATAGAGATCAGCATGCGGTAGTTCCTTCAAGTTGGAAATCAGCACGCGGTGAGTCCTCTGAGTTAGAGATCAGCACGCGGCGGTTCCTCTGTGTAACAGATTCATCACGCGATGGTTCCTATGCGTTAGAGGTCAGCACACGGCGATTCCTCTGTGTAAGAGACTCTTCACGCGGTAGTTCCTGTGAGAAAAAGATCAGCACGGAGTGGTTCCTCTGTATCAGAGATTTATCACTCGGTGGCTTCTCTGAGTTAGTGATCAACACGAGGTTGTTCCTTTAAGTTAGAGATCAGCACGCGGTGATTCCTCTGAGTTAGAGATCAGCACGCGGTGGTTTGTCTGCGTTAGATATTAGCACGTTGTGGTTCCTCTAAATTATGGATCAGCACACGGTGGTTCCTCTGTGTAAGAGATTCTTCACGCGGTTGTTCCTCTGAGACAGAGATCATCATGCGATGGTTCCTTTGAGTTAGTGATCAGCATGTGGTGTTATCGATCACTGTGCGGTGGTTCCTCGGTGTTAGAGATTGATCACGCGGTGGTTACTCTGAGTTATCGATAAGCACGTTGTGGTACATTTGAGTTTGTGATCATGGAATCAGCACGTGGTGGTTCATTTGAGCTAGAGATCAGCACGTGGTGGTTCCTCTGTATTAGAGATTCATCACTCGGTGGTTCCTCTGTGTAAGATTCTTCACACTGTGGTTCCTCTGATTAAAAGATCAGCACGTGGTGCTTCCTTTGAGTTAGAGAGCAGCACGTGGTGGTTCCTCTTAGTTAGAGATAAGCATGCGGTAGTTCCTCTGAGATAGAGATCAGCACGCGGTGGTTTCTCTGCGTTAGATATTATCACGTGGTGGTTCCTCTAAGTTAGAGATGAGCATGCTGTGTTTCCTCTAAGTTATAGATGAGAACGTAGTGGTACATTTGAGTTTGTGATTGTGGGATCAGCACGCGGTGGTTTCTTTGAGCTAGAGATTAGCACGTTGTGGTTCTTCTGGGTTAGAGATCAGCACGCGGCGATTCCTCTTTGTAAGAGATTCTTCACGCGGTAGTTCCCCTGAGAAAAAGATCAGCACGTGGTGGTTTCTCTGAGTTAGAGATCAGCATGTGGTGGTACTTTTGAGTTTGAGATCATCACGTTGTGATTCCTCTGCACCCTGTCAGTCCTCTGAGTTAGAGAACAGCAACCGGTGGTTCCTCTGCATTAGAGATCAGCACACGGCAGCTCCTCTGTGTTACAGATGAGAATGCTGTGGTTCCTCTGAGTAAGAGATCAGCGCGCGGTTGTTCCTTTAAGTTAGAGATCAGCACGCGCGTTTCCTCTGTGTAACAGATTCAGCATGCGGTGGTTCCTTTGAGAAAGAGATGAGCACGCGGTGGTTCCTCTGAGAAAGAGATGAGCACACGGTGGTTCCTCTGTATTAGAGGTCAGTATGTGGTGGTCCCTTTGTGTTAGAGATTCTTAAGTTGGTGGTTTCTTTGAGTTAGAGGTCAGCACGCCGTGGTTCCTTTCAGTAAGTGATCAGCATGTGGTGGTTCCTCTGTGTTATTGATCAGTGCGCGGTGGTTCCTCTGTGTTAGAGATTGATCATGCAGTGGTTCGTCTGAGTTATAGATGAGCACGTCGGGGTACATTTGAGTTTGTGATCATGGTATCAGCACGCGGTGGTTCCTTTAAGTTAGAGATCAGCACATGGTGAGTCATCTGCGTTAGAGGTCAGCACGCGGTGTTTTTTCTGCGTTAGATATTATCACGTCGTGGTTCCTCTAAGTAGAGAACAGCACGCGACGGTTCCTCTGTGTTGCAGATTCATCACACGCTGGTTCCTCTGAGAAAGAGATCAGGACGCGGTGGTTCCTCTGGGTTAGAGGTCAGCACACGGCGGTTCCTCTGTGTAAGAGATTCGTCACTCGGTGGTTACTCTGAGATAATGATCATCACGCGTGGTTCCTCTTTGTTAGAGATCAGCATGTGTTGGTTTCTTTGAGTTAGAGATCAGCATGTGGTGATTCCTCTGCATTTGAGATCAGGACGCGGTGGTTCCTCTAAGTTAGAGATCAGCACACGGTCGCTCTACTGTGTTAGAGATGAGCATGCTGTGGTTCATCTAAGTTAGAGATCAGCATGTAGTGGTTCCTCTAAGTTAGAGATCAGCACACGACGGCTCCTCTGTGTGAGAGATGAGCACACGGTGGTTCCTCTGGGTTATAGATCAGCACTCGGCGGTTCCTTTGTGTTAGATATTCATCACGCAGTGGTCCCTCTGAGTTGGAGATTGATCATGCGGTGGTTCCTCTGAGTTATAGATGAGCACGTGGTGGTACATTTGAGTTTGTGCTCATGGGATCAGCACGTGGTGGTTCCTTTGTATTAGAGATTCATCACACGGTGGATTCTCTTGAGTTAGAGATCAGCACGCGGTGGTTACTCCGAGATAGAGATCAGAACGGCACATCAATACTTAAGCAAATGTTACTCTCCCACCTCAAAATTCCTGGAATTTCCTGAGTTAATGGAATCTGATGTATCTTAATTACTTACCAGATCTCTTCCTACAAACTGCTCCCTGGACCCCTTCCCATCCAAACTCATCTGGGCAAATTTCAAATCCTTTCTCACCATCGTCACTAAGCTCTTCAATAACCCACTTTGCTCCGGCATCATTCCCCCACTATTCAAATGTGCCGCAAGTACCCCTCTGCTCAAAAATAATGGCCTTGATTGCGACATCTCTGAAAATTAGCACCCCATCTCAAATTCTTCCTTTCTAAGGTCCTTGAGTGTGCAGTAGCCTCTGAAAACGCGCATTCTGTTTCCCGCATGGCAGAAGCCGGAGCTCTGTGCAGCGCTTGGCAATTCTCGGGTGTAAAGTGCTCTCGAAATATTGTGTCTCTGCAATGAGCACCTTGATCCCTTCTAATCTGGGTTCAGATTCGGCCATAGTACTGAACCTGCTCTGATCAAAGTCGTTTATGACCTATTTGTCGCTGCTAATGAAGCCTTGCAAGTATTCTTGTCCTCCTGGACATGAGTGCTGCCTTTGATATTGTTGACTACCCTACTTTACTTGAGCGACGAGAGGATATAGGGATCTCTGACTGTGGCCTGCACTGGCTGAGCTCCAACCTATCTGACCGGAAGCAGTTCGTCAGCCTCGGAGGATGTAACTCAGAGATCCATCCTATTTTATCTGGAGTTCCTAAGGGTTCAGTTCTCAACCCATTCCTCTTCAGCATCTACATACAGCCACTTGGCCATATCCTGCGCAGCCACAATCTCAGCTACCATTGCTATGCCGATGACATCCAAATCTATATCCACGCAAAGCCATCCAGCAATTCGTCTGGTCTGTGCATATCCTCCTCACATTCAACTCTGAAGGCCTGGCTCAGTTAAAACTAAATGGCAAAATAACGGATGTTTCGCTTGTCGGAACCCTGCACCAATTGTGCAAGGCTGAACCCATCCAATTGATGTTTGATGACCAGACCATTAAGTTGCTAAGGCAGTCCAGAGTCCAGGAGTAACTCTTGATTCCTAACTCAACTTCGAGACACACATTAACAAGGTGACAAAGGTAGCCTATTTCCTTCTCAGAAACATAGCCAGACTGCACAACATCCTGTCACCTTCTGATGCTGAGAAGCTAATACCCATCTTCATCTCTTCACGAATCGACTATTGCATTGCACTGCTCCTTGGAACCCCTGTCTACCTGATCAATCGTCTCCAACGTGTGCAGAATGTGGCTGCTAGAGTCCTCACTTGCACACCCATCCACAGTCATATATCCCCAGTACTGGTGTCTCTCCACTGGCTACCGATTAAATATGGGATTGAATTTTTGATCCTCCTCACCTTCAAGGCTCTCACTGGCGCTGCTCTGATATACATCAGTGACCTACCCTGGGTATCCTCCTTAACACGACAACTTCCAATACGATCTTTATGCATGTGCGCAAATAGTTCTTCATTTAATGGGTGACCAAGCTTTCTCCTGCGGTGCTGCCAGACTCTTGGTTGCCCATCCATTAGATAGTCGGTCAGCTGAGTCTCTGGACATCTTCAAATCTCATCAAAAGGCTCGTTCCGTAAGGCTTTCAAGTCCACTGGCTAGGACTGTTGAAGCGGCTCCTTCTTTTGCTGGGATGATGACTATTATCACTTAATGTATTAGTCTCATTCGCTTTCCCAATATATATTGTACTGTGTTTAGTAAGGGCATTAATTAGTGAGTTAAGTGATATCTCACTTATTATCGCTATTAATCATGAGTTAAGACGGTGGAGGTTGCCACGAAAGAATCAATTCCCGATTTCACACCTTTTTAAAATGTAGGAGGCGATTCAACTTTTTTGAACCGTGAAGTTAACTCAGAACCATGATTGATTCCAATCCTGGGAGTCATTGTTATCTGTATCCATTTAATTACATTTACTGGGTTTCAACGAATCTGAGCTCTTTTCACAACAATAGAAATTAAATCAATTTCCAGATCAGGTATCGATTATGTAATCAACTGTCACCAACGATCTCACACAGACGGAGGGCCGACTCGAATCATTATCTTCCTTTTGGAGAATATCTCATCTCTCATCTCATTATCTGAAACCGCTTAATCCTATATAGGGTCACGGTGAGCCGGAGCCTATCCCGGAAACACAGGGCGTAAGGCAGGAATACACCCGACGATGGGACGCCAGTCCATCGCCACTTTTGGAGAATATATATACACCAATAAATAAGCAGGCAATATCTACTTACATTCATCACCACATAAAAATAAAATATTTCTTAAACATCGATTTAGCCATGCAGCCAACTAGAAGTGCATAGTGGTTGACAATTATTGGTTTATCCATCCTATTGCCATTCTGCTTATTTGGGTCTGGATTGCGGAGGCAACAGGCTTAGCAAAGCAGCCCAGACGTGCTTTTCCGTGGTGATTTCCTGATTTCCTCCAGTTCTTTCCGGGGATTCCAAGGCGTTCCCAAGCCAGCCGATAGCTATTATTATTTAAGAAAAGCCAACTTGGGACCGCTACTGGCATTCAGAATTACGTATTTCTTGTTCAAGCTGTTTGACACATGCTTCATTTGGGTCAAGAATATATTTTCAATGATGTGACATTGTTCTGACCTTCATACTGATCTTGTATGCCCATATGAGCTGATTAAATTTTATGCCAAGATATAAGCTCTGGGTCCTGGAAATAGAAGAAACTCTCCCCACGAAGCATAGCAGTTTCCGAGGTTTATCATTGCTGTTCCTTGAAAGCTGCTGGCAGAGTGATAGCAAGATTGCCCGTGGACTGCCGCGTCACTGACCGAGCTGTTTGCTTGGCAGCAATTGAGTTTGTGATCAATCTGTACAGACTTTTGAATGTTATCCCAATCATTCGCTTAGGTTCCGTCCTTGTTCTTTGGTTTTCCACCCCCCCCCTCCTCCCCCACCTTGTGTATTCTGAACCCTTGAAAAAGTCTTGATATGTATTTAAATGTTCCTCACTATAGAAGGGACGTTAATTTTATTTCACCACTGAGGTGAAAGGTGACATTAACAATGAAAAACTGGTCACATGTTCCATTGGTCATGGAGTATTAATTCTCTAATCCCTTTCGATTTCAGACAAACCAGCGATTCTTCTGGGCGTGGAAATGATCATTCTTTTTCTGAGGTGCCAAACAATTCCCAGCAAACAGACAGAAGCGAGGGTAATTCAGACGACACAGTTTCACTAGTGCCATTGGAAAAGTGCTCACCAGAAGATGAAGTCAAAAAGGGAGGTGGCAAACCACTTGCTGGAAACAAAACATCCTCTACTTCAAAGCAGACCCATATTACAGATTTTTATCACCGGCAAGGGGAGAACAGGCTAAGGAAAGAAAGCACCAGTAAGAACCAGGGACAGATGGAGACTGGGCCTGGAATGACCAAGGATGAGAGCAACAGTGAGCCGATAGACAAAACACCGAAGTCAGAAAATTTGGACTCTGAGAACTTCTCTGGCACCGTGGGGACGACAGTACCACCAGTGGAGAGGACCCAAGCAGACAGCGACTGTGAAACCAGGCAGACAAAGCCAGTGGTGGATAACAAACTTCATGCCAGCGGGACACCAAGCAACACCCCCATAGACAAATCCTATTTGGAGTCGAATCAGGACTTCGTGGACAATTGTTCAACAACAGAGCCAGGGTACTATATGTTTTATGAGATCCTTTTTGTTTTGGCAGTGAAGAAATTGCAGCATTTGTGCATTTTTGTGCAAATCTGCAATTAATCGATTGTTTCTGGTAATAATATACTTTGAATCGCCGACTTTCTGTCTAACCAAGATAATGAGAGTGAATTTGTTTCTCTTTGTGTGTGTGCATACTTGCTCTAGAATGAAGCATATCTTGAAACATTTTAAAACAGATTTTAACCACAGTGTGGATAACAAGGGATCGATCCACGCAGGAACAAACCATGCCGAATCCAAGGTGAACTTTACATCCTCACTATAAAAGACTGTTCACTTAATGCTGCATTGCGTTATCTGGAACTGGTTTTGATGGTTATACCGCGCTGCGTGTACCGCTCACCAAGCATAATCAAACATAATACATTAGTTGATGATACCGTGATGCTGGACAGAAACGTCCTTCTGTTGCCTGTTGGCCTGTGACGACTCTGGAGTCTATACATCTCTCCCTGTTTAAAGTTTAGCTAAACCATGCTCACCATGCCTGGTACCTTTTTCTCAATATGAATACAATATAAATTCTGTGACGTAACCTTTTATGGCCGCATCAATAATAGGAATAAGTGCAATTCCATTAAATTGTATTATGATGCCTTTTTATAAACAAAAAAATGTATAATTGGTTTAATAGTTGTTTGTAACATTTGGTTGATGTGCTTTGCCTCATGCTTCTCGTCATGATTAGTGTTCTTTTTATTTTTATTTAACTTATATGTAATTTTTGTCTTGTGTTGTATATTTCTCTTTGAACTTGCTTACCTCCCCCCCCCCCTTCCTTTCCTGCTGGACAACTGTTAAAACGAGCTACGTATCGGTTCCTTCCAGTTTAGATTAAAAATGACTGATTCTGCCTACTCATCTCCTTGACTGATCTTAGAACTATATTCTTAGTCATCTTACCATATCAGTTAGCCATGGAATATATGATTATGTTTCTGTTCTTATTGTAAGCATCTTGCTTTGTTATTATCATCATCTTCTCAATGCTCTGCTCACTTCTGCCAAACATGTAGTCCTCTCCTACTGCAGTTTATCTCATTTTTCGCTCATAAGGTCCTTTAACTTGGCCTTTGTCTGTTCCTGCTTCTCATTTTTGTCCTAAAACAACTTCAATCGGCCTGTCTGTGGTAGCTTTATTTTGAGGACTTATCCTTATTTTTTACTCAAGAGCCTATAACTTCTGATTTTGCCTCGATTACAAATGCCTTTCACTGCTGTTTTTGACTCCCAGTTGTCAGATTTGCCAGAGCTGCAAAGTTGCACCCAATGCTTTCCTGAAATTGCTGTCGTACTTTTGGGATTTTAGCTCTGCTGTGCCAAGTGTTATTTTTTTTACTCTCCGCTTGGGATGATATGCCTTTGTGCGTATGTTAAGCAACCTTAATTATTATCAACTTTATATTGTTTTTTTGTTATTTAATTCGGCTAATATCAACTCTTAAGTCAATTTTAATGTAAGCTGGAAGGAACTCTTGAACTATGTAGCCATTTTAACAGTTGTCCAGCAGGGAGGGGTAGGAAGGTTACAACTTCTCAGGGCACCGAGGCCAATTTAGTCCAGACAATTAGCCAACGCAGCAAATCTTTGGACTGTAGGAAGAAACCAAAGTACCTAACCAAAACCCACAGGAAGAACATACAAACTCCACACAGAACAGCACCTGAGTCAGGAATAGAACCCATGGCCTTCTTGCTGTGGGGTGGCAGCACTATTTACTGTAATATTATGCTTAAGAATTATACTTTCGTGTGATTGATGTGTGATTAACAGGCAGAGAGGAAGGATGCAAAATATGACAGTCGCAGTTCTTTGTCATTGAGTCATGCCGTCGGTGGGAGCCCAGGACCATCGGCGACCACAAGCAGAAGCCAAAAGCTGTGGACAGACACAAGAGGTAGCTCTGCAGGGAAGTCTGACACAGCAGGGCAAGCAAGCACCTCAGATATGAAGGGAGAGAAGGGTTCTTCACGGAGTGGCAGTTATGGAACCGCGCAGCAACCCTGGGAGCTTAAGAAAAATGACAAGGAATACGGGAACGACTCAAGCCACGAAAAGACAACAACTTATTCCCAGGAAGAATCTCCAAACAAAAGGCACAGGTACTAATTGTTATTTTCGTTCTGCTTTGGTCGGAAGCAAAGTGCAACGTTTGCGCCTCTGTGCAGAAAGTGCAGCGCTGTAATTTGAGATCTGGGTGTTTCAACTAAACTGATATTGGCTTGATGTGTAGGAATTGTTCATTCTGGATGGTGATGAATCGGTATACCATGAGATGCTTATTTTGGATAGCTGTGGTGAGGATTCCCTCTCTGTTCTCTGTGACCTTTCACCTCCCACACTGGAGGCATCATCGGGCTCTGAGTGATACCGGATTCATCGATTTCTTGATTTTATCTCTTTGTCACAGTGGTGACTCATGATTAGTGCATTGTGCCTCGATGGTGTCATCTTTGATATGTGAGCCTGCACCCGGCATCTCTAAGGTCAACTTGGCATAAAAAGAAATGTAGGGCACCTCTTGTACCGTGGTTAACTTCAACACTGGGCAGGTAAGGGTGGCCTGAAAATCGTGATGCTTGCCTGGCCAGCAGGGTGGCTATACTGGGGTAACATTTGCTTCTAACAGAGTGAAGGTACGAGATAAGGTACTGCCTGAGGCAATTCGATTTCCACCTCGGAACCTTTCTGTGCAGAATTTGTGTATTTTTACACTGTCATGTGTGGATTTCCTCTCGGTTCTTTAGTTTCCTCCCATAAAAATATCGATTAGTTTATTGGCCAATAACATCATAATGCAGTACAACTCCTTTTTGCTATGATAATTGGTTGCATGAAACCGGTCCTGCTCCTCTTTGCTATGGTAATTTGTTCCACAAAACCGGCCGTAAAAGTGATTTGGTCATTAAGCCACTTTCGGAAATACATGGTAATTGGCTTAATTCGTTCCAAGAGCATTGAAAGTTAACCTTGTTCACCCAAAAAAACAGAGTTTATAACATTTAAACAATACATATTAATACATAAATATACTAAGAACATTGTATACACATTAAAATAAACACGGTTAATCAATATATTAATATTAACCAATCCTGTAACAGTTTATTTTTTGTAATGATGTAGGTTTTCATGGCTCGATGCATGATGATTGCTTCGAAAAGTGTGCGTGCATGCACACTACGCCTGAAGATGCCTCTAACGTGTGAGGCGAAACGTCGCGAGGAGAGGAGAGAGAGCCATCGACGCGGCTGTCCCGAGAGAGCAGCTTTTCAAAGCAATCATCAGTTTATTGTTTATTTTTTAGAGAGTCTTATTTCATGAGAACCTCTGGTGGTCCAGGAGTAGTCAGTGGAAGCATTGGTAACATCTGCAGCTCACGGAGAGAAAGTCCTGCCCGAGGCAGTTTGATTCCTGCCTCGGGTACCTTTCTGCGTGGAGTTTTTGTGTTTTTTCCCTGATCTGCGTGGGTTTCCTCCAGATTCTTCAGTTTCTTCCCACAGCTAAAAGTCTCTCGTGAATTATTTGGTCGATTGCATCATAATATAGAGCACGCAGTGTCTAGCAATTGTTAGTGTCGGCTACCCGCTTGGCTGCCTATAACATCCCTGCCCTCTGTGGTTTTCTGGCACCCCCGAATTGTTCTCTCTCTCAATGAGTACTTTGGAAATTTCGTAGTAATCATATTATTTATAAAGCTTTTATCTTCATCTTCATCAGCTTTATCCGGTGCCGGGTCGCGGGGGCAGCAGTCTAAGCAGCGATGCCCAG
>JAZEWT010000010.1:13440881-13496504 GCA_036362905.1 Mordacia mordax
CTACCAGGGGCATAAAGCCCCCGACAACATAGCTCCTAGGATCATTCGGGCACACAAACCCCTCCACCAGAGTAAGGTGGCGGTTCAAGGAGGGGATGACACTGTGTGTGTGGCTTTAAAAGGATTTGTATGACATGACATTTTGGACAGTGGCTCTGTTCAACCTTTCGCGAATTGGACAGAGACAGCGTGCCTCCACCTTATGCCTTTGGGGTCTTTGGGACAAGGAAAAATGTTTATGAGGACAAATACAAACTGTCCTACGTTGGTGACTCATGCCCATTAACTCTGTTCCCTGATGGGTGGGTGGGTCGGTGAGTGGGTGAGTTGGTCGGTGAGTGGGTATGTGGAAAAAAACACCTCCATTTTCCTTGTGGTACTAGTTGGTAATGCTAAGGTGGCTGTTCTCACAATATTCACAGCTGCAAAGGGGGCTTTGGACTGGTGTGGGTGGCTGGTAACCTCCGGACCTTCAATTTAATTACCATTAAACCACAGGGAATAGAAAAACCTGAGCTTGTAGCGGAGGCCCCTACGGGATAGACGTTTATGATGTCTCCTGCCTAACCCCAGTTGGTCGAGCCAGAAGAATGAATTCCAACCATCGAGGTTCCCCCAGAAACAACAAAATATGCCGTGTATGGTCACATGGAAGGTTCGAATGCTTGTTGTGGAGGAGAGGCTGCCACTGCATTTTTGGGAGCTGGACCGGTACCACCTCGACCTCTGTGGAACACCGGAGGTCCAGTGGACTGCTTCTGGCTCCATTCATCATAAGGGATGAACAGTCGTCTACTCAGAACAGGAAGCTACCAAACAACAGGGAGTGGCTCTTCTTTGAATAAAGAATGAAGCGAGTACGAGACCATCTCCCTATGAATGGGAAGCAGGAGCCTCTGGTATTGGAAGAAATAGCAACCTCCTGTGAGTGAATGGCAGAGGTGCTTGAGACCAGGAATAGCGCCGAGCACAAATGATTTCCCAAGCAAAATGGTGAACGAAGGTGGTGTTTGTCATCATTACAATTATCTGAGCACAGAACTGGTTCTGCAGAATTGGAAGGAAGCCCGAGTGGTCCCCTTGTTTAAGAAGAGGCACTGCATTGATTGTAACCACTACAGGGGCATCAGTCCTCTGAAGTGCCGGTAAAGTTTCGATCTAGGATTATGCAACATCGCTTTGTCAGGATTGCTGAGGGGGGGCTTGTGGGACCCCAATGTAGAATCAGGTCACAGCGCTTCTGCACTGATGCCAATTTTCTCTGTTTGGCTGCTACAGCAGAGGTGTTGGGAATACCCACAGTCCTTGCATTTCCGCTTTATTGACCTGGTCAAGACCTATAATATCACCAGTAGGCCAGGGCTATTGGTTGTTCTTAGTGCTTTTGGGGTCCCTGATTCTACACTCACAATAATTAAGGGCCTTCATAATAGTGGGCAAGCCCATGAACACTACGTGGTTAGAGGCCATAACTATCCTTTGTTCACATTGGGGGGTGACAGGTATGCTTTCTGGCTCCTACATTATTTAACATTTTTCACCTTATAGTTTGAGAGGCTTTTGATGTATGTGCCATTTCCATCTGATACAGATATGATGGAAGGCTCATCGATGCCGCTGTGTGGAAGCTGCCTGGCCTGTCGCTCCACACTAAGTTTTGGGTGTTCTCAACTGCCCATGATCCCTCCTGGGTTTAACCGATTTAGATTGTGTGAGGATCTCAAAAATGTATAGGTCTATACAAAGTCCCATTGGTAGATTCCCCTGCCAGGTAAGGCTGCAGTGACTGGGTCATAAAGCCAGCATACCCAGCCACCGCGTGCTCAAGCAGCTTCTGTTTAGCTGGATAAAGGGGGCAAATGGGCATAGCATGAACTAGAGAAGAGATGGACTGATGTTGCATAGGAGGACCAGGAGCAGAGGGAACTTGCTGAATACTGGCACCAGTGGTGTAAAAATTGACCTCTATGGAGGAGTGTCATGAAGGATGCTACAGGGCAGTTGGAGGCAGTCGCCCTCCCACAGCAGCGAAGAGTGGGTGAGTGATGTTTGCTGCAATGAGCGGAGCACCAGACGGCTAAAACATAGCAAGTTGAAAAAGTGGGGAGGACAGGTGGTCAGGCAGCCCATAACATCTGGGTCTATCCCATGACCACCTGTAGGCGAGCCTTCAACATTTCATGTGGCCACAAGGTGCATATGGCCTGGCACAAGCGCAGTGGTGACATCACCACCACTTATTGGCGAATGGCAGTTGTTGAGTGGGCGAGTGAATGGGTAAGGAGTGAGTGGGTGAGTGCCTATTAAATATGCTCCCTGGTAGCCTTTAAAGCCCTCAGCAGTCGGAGATAACGCCTTGAGCTGGATGGCACCATAATAATAATTGCATTTATCGAGCGCTTCTCACTCGAGGGTCACAACGTGCTGCACAGAGCTACAGAGAGAACGGCACATCAACAACGACATAAGAACGGAAAATCAGTAACAAAGTTTTTTTACATACCGTAAATAACGTAAATAAGTAGCGTGTGAAACCTTTAAAGTGAACGATAGTGTTTTGTAAATCCAGTGTTATTGTGGTATCTGTAGAGGCTGTCGTGTGTAGTGCTTCGGTGCACTGCGTTGCTATGAAATTGCTTATAGAAGCCACCAGGGGGAGGTATCGCTCCATGATGAAGCGACATACACCATATTATGCTTGAACCAAAGATGTTCCTTCGCGTCTTTTAAGTCGGCGCTAGGAATCCAACTGTGGAGGGGGAAGATGTTGGGCTATATACATGTTTATTTTTGCAGGAGATAGAACCCAGTGAGCTTGCAAGCTGTAGATGTCAGATTCCTGGAATGCAACAAACGTCTAAACTGACCGGTGTAACAACGTAAAAAACCAAACAACAAATAAATTACAGTAACAATGTGTGCAGAAATGAAACTTTAAGCCTAGTCATGAACATAAAAAGTAACACTTGACATTGCACAATTAAACTCCCTAAACTAATTTGTACAAAGATTAAATCCCAACCATAATCATCAGATGGGCAGTTACTCATAGGAAACAAAGTTGAGAACTAAACAAATGTGATGTTCAAAAGTTGGGTGCTTACGGATCATGGTGGCATAATGATTGCTTCGAAAAGCTGCTCTCTTGGGACAGCCGCGTCGATCGCTCCCTCTTCCTCCATCGCGACGTTTCGCCTCACGTTAGAGGCATCTTCAGGCGCTGTGCCTCTAACGTGCGAGACAAAGCGTCGTGATGGAGGGAGAGGGAGCGATCGACGCAGCTGTCCCGAAAGAGCAGCTGTTCAAAGCAATCATCATGCATCGAGCCGTGAAAACCTACATCATTATGTGGTGGTATAGTTATAATAATAATTGCATTTATAGAGCGCTTTTCACCCGAGGCCACAAAGCGCTACTCAGAGCTGTGGAAAGAATGGCACTCCAACAACAACGACATAAGAACGGAATATCAGCAACAATATGTTTTTGGGTTTATTTTTTTACAAATCCGAGCTGCGGAGGAAACGGCATAACATCAGAACCGTTTAACTTCAAATTAAATAATAGCAATAAATTGTAGGACATACAGCAAGCGGAGAAAAAAATTATTCTTCAATAAACAAACAAGGAAGGAATAAATATTTCCGAGCAGACGCAGGTTGGGTGAACTGAGCTACAATCCTGGTGTGCCCAGATTTAATTCCTGGCTATGCCCCATAACACTGGTGACATTTGATCTTGGCCTGAGCATGCTTTAGTTAGATTCAGCATGACATGAATACTCAGTGTGCTGAATCTAACTAGCTGTGCAGTGGGTATTTATTATTCTTTAGTAATCTCAGTAAATGTGTGTTTCTGTGAGCCAGCAATTCCTCGTCAAGGCAAGCTAGCTGTCTGGCCTTCATTTAATCCGTCCGCATATGGTAATAGGGGCTAATGTGGGCTGGTGCATGTGAATAATGCATCGCTGGGGTCAGGAATAGCTACTGTCGTGGTTTTGTTTTCTTGTGTTTAAAAATCTCCAATGGCATATGGCCGGAAGCCTTTTATTATGTTACATTTTCTTGCAAAGTTTTAGCATCTTTAGGAATGGGAGCCTACATACAACTAATAGTTCTCATTTTACGAGTCTGTGTGGTTTGTAACGGCTGAGCGGTAACTCTCTGTACAAAGTTGTGATCCAATGCCAGGCACTTTAATGGACATGGTTCGCTTAATTGTGGCCTGATCACACAGCCGATGATTGTAACTGAGCTCAAATTCAGGAGAATTCCATATCTTGAAAGACTCCCACCATGGGAATGTGGAATTGATATTAGCAGCTGAGCGCTGCAGATAGATGTTAGACAGTGGTTGTACCAAGTCACATGTCCTGCTGGGAGGTGCTGTGGTACACCGCTTGATCACTTAGTCAGAAGGATCAGGTCATTCCACCCAGCAACTCTCAGGAGCTGATACATTTTATATAATTTTGTGGGACGTCAGCAGTGGTCATCATTTAGAGAAACTGTTCCCTGCCATGGGGTTGTATAATTTCAACCACTGGTTCTGAACCATGTAAAAGAGATGAATTTTGCACGACACTTATTTGACCTGTATCCAATGTGGTCAGTTTTATTTAAGCTGCTGGGAACCATTGAGCTATGTATCTATTTGAAACAGTTGTCCAGATGGGAAGCATAAGCAAGTTACAACATCTCAGGGCACTGGGGGCAATTTAGTCAGGACAATTAATCTGGACTATGGGAGGTAGCTAGATTACCTGGCAAAAACCTAGGACACGGGGACACATGCAGACTTCACACAGAAAGGTGCCCGAGTCGGGAATCGAACCCGTGCACTAGCTGTAAGGCAGCAACGCTACTCATCCAGTCACCTTGCCACAATTCAGTAAACGTGCATGCATACATATATTATTTACATGAACGGATTATAAAAGAGCGACCTAGAGTGGTCTCTAACTGTATCATGCAGAATACAGCCCATCTTGTGAGATATCAGAAGCTTGGCCAGGCTGAGCATGGATAGTGCTTGGATGCAGTATAATAGGTGGTGCGGTGAGGTACGATGTCGTGACAGACTATGTTGTGCCAACCTCTATGCCCCCCTGCCAGTGCCTTCACCATCTTACACATGCCGGTGTGCGTCAGTGTGGTGAAGGTGAAGCATTACACGGTTGAACGTCAGGGTGGTCAGTGTGGTGAAGCATCGCATGGTGGAATCACAGTGTGGAGGCCTTGTCCCGCAGTGCCTTGACACACAGTGCCATTCATTGGGAGCATAAAATAAAAATTTACATTTCATAATGCTTTGCACAGCATTCATTCAATGCCGAAGATATTCATTTGAAGAGAGAATAACATAGGTGTGAGGAAACCCCAGAGAGGTGGTGGGAGGCATCCACTCGATCAACCGGCACCAATCTGCAGACACTGCATCCCTATATATTATGTTAACAGCTGATAAATAAGTGTTTTTTAGTTGTGATAGGAAACCAGGGAACCTGGAGGACACCTACGTATAAAGTGGAGAACACACAAACTCCACCTAACAGAAAGGTGCTCGAGACGAGAATTGCACCACCTCGGGTAGGACCTTGTTTGTGTGAGGAGGTGCAGATGTTACTGGTGCACCACCCTGCCGCTTACACGAACGCCATCGCTTGTGCAAATGCTACCATTTGTGCGAATGTCTTCTGCTAGCAGGCGATAGGTTCCCCATCTGGTGGAGCGGTTTTGCAAGCAACGTGTGTGGTACACGCTTGCCTCTGCCACATCACTACAAGAGAATGGCGCTTGCCGATGGTGAACTCTTGGGGCTCCCGATGAGAGATTTGCGACGTGGTATAAATCGTTAGAGCGCTCATACTTTTCAAGACCACTGAACAAAATTGGGCATTTTAATGAGCAATGTAAATTTATGATTTTTTGTTTTTATTTTATTACTATTTTTTCTGTTCTTGTTGATGGATGAGTGAGTGGGCTGGGAGATTGCAAAGCTTATTTACTTATATGTTTGTTCTTGCTAAAATTTGGGCTTGTTAGCCGTGTTGATGCTGATTGATTTTTCCTGGGATCAGCAGTTTGAGTTAGCCGGTCAATCAGTGAATGAAGTCCTTTATCTGGGACCGGGTGATTGAATGTTTTGATTTACTGTGTCTTTTAATAATGGGCAAACCTGGGAAAACGCATATTTAGAGAGGATGGGTCATTCAGTGGTTTTAGATTTTCACGATTCTTCTCACCAGTTGGTCAATTTTTTTTCCCTTTGGTGTCATCATTTTGTGTGAAATGTCCTTCAGAAGTTCCTAAAATCAAGCCGAACATGAACATCCATAACCTTGTAGTTATGGGCCTAGCCGTGCACCTTTGACTGTCCGACATGAGCATAAAGCTTCGTTAATGAGCAAAATAATTTAAAAAAATCGACTCATCATTTCCTATTGCGTTATTTCCTAATGCGTTATTCTTATAATGCAAGGCTATCATCACACAAGAAGGCATTGTGTATCAAACTTAGTCACCAGCAGAGTTGCAGTAAGGGGTGATGTGTAATTCAGGTTGAGTTTTTGTTTGGGTTAATTTACATGGTGGCTCAGTGTCCGTGAGTAGTGCTGCCGCCTCAGCAAGAAGGTACTGGGTTTGTTTTCTGGCTTGAGTCCCTTTGTGTGGAGTTTGTATGTTGTTCACATGCCCATTCTGTTTTTTTCCACGCACCCCAGTTTCCTTCCAGCATTAAAAGTTTTGCTGCCTCGGTTAATTGTTCTGCGGAGTAAATTTCCTCCATTTCGCTGTGATGAACTAGAGTTCCATTCTGGGTATAGTCCTGCTTTGCACCCTTTGTTGCGTACCTCTTCCCGTTAGAAAACTCTTAAACAGGGATACTTAGCTCACTGATTCCCTCAAGCTTATATACAAACTGATTTTCAGATTTAGCAAGCTTAGACCATGACGCTACCGCAGAGTAACCTGTCATTTCTCTACGTCCACCACGAAGCAGATGGCGTGTGTTTTATGGTTAATGCGTGATCAGTATTAACCAGGGTAGCCTGTGAGAGTCTGAACAAATGCTCTACAGGTGGGCCCTATTAACACCACCACCAACAGTTACGCTCAACAGTTCTCCACAGTTGTAATGCGATGAAGTTTGGAAATCACCAATCATTGCCACATTGATGTCAGTCAAAGATGATCACAGCTTCGGGTGAGTCAGTAGATCTGTGTCACATTAGAGAGTGGTTCCGAGATATGGGACCACGTGACGCTCAAACTGAGTCAATGCAGTTGATCCAACCGTTTTGTAGAAAACGTGGTTCACCACATAAGAGTCCTCGAGTATATTTATTCCTTTCATCTGGGTCAAGATGAATCATAACCTTACAGTAACGTTATCATGGTGGAGCTGTTTGTGTCTGACAGTGATCCCCAGAGCTATGTCGCCTACTTCTGCCAGGGTCTCCCTTGGTGAACAGGTCTTGGATGATGTTCCAGACAAATAACGATCAAAAAATCCTCCAACGAAAGGGGATCGATGTCAGGAAGGGCATTCGGCCATAAACGTCTGCTCCAAATCCCCCTACAATTAGATAGATAAATGTAGGTTTATTATTACAGCAAATCGTATCCAATGAACTTGCAAGCTATAGATGCGGGAATCCTACAACACAAAACATTCTGAAAATTACCAATGCAATGACGCAGAAAATCAAAGACCAGATAAGCTTACAGCGACAATCTCTAAAATAATAGAAACTCTTAACCATAAAAATTATCTGTAACACTTAATATTGCACAAAGTAATAAGACAAAGATGTTAAACTGTGCAACAATGGAATGGGAGAAATTATTTAAGTTGCATAGCACAACAAAAGGTGAGTATGCAACCCATCAAAGACCATTCAATTTATGCAAACAGACCTGGGGCAACTGCCAAACTCTAATCAACTTAGAAACCTGCAACAACATCTGAGTAAGGTCGCAAAGTGAGGGATTGCAAGTTCCAGTCTTCAAGGAGAATTGTTTCAGCCAGTCACGCTTCTGGCATTGCTGTTATTAGTGCAACTGTGTGGAAAGTCAACCATTGTTATCTCGTAGAGGAAGAGGTTTCTGCCATGAGAATGTGGAATTTAGACTCCTGGCTTCGGCTGTGATTAAAATTGAGCACTTCGCTATTGCCTGTGTAGGAAGATCTTTTATTTTTTATTGTTACCGATGTCATCTGGACTAGAGCCAATTAATTTTTCAATAAACATTTGATTGAATGTTTGTTATGTAGTAATTGATTTGTAACCATTAATTCACTGAAAATAAGAGCCTTGGTGTAGAAAAAAAGCTACTGATAACTGCAAAAATAACACATAAGCTGAGTTCCTGGGCACTCAGACATGCTGTAGAAGCTCTCTTAATGAGATTGTAAATCTTATGGTTAAAATCAAGTGCAGTCGTTTCGTCATTCGATTGTCATTGCTCCTATTCACTCTCAGGGTCAATGTGACCCAACATTAAATACATGACCTCAGCCTTGCTGGTCTAATCCTCAGATACGGCTGTTTTGAGTTCCACTGATCGATTAACAATTAGTTTGCACGAACAGCTCGCAATCAGGCATTCTCCATTCGACTTCAATAGAATGTATACCACTTGCTGGAAATTAGTGCCTGAATAATTTCCTGCTTTGGTGCCTTTCTTTGCAGCATTTGCAATTCTCTCTATGTCCACTTCGTTTTTGTTGGATACTCTAATTTCCTCCCACTTAGGTTAATTTGCCTGTTCAATACATTCCTCCTGGTGCCCTGCGATGGACTGGCATCCTATTCTGGATATAATCCTGCCTTGCACCCTGTGTCTGCTGGGATAGATGATAGATGTTTAAATAGATGTGTATTATTACAGCACAAAGTACCCAGTGAGCATGCAAGGTCTAGATGTGTGATTTCTGCGACTAAATAAATGTTAGAAATGACCAACACAACAACGCATACAACCAAAGGGAAACTAAATTTACAGCAGCAATATGTGCAGGAATTAAATTTTAACTAATCATAAAAGTAAACCATAACACTCAAGATTGCACGATTAAATAAACTCACTTCACCAGATGAAGCTCCAGCCATAATCATGAAGTAAAGAGTAGCATTGGAGATTGCACCATACAATACATTAATAATAGACAAAGTTCAACAGTGGCATGGGAACATTTTGATTTCTTATAGCACAACTAAAACGAAGTACAGATGCAACCGATAAAAAAGACCAATCTTTGCAATCGCAGCTGGGCGGAATTTGTTTTTGTTACAATTGGGTTTAAGTTAGCTCAAATATGGTAGTAATTGTAGCTTCAAGCTCGTAGGAGTATTGTTCCAAATGTGAGGTGCAGCCACCACAAGCATTTTCCTCCAATTTTGATATGCATCTAGGAGCATTAAGCAGCCAGGTTGAGCTTCTAAGATTAAGTTTGTATGGCCATTAAATCCATCATTTTTTTCCAACTCGTTAAGGATCGGCTTCAGCCACCCACTACTCTTTTGCAGGATTAAGTGGGTATTCATAATGATGTCATGGAGAGACTGGTCCTCGCTATTGAAATGTGAAGTGTCCACTGCTCGCTGGCTCATGGTGAGATGTGTGAAATTCGTCTCACAGCTCTAGTTAGACCTCTAACTATGTGGACATATATTCAAACATGTGGGCAGTGAAGCTGATTTGAATACAGATGTAAATAATGCAGCACATGCAAGGCTACTGCTTCGTGTAAAAAAAAGTCCATTCTTCTGGAACCCTGACTGCAAAGGTTAAAAAGTTAATTGGGTGTAATGGGGGTTTTCTTTGTGTTAAAACAAATTCACAATGCCCAACGCTTCCCCTCCAGAACGCCAAACATCTTTCATTCATTAAGAATGTGAGGTGTGCAGAAATCGGGCCATTAGCCTGACATTTCTGCATAATCAAAAGCCCTGTGAAGAGCATGACGTCCACTGACTCGCTTTCGAGAGGTGTCACGAATGGAAATTCCACTGCATTGGCAGGTGCAGATTGTGTAACTGATGGCCCCAGCCCTGGCGTATTACTCTCCTCAAAGGTTACCAATATCCATGACGCAAATGAAAACATGCATTGGCTGTTTTCCTTCACTTAAAAAAATGTATTCCGTATACCGTAAGGTGGTGTGGAATATATACGTGTATGTATGCGATACAATTAAATTTATTTATTTATTCAGGAAAGGCTCCCCGGTTTGGCTGTTTTGCCCGGTTCTTGTTTAATGAGTGGTTTGCATTTGGCAGAAGCCAAAGCATGCAAGAGGAAACCATGCTCATCAGTTTTCACGGATAGATTCATAAACCTATTTGCTGTACCACCATCTTGTCATATTGCAGCCCAGCAGATTTGGGAAGTGTTATTTTTGCAGCTCATTCTATGCACTTTATTAGGGAAAAAGGAGACACTGGCATCAAAGAGGGACAATTCGTGTGATCCACAAACCCTTGCCTCCTCAGTGCTTGGATGACAGGTTTTCATGACTCGATATGAGGTCTGAGCCACAAAACCCAGCTTGTACCAAGTGTAAATCTCTAAGCTCCTGTAGACTGATTTAGCATCATACATGTTGGTTGCGTTTACCTAATACTGTTCAACGTTTCCTGTTCACGTGCATACGCCTTCTCTTAATTGTTGCTGGGAAGGGGCCAGTGCTGATCTCTTGATGCCTCTGAACCAGTGGAGGAAATTCCACCATTCCCTCTGTAGAGGGCACTTCCTCCATGCGACCAACACTGTTGATGCACGCTATGGGTACTCTTTGCCAGTCTCATCTCATCTCATTATTTGAAACCGCTTAATCCTATATAGGGTCACGGTGAGCCGGAGCCTATCCCGGAAACACAGGGCGTAAGGCAGGAATACACCCGACGACGGGACGCCGGTCCATCGCCGGGCATTGCGGGACAATTTTAGTCTGCGAGCCAATCAACCTATCCAGGAGCATGCTTTTGGACTGTGGGAGGAAACCGGAGTACCCGGCGAAAACCCACGCGGACACGGGGAGAGCATGCAAACTCCACACAGAAAGGCACCCGAGCCGAGAGACTCGAACCCGGGACCTTCTTGCTGTGAGGCGTCCGCGCTAACCACTGCGCCACCGCGCCGCCCAGTGCACATGTGTAATAAGTAGAACAGGTTTTTACCATTTCTGGCAATTATGCAGGTGTTAAGATCTTAAAAGCATTGATATTGCATTGTCCTGAGCTGACTGCCTTTTGGCATCATCTGGCTGACACTGACAATCAGGCTCAAAGGAAAGCCATGTCTGGTGTAGGCCGATCAGTTTGACGGACAATGCATATGTTGTCAGAGCTTCCTGTTTGCATGTTTTGCCACAAGTATGTGTGGCTTTTGCAAACTAGACGCATTGTGAAATGTGTCAATTTTGGTGTTTTAAGATCTTAACACCTGCATAATTGCCAGAAATGGTAAAACCTGTTCTACTTATTACTGTTGATGCACATTTACAGACCGCCCCCCCCCCCGCTGTTTCAGTCTACTGCGGGATGAGGGTCTGTCCACACCATCTGTGTTGGAGGGGTCGTTTTATCATACTTCACTACATGGTGGTTAGTTTGAGTTGGTAAATATAGGGACCAAAGTCGTTTGTCTCATAGTGCAGAATGACAATGAATTTTGTTGCATTGCCATTTGATAGCATGCGGCCTGCACAGCCTCCAACGCCTATTTTATTCAGACTCTTCTGTAAGATCGTGTAAGGTCTGACGAGTTGGGACACGTTGTGGGTGATTTAATCGCACTCTAAAGTGGTACTCGAGTTAAAAATATCAGATAGTTGATAGGCCGATGCGATCCACAACCAAGATTTAAACTGGCAACCTTCCCATTGCGATCTGAGTACTTACACCCTATTTTGGAAGGCTGGATAATTATTCATCACACGTGTAAATAAAAAAAACTAATTCAGACAAAGATATCTTCCGAATCTGTTGTGCGTAAGGAGCCTTGCCTGCCCCATCATTGTTTGGCCGTTTCCACGTGGGAGTCATTTTGACAGTTGTAGTTTTTATCCATAAGCGTACTTAATTACAGAAAAACCGCCGCCCCTGCCAGCACAGCTGCACCGCCTTTAAGGTTGCTCAGGGATAGCATGAGCGGTTGAAGTGTTCATGAATTAAACAACGCTACCCTAGGCTCCACTGCGTAGTTAATGGATTGCCAATTACTGTAGCTGGGCTCATGCCCACGCCCAGCGTATTATTGTCTTTTAAAATGTGCGCAATGAAGGCTGTTAATCAAGGTGCTTTTGTTAGTAAATTTGTTCGAACTAATTCCGAATTTATAAATATAAATGGCTCATCCACTTTTTATACGAAAGCTGTGCAACTATAAAATGTTAGTGCATTAGCCGTGTCCACCTCTTCGTCTGTCCTAAAGCTAGTCCAAAATTAATTTCACTGGCGTTTACGGTGGCCTGTAGTTGCCGAGTCCAGGTCTGTGCTGATGGAGATGGCGATGATGTGATCAGCACCCAGCCGAGAGAACAACCGTCAGCTGATTTGTGTGATCCTCTGCAGAGGTGTCAGGTAACACGATCAAGGCAATAAATAAACAATAACAAATAAAGTAAACATGATATAAATAAATTAATACAACATGCTCTGTACGCCATCTAGTTAACTGGTTGTGACGTCACAAAGACTGTCAGCCAATGAGAAGTCATGCCGAGTCCATTTACTTAGAGATTTTAGTTTTAAGGTCCGTTACTGGTAGGGACTCAGTTTACAGTTAACTATTCAAAGTAAAACATTGGTCGAAATTTAGTAATACAAAAACAGACGATGTTAGTTTGAAAAGCCTTTTCAGCCAGTTTACAACCGAGAACCTACTGATTTGAGACAGTGATGATAAAATAGATAACTTATGTTCATTAATGGATTTTAAAAGATTTTGTGATTGTAAGCTTTTACAACAAATAAGTAAATTAAAACTTGTTTTCAGTGTTATCGGAGTAAAGGAATTTCCCAGGGGTTTGGACAGCTTTCCTAAATAACTCGAATATCAAGAGTTCAGGGTGATAAATTTGAGCCAGAAGGCCTGACTGTAAAAAACAGTTTCGCTGTGTTTACCTCATTGACACCAGGATCAAATCGGCATATACATGCAAATAAAATAAAACTAAACACATCACAAATTAAAGTGCCTCTGGAGTTAAATTTACTCACAGCAGGGCTAAAAATCCTGAGCTGGTTTTTTCTGCCACTCCCTTGTTGTGCAGTTGATCGTGCGACACTGGCGAGTGACGTGTGTTCTCACCGATGGTGTAAGTGTACTCAGCTTCAAAGCCACAAATTGAAGGTATTGGTAACTTTTAGCCACATAAAGCTGTTTTTTCAACTGCAGTTTTAATACCTGGACACTAATCCATCTCGATGATTCTGTGGTCACACCCCTTAAATCATATTACAAAGTTTGAGTTAAAGTCCTCGCCAAGTGTTACCAGTTTGTGATCTTTCATGAGCCCACACCCTCATTCCAAGTTGTCCTTCAATCGTATATGAGCTTGTATCAGCCATCGGTAATATATTAGCAAGGGTTATTAAAAACTGATATAAATGAGTAAAGGAAAACAATGTCTGGGGCCAATTAAATGTGGGTCACAAAACATCTGGACCACCCTGTAGTTGCATTAATCTCTATCTCTAGGTATTTCCGAGCCAACAGTGACAGTTTAAAATTTCTATAAAGTAGGTCTGGTCCCCCTCTCCAGGACAACAACAATTGACTTTCGACAATATGCAACTTTTAAATTTAATCAACTCTGTAAGCTCATTACCCCAGTATTCACACTTACAAAGCATCCAGTTAAGCTTTCTCAGCAGTGTTTGACACCCTACCAGGTACACGCTCACGTCTGGTGCATCACGTCTGATAAAAAAACCCCCCAAAAAGTTATTGATTATGATTTTCCTTTTTAACGTCGTTGACGTACCGTTCTCTCCGCAGCTCTGTGCAGTGCTTTGTGACCCTGGGGTGAAAAGCACTCTATAAATGCAATTATTATTGCTATGGGTACTTTTTTGCAAGTAAGTTTTTTAAAAAAGAAGAGGCTTTACCCATTTTTTTCCTTTTTTATAAACTTATTATAACCGCATTGCGTTACTCCTACTAACGGGCATCATCCCTATACATCTCTGTTTCACTGCCCTTATGAAGTAGGGACGAAAGTAATCCATGCCATTACTGCTGACGAAATCACCTGGTGAGTGGGTGGCTGGGTGTGTGGGTTGGTGGATGAATCTGTGAGTGAGTTAGCGGGGAGCGGTAGCTCAGCGGTCAGTGAGCTGCGCTACAAACCCAGTGACCCAAGTTTAAATGCCGTTCACGGTCAACACCAGTGACGATTTTCTGAACCGATCCAGGGCCTCCCCTCGGTTGACTCAGCTTCAAATGAGTACCTGGTGCAGTGTGTAAACATTTCCACTAGGAATACAAAGGCGGCCAGGCATGGTGCTGGTCACCCACCTCGTGTGCCATGTCAACCTTCATAGGTGCTCGCTATCAGCACTTGACCTCACAATATGTCGAGGGTATATGGGGATCTTTGTCATTGAGTGTATGAGTAGGTGAGTGAGTGGGAGGTTGGGTGAGTGAGTGGGTGGGTGGGTTGGTGAGGGGGTGAGTGGGTGGGTGACTCGGGTCACCTAAAACAGACCATGGAGCACTTAACGAATGAATTCCCTGTTCACGAATCCACAGGAGGGCCGACAGCGACATACACCGTTACAACTGACACATTTACCAGGCTCAACCTGCACCTAAATGTACTACTTTTGTTGTTTCTCAACAATGACATCAGCCATATGTGAGAGGAAGGAGACTGGCCGTCATTAAGCTGATAATACACATGGCTTTGCATAAAGCAGCTTTCTGCTGATGGTAGAACCGTGTGCCAGCTGCACCGCGTGCATTTCTGTGATGAAGGTAGTGGTGACTATCGCTAAATAAAAATCCACCTTGCCATAGACAAAGGTCGGAACCAGGCATATTCAATACAATTCCAATGCGTAGAGGAATTTGCTAGCTTGGTACACGCTCATAATGGACAGTTGGCGTTTATAGTAAATGTTGTAATTTTCTCAGTCGTAACCCATTAAAATAACCTGCCAAATTATACTCCCAACTACATTATATACCACGAGGCATTTCCAAACTCCCAAGGTGATTGCCGCACCCCACATTTAATTACCTAACTCATTATGCGGCATTTTCATTTTATTTGTTTATGCTTTTTGCTCTGCCGTATGCCTTGAATAAAACATGACGCACAATTTTAGGTTCTGAAAAAACTGGGAAAGATAAACACAAATGAAAGCAGGGATTTGGGTTACAGTAGTGGGAGTTGTAAAAATTAACATGCATGGATTATAGTCATGTTATAGTTTACTTGTACGTGTTGCCACTGAGCCACCGCTGTCAAAGTCGAGAGTTTGATGCCTGCTACAGGCTCTTGGTCACATCGCGCCTCCACTTGTGAGGTTGAAGTTAGAGATGTTGCGATGTTGGTATCAGCGATAATGTACGGCTGATCTGGTGAGCAAGTAGTAGGGGAAGTATCAACTGGTATATTAAATGTTTCGTCATCTCTCAGTGCAAATGTAATGGGCACTACCTTTGCAGGAAATCAACACAGACGTTTTCTAAAGACTGGTTTCTGCCATAGCAATGTATATTTTCCATCAATGGAGAGAGGTACTGACTGCTCAATGCTTGCTCGAGTAGGCAAACACTTTTGAGTTTGACCGAAGAATATAATTATTTATTTGGGATTGGAAACGGGATGTGAACCCAGAGCCTCCGTGGTGGTGACTCAGTGCCTTGATTTTCGACTGTTTCCCTCAAGGAATTATAGGAATAACTCAACCTGTTTTAATTACATTTTGGAATAAAGTAAAGATGGTAACGTTCTAGTTTTTTCAATGTTTTTTCAGTTTTTAAAGCATCAACTGGTAATGGTGTACTTTGATTAATGCGTTTTGTTCACTATTCATTCAAAACATCCTAGATGTTTTTTTATGGATAATTATGAATAACGTCCATCCTGTCGATTTACCAAATTACTTCATCAAAAGAACGTGCTTATTCAAACAAGTGAGGAACTTCGACAGCTGGAATGGACAAGTTTAGAATCATGAGCTTACAGCTACCACCAATAACGCACTGGAATTTAAATACAAACCAAACATTTCAATATGTGACCTGACACTGATGCATATGTGCAATTCGTTATGTGCATTGGCATTGTATTACCCAGCAAGAAACAAATATATTGGCTTGCAGCCTTAACCAGAGTAATAGATAAATAGGCTACAAAGTTTTTTATTTAATTTGTTGATTGCACATTTTTACCTCATGACCCTTGGCCATACTAACAAAACATTAGGCTGGGATTACCTCATTAATAATATTAAATTGATTATGGTATTTATGGAAACATACTTTGATTATAATTGTATTGCATGAAAAGGTGCTATTTAGAAACATTTTGAGAAACCAAAGACCATTTCTTCTCCCACTCTTATATTCCTATAGGTTGCCATAGTTTACAAATGGCTCTGTATTTCCTCTACAAACAGTTAAATGTATTCTTTTAACCACTTCAATCTAACACCTTTAAATAAATTGTCTGGCTCCCCACTCATATGGTCTGTTGGGCTACAGTTAGCTGGCGGTATAAATTCCACATTCTCATGCGCGGAGCCAGGTTAATCACAGGAAAAGCTCTGTTGACTTTCCAACAACTTGGTACATAATTCATCATTATTAGCACACGTCTTAAAGAACATGAAAGGAATATCAAAAACTACCAACGCTAACTGTTGGCGGTCGCAGAACACGCTTGCCAGAATGGTCACACAATTGATTTTGACAACGTTGACATTTTACGTATAACCAATCATTATTGGCCGAGACTAATCCGAGAGTCTATTGAAAATGACAAAAATAAGAATTTTTTCCATCGTTCCGATAGCTATAAACTAAGTGCGGCTTGGTAACGCATTCTCAAGCAATAAACACACCAGCTACATATATCCTAAATGCTAAACACAATCCCGTGCATTACACTTCATGATGAGGGTAATCTGACATTGTTGGCCTTTTGTCCAAATAACCCACGTAATTCGAAACACCTAACTGAATCTGAAGAACCTATGTTGCCAACACCTATATAATATGTTACCCCACCCCTAAGCCCCCCCTATTGTGTCCCGACACCCTTGAACACGTGAGTGATGACATCACAACCTCCCTATATAAACGGACCTAGAACCGGACCAGTTTTGCGAGCTGCTCGCTCAGGTTTGGTGTGGGTGCCTGGTTATGCTGGTTGCAGTTGTCAGTGAAAGGTCATGTCCTATTGTAGGTGCCGAGCCCCGACCATCTCAGCACCGGTGTGCTGAGATGATCGGGGGATTGGCGTGTTCTGTTCACGTGACAAACCTTGCTGATTGGCCGTGTCGGGTGGTGGAGTGTTGAGCGATGCTGTTTATAGCGTGACCTGACTCAGAAAAATGGATTTCATCGATAACGTTGGTCACGAAAGCCTTCGAATTAATATATACCAATCCACTGTACGTAATTCAATACACGCCAAGAGACTAATTTCGCCTTCGTTGTTAACGTCTTCATTGCTATATTGTCTTCTCTGCCCAGAATATTACATAACCACCAAGTCTGTTATATAACCAGGTCACACCTCCACACTAATCAGACACACCACGCATGCCTTATACAGTCGTCTATACATACGGTCTAGTCCATACAGTCTACACATACTGTCTATAGTCTATACGATCTATCTATAAAGTCTATAGTATAGTCATGCATCGCATCCCAGGTGTGGCCCTTCCTTGCGCACAATGTCCCCAGAGTTGGGCTCCGTACGCTGTTTGATATCATCACCTGCACATGCGCAGCTCTGAAGTGCTACATCAGTTCCTTGTAACCCCAACCTTTTGGCCATTTGCCATGAGCGGAAGATACTTCGAAGCCATCGTTACGTCCATCGGAGCGCCGGCAAAAAGCCCATTAATCTGCCTACATTTAATTTCCCTACCCCAATCCCTATATTAAGCCCTACATATCGGCTACTGAGGAAATAACAAGTTACACTGTTTGCAGCTCGACGTTGCTTGATAAAAATACCACTGGTTGACACCCCTTTTCCAGCACGCACATTGCCTGCAACAGAAACCCACTTTGCCCTGTCCAATGTGCACTCTCTGAACACTGAAAAAGCCCCACTCATCACTGAGCTGATCTCTACATCAGGTCTGGATCTACTCTGCCAAATATTCTTGTCCTCCTGGACCTAAGTGCTGTCTTTGATACCGTGAACTACTCATACTTACTTAAGTGACTGGAGGGTATAGGGGTCTCGGACTGTGCTCTGCATTGGCTGAGTTTCTACCTATCTGACCGGAAGCAGTTTGTCAGCCTTGGAGGAAAAAACTCAGAGATCCATCTTGTTTTGTCTGGCGTTCCTCAGGGTTCAGCTCTAGGCCCACTTCTCTTCAGCATGTACATACAAACACTTGGTCATATCCTGCGCAGCCTCAATCTCAGCTACCATTGCTATGCTGATGACATCCAAATCTATAGCCATGCAATGCCATCCATGAAAGCATGTGGTCTTTGCATGTCATCCTCACTGTCAATTGTGAAGGCCTGACTCAATTCAAATTTTCTAAAACTAAACGGCGACAAAACAGAAGTTTTGATTGTCGGAACTCTGCACTAATTCCCCAAAGCTAAACCTATCCAATTGATGCTTGACGACCACACCATTGAAGTTGCTAAAGCAGTCCGGAGTCTAGGTGTGACTCTCAATTCCTCACTCACCTTTGAGACACGCATCAAAAAGGTGATGGTCACCTATTTCCTTCTCAAATATAACCAGACTGCACAACATCATGTCACCGCTGATGCTGAGAAGCTAATACACATCTTCATCTTACGAATCGATTACTGCAAAGCACTGCTCCCGGGCACCCCTGCCTATCTGATCAATCGTTTATAACGTGTGCAGAATGCGGCTGCTAGAATCCTCACTAGCACACCCATCCGCGATCACATGTCCTCAGTACTGATGTCTCTTCACTGGTTACCGGTTAAATACAGGAATGAGTTAAAGATCCTCCTTCTTACCTTCAAGGCTCTCACTGGCACTGCTCCGACATACATCCGTGACCTACTTCAGGCACCCTCCTCAACACGACAACTACGATCTTCCAATACGGGCTTGCTGCATGTGTCCAGGTCTCACCTTTATTCGATGGGTGATGGAGCATTCTTGTACGCCGCTCCCAGACTCGGGACTGCTCTTCTATTGGATATTCGATCAGCTGAGTCCTTGGGCATCTTGAAATCTCGTCTCAAGATTCACTTGTTCTGTAAAGCTTTCAAGTTCTCCGGTTAGGACTCTTGATGCGGCTCAGTGTTGTCGTGCCGGGGATGATGGCTCTCTGCCGACCTGCGCCTGCTTGGGAACATTTATTCCTTTCTTGTTTGTTGAAATTTTAAAAAAATTATTGCTTCTTTTATGTCCGATAATTTGTTGTTACTATTTGCCTTTCAGTTGAACTGCCCTGATGTTGTTGACCTGCTGTTCTCTTCACAGCTCGCATTTGTAAAAAAAAATTCTAAAAAAACGTTATTGTTGCTGATTTGCTGTTCTTATCGTAATGTTGACGTGCCGTTCTCTCCGCATATTTTTTCAGCACTTTGTGACCCTCCTGTGAAAAGCACTTTAGAAATGCAATTATAATTATTATTAATTGGGGTGGCATGGTGGCCCAGTGGGTAGCGCTGTCGCCTCACAGCAAGAAAGTCCCGGGTTCGAATCTCGGCTCAGGTGTCTTGCTGTGTGAGTTTACATGCTCTCCCCGTGTCCATGTAGATTTTCGCCGGGCACTCCGGTTTCCTCCTACAGTCAAGAAAACATGCTGCTGCATAGGTTAATGGGGTTGCAGACAATATTGACCCGCAGTGCCTGGCGATGGACTGGCGTCCCATCGTCGGTATATCCTTGCCTTGCGCCCTGTGTCTGCCGGGATAGGCTCCGGCTTCACCGTGACCCTGTAAAGGACTAAGCGGTTTCAGACAATGAGATAAGACAAAATTGACCTCAGTGCCCGGTGATGGACTGGCGTCCCATCGTGGGTATATTCCTCCTTGCGCCCTGTGTCTGCCCGGATAGGCTCCGGCTCACCGCGACCCTGTACAGGATTAAGCGGTTCTGACAGTTAGATGTGACTATTATTTATTATTAATTATTGATCAAGCCCGGAGCAACAGGAGACTGCAGCACAATCAGCCGCCCGCTCTCATAGCCTTTATCAGGCCGCTGTAATTATATGAAGCGCGTGTAAACCCCAATGCAGCTGAGTGCGATACCCTCTTTAGCTTGCTCCTTTTGGCTTTCACAGTGGAGGCAAACGGGTGATCTTTGTGCAATAGCAGCGTGGTCAGCATCCTTTCCTCTCTTGCTGCCACATTGTAAATTTTCGTAACCCACCTCTAATCACCACAGCACCTCACTCAAGACGCCCACCGTCCCTCAATTATATATCCTTAACTATTATTGCACGTCTGCATTCACAATAGTGCATTAATACTCACAACCAGCGGTCCCTGATAAATAAAACACTGCTCATTATTTAATAACCCCATCTGATGTGTGGGTATGTGGTTGTCTGACAAGTGGTGGCGCATTGGTCAATAATGCGCCGTGTTGTGAAATAGGTGACCCAAATTAATTTTACTGCCATTGTGATCATTGGCGACCAATGGAATCTGCACTGATCCTGAGCCTTTCCTAGGTTGATTCAGCCTTAAAGGAGTATTTGGTGCGTTATTTAAACATGAGACTTTGTGGAGATAAATTGAGCCATGTATACAACAGGCAACGGGCAACACGTCCCCATCGTCGTTCTTGCTAACAGCCATGTCAAGGTTATACACAGGTGTCTGTATTTGTGTTTTAGTATAACTGCTTGGATTAATGCTTACCCCAACTTTATGGCTATGTGAGCAATTTTTGCCTTGGTAATGTGCTGTGTGCATTGAAATAAATGAATTGCGTAAATTATTATGGATTAGTCTTTGTCAATTGTAGGCGCATTTTTATACTATTGAACGCTCATGGTCTTATGATCTCTTCGATTATTGTGATTAAGTAATATTGACCAAAACGTCATAAGGCAAACTAAGAGACCCCATCAAGATGCAAGTTTTGTATCGTATAGTAGAATGCCCCATTGCCAGCATCCTTACCATAGAAAGAGTCCAGTTACAGTTTTAATTGGAAGCTATTTTTAGCCTGACCACAGCCTGGTGTTTTACCACTCAACCCATGGTGATGGCATCCAATTGGACGTTTGTCATTCGTAGATGGAGGCCTTATCGTGATGTAACTGGGGTCGACAAAGTAAGTACCATTTCATCTGGAAGTCACCAGTGACCATGATGTGTAGAAACTAGCTTCCGATGCAATTCAGGCTCTGTCCCATTACTCATTCCAGTAGAGGCATATTAATTCACTTTACTTGATGTTATTTAACGAAGCACAGAAAGATTAACGGATTAAACAGTTTGATTGTGTAATGTATTCACCTATTTAAGGGATGGATATTCATTTGTTTCTGATCAATCACTTATGAATTACTGCTTCAAATACAACTTGTGTTATAATGGCTGTGTGTTAGGGCCCACTAGCTTAGGCAGTATCACACCCTTAGTGATTATTTCCTGTGATGCTGGGCATGCGAGTTGTTTGTTGGTATTGTCATATGTAGTCTCATCAAATATTTTAGCTGCACATAAATTAAAAATTAAAGGGTCTCTTTACTTGAATCTAACTTCCCAGGCCAGTTCTCATCTCCGTTGGTTATGGCCTTGTGCCACAACGGTGATGCAAATGACACTTTAACCAAAGCCACGGCAATTCCATCCACAAGGCGACCAGACTCCTGCAAGAGGAGTAGAGCATTTGTAGTGGACAGCGAGAGTGCCCCACCATAGGCGCACGGAATTTCCACCACTGACTCAGGGCCACCAATGGAGATGGTCACTTGCTGCTACACGCTTTGCGATCGTGGAAAAACTTTGAGAGATTGTAAAGTGCGTAAATCTTATGCCGCGTGCGAGCATTGGCAGCTGGGAGCTGACATTGCCAGACAAAATCCTGCAATTCATGGGGATATCGATGTATCCATTTTACAAAAGCGATATCCAATTCATAAACTTTGGGGACATGATGAGCTGAGTTGATGGTAGCAATCAATTCGAGCTCATCTTCCCAGTTGTTAGTTGAGGGCTCCGACCACTTTGCCATCCAGCCTGCTAAGCCTGCCTTTAAATTATACTATATCTATTTATATATACACATATAAACTCTTCTTTGTTTTTAATTTATTTTGAAAGCAATATGTGTCATGTTGCATATCACGAATAATTTCCATTTCCCGTCCCATAGACGTGCATGCATAATAAGCACTTTGGGCTCCATTAATCAGTGGGTATATGATATGTACAGCATTACACGCACCATTGGTAGATTATATGGTAGATATATGATGCATATTAGCTATTGCTTTTCTGGCTGTGATGAAAGCTTCTTTGCCCGTGTGGGTGTGTGTTCATTGTATTCCACAGAATGCGATTAAGATCTACAATCCCAAGTATGCCGACCAGTGGAACTTTGAGGGCCTGCACGCGTTCTTCAAAAAGGTATTATTCGATCTCTGTTTAATTATTAATTTGTCAATGGCATTTTGTTTAATTCGGAGGCTATTGTTGTTAGATATTTTTTCAGTCACATTGCATTTTACAAATCCAGAATTGTGTTAGGTGCCAACTTTCATGATCATCAGCCATGGTCAGTCTGCCGCTGGATAAAAGCCTGTCCAAGCTGCCTCCACTTCCCACAATCTCACGATATGATCATTCACCCAGCAATTACATAAAAAACTGAATTCATCACTCCATCTCCTCCATTGCCATTCTCTCCTCCGTGGACGTCCAGTTATTGGCTGCTGCTCCATTATTTCTCTTGACCATGAACTATCGTCCCTCCTAGCGACATGTCCTGTCTAAGTTTTCGTTTCGTAATAGTTTGAAAGATGTTATTATCTTACACTTCTTCCCTACTCCACGTGTTTCTCTGTCTTTCTCTCAAGGTTATTAGAATTGTGCATTAGTCAACACTCTGTGCACTTCTTTGTTCTATTGTATTTGTTAATTGCCTTCTTTCTGACTTATCTTTGTCCCATACTGATGACCACCAGTTCAATGTTATTCATAAGAGCTAGCAGACTCCCCACCCTGTGGGCGATCTTGTTTCTATTCAGCTGCACAGGCAGGTCCCGGCTTACAAACGTCTGACTTACGAACACTCGGATTTGCAAACAAGCTTCCATAGGACACTAATAATTGCAGTTTACAGTACACCACATGCAGTATACAGGATAACAATAAATGTTATACATATCTACAACAGTACAAATAATGTCCAAAGCCTGAAAGCATTGAGTGCATTTCTGCTTTGTAGACAACACAGTATAACATTAAATACTGTAATAAGTAGAAGAGGTTTTTACCGTTTCTGGCAATTATGCAGGTGTTAAGATCTTAGACACCAAAATAGACACATTTCACAATGTGTTGCCAGAAACGATAAATACCTGTTCTACTTATTACATATGTACACTGGCAAAAAGTACCCATAGCATTAAATACTGTATTGTGTTCCTACTTATGAGGAAATGGAATAACGAACTCAGAAACGGAACCAGTTTATAATCCAGGGACTGCCTGTACTAACATCATTGGTTGGCCATCATATCAGCCCTTCACTGATTTTTCATACATACAGCGATCTCTGTGCAATCTAGCAACTCTACCTGGAAGTCCCCTGTATTAGTGGTGTGAACCTTTATTCTCAAAGCAACGCAATAATCATGATTAATATCAATACGCACTTAATCCTGTGCAGGGTTGCTCGGGATGGAGCCTATCGTGGCAGACAGAGAGCGCAAGGTGGGGCTATACCCAGGATGTGACGCCAGTACATCAAAGGTCACTGGAGGAAATTTACACAGCAGGCCAATTAGCTTAGGCAGCAGTGTGTCTATATCTCAACAAATAAAAAAGGAGCTCATAATGATGGAGGTCTTGGCTGCGGGATGCTCTCGGTCGTTTAGTTTCATAAACAAATGTGTCTGTGCTTATGAAATACTGCGCATTCACTGGCACACCGTATTGTGCTGAGACAGTTTCTCCATTGGTCACAGACCATTTAGTTTTTTATCCCTCTTCTTTATTCTCTGCTAAAGCTTAATCTTAGCCATGGCATATTTAATAGCCTTGCAGTGCCTGATGGTGAGCAGTGGCACTTTGGTCAGTGGAATTTGGAGTGAATTGCTTGCCTGTGTTTTTGTGCCTCTGTTCTCTCTGCATCTGTGTTTGGTCCGGTGTGATAATGGCATAGCTGCTTTGCACTGTATTCCCAGCAATCAATAGCATGTTGTGACGTCATCGGCAGGGACGAGTCGCTCATAGACGCTCTCCAAACCACCAGTTTTAAGACAACTTTTTGAGTGTTTTGTAGAAGTATAAAATTTGAATTATGGTTACCTTGGTTTTTGTTTCTATTTTAATTCTTATATTTCTTAATTGTTTATTAATCGTTATATGTTACGCTTAAAACATTGGGGCCCTCTCTACTGTGAGTGAGTGAAGCCTGCCACGTGTTTCAACTTTCTCCCAAGCGCCTCCAGGAATAACTTCATCATCATTATCAGTTTTTTCACTGCACACTAACCTCGTTCCACAATTACATCCTGACCCTAACTTTTTCTCTCTCATTTAACTCTCCTCATATTCTGCTGCGTTACCATTGTTATTGTTGGCTGTACAGCGCACTGCCTACAACTCACTTGAGCTAAACTCACTGCATTACACGATAATCCCCTATTATCGGTACAGTCTTTACATACAGTCTTTAGTGTACACATATAGTGTTGCTGATTTGCCGTGCTGATGTCGGCGTTGTTATTGACGTGCAGTTCTCTCCTCAGCTCTGGGCAGCGCTTTGTGACCCTCGGGTGAAAACCGCTCTAGAAATGCAATTATTATATAGTCTATATTCTATACAGTCTTTAAATACAGTCTATAGTGTATTATTAAAGTTAATATTCCAATTACATATCCAATCAGTCTGTTATATAAGAGCATAATATATTTTAACTACACAGTATTTTATATAACTACAGTCTACAATAAAAAACAGTCTGTAGTTTTTATACCATCAGTAAGTCTACAACTGCCAATCCAATGCATTTTAGTCATTAATGATTCCAATCCGATATACGTAATTAATTACACATACCAATAAGTTGTACGTTATTCAATGCAAATACCTATCCATCACACATAATTAAATACATTGACCAATCCGCTGTACGTAGTTAAATTCACAGACCAATCAGCTGTATGTATGCCTGCTCGGGAACACATATTCCTTGTTTGTTGAACAATTATTGTTTTTGTTGCATATTTTGCGTTCTATAATTTATTGCTACCATTTGACGTTCAGTTGAAATGTTCTGATGTTGTTGACATGCCGTTCTCTCCACAGCTTGGATTTGTAACAAAAAAAAACACCGAAAACGTTATTGCTGCTTATTTGCCGTTTTTCTGTCATTGCTGTTGATGTGCCATTCTCTTCGCAGCTCTGTGCAGCGTTTTGTGGCCCTCGAGTAAAAAGAGCTCTATAAATGCAATTATTATTATGCCACTTGCTGCTAATGTCTGGGGAAAGTCATGTGACCTAGGCCTTAGCAGGGCCTTTCTTGCCGTTACCCAGCCTTAAATCTATTGACGTTTTATCTCCCACGTTGATAGCATCATCAGGCAAACATTCACCTCCCACGTTGTCTTGTGTAACTTTGGTGTGTCAGTATTGGCACTGGGAAGACAGAGGCGACTTGCTGGGGTAGTGGTGAGTAGTTGTTGAGACGCTATGGGTACTTTTTTGCCAGTATACATATATAATCTTATGCAGGTGTTAAGATCTTAACACCTGCATAATCGCCAGATACGGTAAAACCTTTTTAATCTTATATATATGGTGTTAAGATCTTAACACCTGCATAATCGCCAGATACGGTAAAACCTTTCTAATGTTATATATGTATACTGGCAAAAAAGTACCCATAGTGTTAACAGCTCCACCTAAGCTATAAGCATTAATACTGCATTGTCCTGAGCTGACTGCCTTTTGGCAACGGTTGACACCGGCAATTAGGCTCAAAAGGAAGCCACTGCCTGGTAAAGGCCGGTCAGTTTGAAGGACAATGCATAGGTTATCAAAGCTACCTGTTTGCATATTTTGCCACTAGTATGTGTGGCTTTTGCAAACTGGACACATTGTGAAATGTGTCTATTTTGGTGTTTGGGATCTTAACACCTGCATAATTGCCAGATACGGTAAAACCTTTCTAATATTATAGTTGTTGAGAGTTGAACCAACTGCTCATGGCTTCCCCCGAGGTCAACCTAGGCTATTATAAATCCCTGGTGTGGTGGCATGATCAACACCATGGCCGTCAAGCACATACTGTTCAGAGACACAGTGGCGCAGTGAGTCGCACTGCCGCCATATAGCAAGAAATCCCGGGTTCAGTTCCTGGCTCGGGTGCCTTCCTATGTGGAGTTTGCATGTTCTCCCCATGTACACCTGGGTTTTCACTGGGTTTTCTGGTTTCCTTACACAACTCAAAGACATTCTGCCTCTGTTAATTGTTCTAACTGATTTCCCCCAGTGCCCTGAGATGTAGCTTGCTCAGCCCTTCTGCTGGACAACTGTTAAAGCTCTCCGTAGCTCAACACTTCCATCCAGCTTAAATTAAAACTGACTGACTGACTTGGGCTACTGCTCGATGTGCCGAGTTAGTCCTAATTGGTGCATGCCAAAGCTGAATTTGTTAAAGAAAAGGCTTTGATTGTTATGTATTTTGTAAAAACATTTTTTTAGTTGGAACAGGCAAAATTCCTCCTTGTTTAAATAAAAGTTTCACGTAGCAGTATTGATTTGTACTGTGCATGCAAGTGGTGGAAAATCTACATTGATATGGCGAGGGCCAAATAATCGTTAGCACAAGCATCGCTGAATTGATAGGCTGAGTGGATTCCTGAATGGGATTTTACCTCCTGATCCTCCAGTTGTGGGTTGTACTGTGCCCCACAGCCTAAGGGGTTCACATCTACGATTTCCACCGTGTCTAATGGGATGCAAATGTGTTTACATCCAGAGCCACTCATCCTACGTATACCATTTAGCATGGCTGTGGGATGTGTCAAAATCAGCTGACTGTTGTGAAAAAATATATAAATATTACAGATTTATTGATGTTCCTTTAGCGGTGACTGATGACGGTGTGTTTGACCGGTATCGTAATAGAATGCATCAATAGCAAGCGAAATTAACTAAGAAAAACAAACCGTCAGGTAGCCATGTGTCTCAGTGGGGATCTTATTTTCTCTCCACACGTTGGAGGAACAGAGCTCGCTGCCTGGAGAAGAACCAGGTCCCTGTTGGGTAGCACTTCTCACATTTCCATTATGTTGTTGTATTTGAGATAGAAGTCTGCTGGGGCCAGACGTGATTTGCGCCCAGCCCGACTGAGCTGAGTGCCCGTCAACAACGTGAACAAAGTCGTTTTCTCTATTTAGATGAAGACAAATATCCCCCATATACCCTTAATATCTTTAGGGACAAGGGCTGCTAGCGATCACCCATGAAGGCCAGCGTGGCACACGAGGGAGTGGGTGGACGGCACCATACCCGCCCGACTTTGTCTCCCTAGTGGCAATATTTACACACCTCACCAGGTATTTCTTTGAGGCTGAATCCACATATTGGAGGGCCAGGACCATTTCATAATCAAACTTGGGTATTCGGGTTCAAAGTGCAGTGCACTACACCACCACTGCCCACTCAGAGACAAATAGAGAGACCAGAGAAAACAAAGTTTAATTGAAATTGACAAATATAAATCCTGCTCCCTCTCTGGCGTCATTAATTTTACCAGATTTTTACCGCATTGTGAGACAAATGCTATCATGTGTCCAGGTTTTTTTTTAATCCAAAAAGTGTTCGAGTTGTAGTGCTGCACAGCAACCGATAGGATTCAGAGAAGCGTGGAGAGACGGACATAGAGAGGAGAAGCAGGCACAAAGAGAAAAAGATAGATTGAGCTATAGAGATGATGAGAGAGAGAACACACAACTAGTTCTAGCCTGGGTATTCTTGGAGATGATCTGGATCAAGATGTCAAGGTAGCCAAAGCCGTCGATACCATAAGCACACCTTTTTACCGACGCTGTCTCCCATCCACCAGACCCCACAGCTGCATGGTATGCACACACTGACTTCCACGACTTGTCCTGACTCTCCCCCACCACCCGCTTTTAGGTCTTCCTCTCGGTCACTTGACTCAGTGGAGGCCATTACAACAATGTCTGTCTCGATGGATTCCATTTGGGTTAGGTCACGTAGAAAATGTTTGTGACAAACATTGTTTGTCGTAAACTTTTTCTACGTTTCCTAACCCAAATGGAATCCGTTGTCGTAAACATTTTATACGTGACCTAATCCAAATTTTTTTTTACGACATTTTCTCCATGACCTAACTCAAGAAATGGAATGCATCAATAACATTGGTCACGAAAGTCTTTCAATTAAATGTCTTTCTCGTTAACTGGCCTGGATGCATCCAAGACATACATTCTGTCCTCTATCTCATCTAGGGACTACGTACAACAGGACAGTGGTGAACATGGTCTTCCACAGATCCCTACTTTTTGATGCACAAAGAATTTCTAGTGTCGATACATTCATCTGTTTAAGGTCTTCACATAGGTCAACCACCATTATATCCTATCCAGGGAAACCATTTTTCTTAATCTTGTCTACAGTGCTTACACACCATGTTTTCTGTTGAACCTTCGTGAAGCTTATCCAGTCTTAGCACACATTTCCTAGCATCTGTTTCACACACACCTGTGCTTATATGCCAACAACCAGTTCGAAACTGTATTGGATATAAACTTCCATTGGGAGTTTGAACAGAGACATTTTGATTTATTAGACTTGTAAAACTGCCATATGATAGGTGATGTTTTGGGCAATGGACTTTATTTAAAGAAGGACCATTATTTGCTATGAAGAAGGGCCATTGCCCAAAATGTAATCTGTTATATATTTTGAATTTAAGGCCACTATGTTGCACTTGTAATGATGTAGGTTTTCACGGCTCAATGCATGATGATTGCTTCGAAAAGCTGCTCTCTCTTCGGACAGCCGCGTCGATGGCTCTCTCTCCTCTCCTCGCGACGTTTCGCCGCACACGTTAGAGGCATCCTCAGGCGCAGTGTGCGTGCGTAGTTCCTATTGTCCCTTTATATGTGTGGGCGTGATGCATGTGTCCTTTGTTGTGTGAGTCCGCCTCTGAGTCACCTTGACACTAATTTCCTCATTCCATTTCCACCCCCGGAACTGTGATTACCCCCTCCCTGCTTTGTCTGTGGCTAGTCCCCTAATTTACATCTCATGAAATGATACACCTCACACACTTAGACGATAGCCCTCTGATGTCCACACGTAATAGTTCTATGTCTCTGCATTCCTGACTTCAATAACTGGCCTCCAGGATTGGCTGTATATCGCATCCCTTGCAGCAATTGTGAGGAAATATACATCGGACAAACAGGAAGAACGATAACCACCAGAAAAAGAGAGCACGAGGCAGCAGTACGCCTGCGGCACACTGATAAATCAGCAACAGCAGCGCATAGTGCAGATAAACAACACAACATCGATTTTGATAAAATACGAATACTAGCAGCCATCTGCCATAAAGGTCCAAGATTAATTCGTGAAGCAAGTGAGATTCAGAAGACTAAAAGCATCATGAACCGAAAACAAGAAATGCGTATAAAGCTCAGCCAATTCTGGAGGCTGTCCTGAGAGAGCAGCTTTTCGAAGCTATCATTATGTTGCATTTGTTAGTATTTTCCTCATAAGTCAATGGGGACCACACCGAACAAATCGTAGTTATTTAACTCGAAAACTTAGCATTATCGCTGAGCTGTTCTCTCATTATTTTGAACATCACTGATCGTATCTTCATCTGCTGCCCCTCCCTCCCGAAGTCTGTCAGCTCCTCCTCCATAGTGGCTTCTGGTCGCAGTAAAAAAGCACCGTGAGTTCTTTTTAGACATCGCACATCGCGTCATCTGCATCCCGCGGGAATCATTGATGGTGGATTCTCGCGATGCTGCAATGTCAAGAATATGCAGAGAATGGGGACCTCTTGACCCCAGCTGCTACTGAACTGTGATTACGACTGACGAGTTAGTCACTGCTGCGTAGCATTGCCCTCTGCTGCACGCACCCTGATTATGGGGACACACTCGAGTTGTACGGGAGGTCAAGACATGGAGGGCTCTTCCACTTGTATGCAATGTGTATGGCATGATGCAATGCGAGCAGGTGTCACTTAGTGCCAGAACGCAATGGAATGTGTGGACTCTTCTTAAGTCACAGCATGTTGCGATGGCTGGTTAGCTATGAGTCAGCTTATCTCCCTGCTAACGCTCGCGTGAGGCTGCACCCATATCTTTTGGAAGCCGCCAGTCAGTGTCAAATGTTCCACACTGTTATTCTTCGTCTATCACAGGCGACGATTACAACTGTAGAGAGCAGCTAACAGCACACTCCCACACGCTGATGAAAAGCAAGTCCAGCTTTTGAGTGAAAACATTGGTCACATCTAGGGCTAGAGATGTCTGTTGGTTTCAAGGCACATTGTGTCTTAGCTGATGTATGCTAATAACTACGAAAGAGTTTTCTTCTGATTTTAACGGCCTCGGATGTAGCATTTTCCCACTGCACATGGTTTTCTGCCAATGTCTCCCATGTGTCTACACTCGTATGGCATAGGGAAATATCTCCATAGCACAGAGGGATGATGAGCAGACTTGATGAGCAGCTAGGATTTGGACTATCAGCCTTACATTTTTGAATCTACCACCCTGCTACTCTCTTACCTCGCTGCTTGGTCCATGGGCTTTATAACGACTAGCCCAGACGCTTTTTAATTATTTGTGAAGTCATTCACATTTTACATTTAAATTAGAGCCTCTTTGTGTCTACGAAATTCTCAGTAAAGACTGGAGACTATATTTCACGACCCTGGTTTATTTGTCAGGTATTTTTGTGTGTAGGAGTTAGAAGTACATAGAGAAGGCTCATGCAATGCACTGTGGGAGGATGATGATTAAACGCCACTGTACGAACTTGCCAATTTATAAGAGACAAAGGAGTGAAAAAGTGTAACAGTGTGATGAGAATAAACAAATTCAAGAAGCTTATTGCAGGGTAGCACAGGGATAACATCTGTTCCACACAGAAAGAAAGTTGTGCCCAAGGCAGTTCATTCTCGCCTTAGGTGCCTTTTTGTGTAGAGGTTGTGTGTTCTCCCCCTGTTTTGCATGAGTTTCCTCAAAGTTCTCCAATTTCCTTCCACAAAAAAAAAACCTTACTAATTTATTGGCCGATAATATAACATATAGGTAGCAGAGTGTCCGGCATGTTGGTGCCGACTGATTGCCTGAACGTTTGTCCCTCCCCCCCCCCCTCTGCGGTTTACTCGCTACACCTCCGTATCCGTGTCTAGTCCATGACCAGGCATAGACTCTGCATGTTATACATTTTCCTATTCGTATGTTATTATAAAAGAGCAAATGCAGTCAATTAAAAGCCTACTTGTTGTACTTCCTAATTCAGACACCTCGTAATTTTGCAGATGGTTGTCTCACACACAAAGGGCGTGTCCTTAGTCCACCAAGCCAGGATGACAGGCGTGTATGGTAGTTCCAGCACCCGCAACAATAAGATACCTGGCTATAGGAACGGGGTCTCGCCTGACAGAGGTTACAGCGAGGAGCCCTGCAGCAGTGTTCTGTGAATCACCTCAAGTTCACAGGAGACTTGGTAGTTGGACGGTTCTATTGGCGCCACAGCTGAAATGGTCTCCCAGTTTTTGCGCCGTACATTCTCCCTGTGTGGCACCTTTGCCAATACGATATTACTTTGCTGTGTTTCAGTTACCCCCACACTGCATGGAGTTTGTGCTTAGGAGCTTCAGTGATTTTAAATAATAATAATGCATTTCCTAACATACACAAATTCCACACCCGGTCTTGGACAAACCACCGATACAGTGTACACACAGGCAGGGCACTGTATCTTTATGGATACCAAGCACTAAAGTACTAATTTAAGCAGCTTATAACGTTCACTGTATATAATACACTGCATACATGTATGTGTAATAAGCATTGTAGACTTTTGCTTTCAGACACCTGATGATGCCTCCACAATGGGAGGTGAAACATCGTGAAGGAGAAGAGGAACGTTTGACATGGCTATCCTCAAAGAGCTTATGAGAGCATTTCTCGAAACGAATATTGTTAGAGAGTCGCTATTAAGTCTGGCAAGGCACATTAGCAAGGATAAGGTAGTGCTGAATTCAGAATTATCCATGCACAGCCACCGTGTATGTGTGTGTGCATACACAGGGCGGTGTGGAGAGCTGTAGTGTAGTGGTCAGCATGCTGCACTATCAATCCAGCATCCCAAATTCAATTCACACTCGTGACCAACACTAGTGACGATTACATGACCCGATCCATGGGCCTCCCCTCGGTCGACTAAGTTTCAAATGAGTACCTCATCTCATCTCTCATCTCATTATCTGAAACCGCTTAGTCCTATATAGGGTCACGGTGAGCCGGAGCCTATCCCGGAAACACAGGGCGTAAGGCAGGAATACACCCGACGACGGGACGCCAGTCCATCGCCGGGCATTGCGGGACAATTTTTAGTCTGCGAGCCAATCAACCTATCCAGGAGCATGCTTTTGGACTGGGAGGAAACCGGAGTACCCGGCAAAAACCCACGCGGACACGGGGAGAGCATGCAAACTCCACACAGAAAGGCACCCGATCCGAGAGATTCGAACCCGGGACCTTCTTGCTGTGAGGCGACAGCGCTAACCACTGGGCCACCGCGCCGCCCTGAGTACCTCATGTGGTGTGTAAACATCACTACTAGGAAGAAAGGCGGCCGGGTGTGGTACTGGCAACCCTTCCCCTATTGTGCAATGCTAGCCTTCATAGATGCTTGCTAATGGCACTTGACCCTACAGTCTGTTAAGGCTATACTAGGGATCTTTGTTTTTTTTGTCTTGCAGTGCACAGGCACCTCTCTGGCAGGCTAGTTTGCGGATTTTTACGCATGTGATCCATTTAATATCACCAGGTTGCCAATGTGCTTGCCTTGAGCGATGGCCCTTATTTATGAAGACATTTACAACCTTCCCAAACAGCAAAAAAATGTAAGGGCCCAATCACGCACCTTTGGTTATTAAGTAAGCGTCCGTGCGCCTCGTTTGTCAAACCAATGTTTTTTTCGCAGCGATTGCCTGCGTTTGTTCCTCTACTCCCACGTTCCCTCCCTCCCGCCACCTGCCGCCGCCACCGCCACAGGGCTCAAGGTCAGGTGCATTCGTTGTATCTGACCACATGGGTCCCACCCGCAGCGTCGGAAGTTTTCCGTAAAGCGCGGTGCTTATTTTATCGACCCGAACAGATTATGGGCGACAGGGTGGTATAGTGATATCATCTGTGGCTCACAGAAAGAAGGTCCTGCTGAAGAGGTTTGATTCCTGCCTCGGGCTCCTTAATGTGTGGGGTTTGTGTGTTCTGCCCCTTTTGCTGCAGAATCTCCAGTTTTGTTCCATAAAAAGACATTCATTAGTTGGCAAATAACATCATGAAAAATAGGATTTAGTGTCTGGCAAATATTGGTGCTGGTTAACTGCGTAGTTGCATTCCCTCCACCTCTTAGCAGTTTCCTCACTATTTGAGTCATTCTCTGTTCGAATTAATACCCTGAACATAGAATGACTGCCACACACGTTATAACTTGTAAATTTAAATGTATGTTTTTACATTTTTGAATAACCCCCAAACTAGGATTTAAATGAGCATCCTTTCAATCACAGGTTCAGTTCTCTAAAACCCACAGCACCAAACAGCTGGGATTATTTCAAGTTCTACGAGTATTGCATCCTTGGTGTCATACCCCATAGGTAAAGACAAAGATCCCCTGCATAGCCCTTAATACACTGTAGGGTCAAGTACCATTAATGAGCACCTGTGAAGGTCGACATGGGACACGAGGGGGTGGGTTACCAGCACCACATCCGACCACTCTTGTCTCCATAGCAACGTTTATACACCATAATAGGTGCTCGTTTGAGGCTGAGTCGACCTAGGGATGGCTGAGGACCTCTTTAGAAAATCGTCACTGGTGTTTGCAGTGAGTGGGAATCTAGCTTGGGTAGCCGGGTTCATCGCGTAGGGCGCTAACCGCTGGCCACCGCAGACCACACGGAATAAACCCCAGAAAGAGAGGGGGAGACAGGCGGCCCAATGGGTCTTTGGTGAATGTCGTGCATGATTAACGGCAAGCTGCTAGGACAATGCTAGCATTGCAGTGGACATACGCTTGTGTATGTGTATACGCTTGTATGTGAGTGTAATTGGGGAGCGGTAGTGTAACGGTTAGCGCGCTGTTTTACGAGCCCCGCGATCCGAGTTAGGTTCCCACTCACGGCCAATGCCAGTAAAAATTTCTGAACCAGTCCTGGGCCTCCTCGAGATCGATTCAGCTTAAATGGAGTACCTGGTACAGGTGTAAACATGGCCACTAAGGAGACAAAGGCAGCCATGCGTGATGCTGGCCACCCACCCCCTTATGTGTCATGCTGACTTAAATAGGTGCTCGCTTACAGCACTTGGCCCTGCGGTCTGTAAGGCTTTATGGGGGATATTTGTATTTGTGGGTGGATGCTTCCAAAGCCACAGTTTCAAATTGAAAGGTTTTTGGTGGAAGGGTGAATTGTATAATTGAATTGAGACTGTCACTACTGAGAAACGGCTCGTTCTGATGCATTAGGCTGTGGTTCAGTGTTTAAAGTCAAAGTCACAGCAGACGGGAGGAGGAGAGTGAGGTGAAGGAGAGGAAGAGGAAGGATGCGGGTAGCGGTGGAGCCTGAGCAATTATTAGAGTGGAATCCAAGGCAGTCACCCAAGCAGGCCAGAGACAATTCTCCCGCCGCACTGCGGGCTAGATTCATGCGGTTTTATTACTCTGCAAGAGTAGACCATTACCTAAGTGTAATCGCATTTTACATTTCTTAATCCTAGGGTGCTAGAGCGGTAGCGCTTGCTTGGTATGCTGTTATGAAACTGGTGGTTGAGGTTCTATTCCCGACCACAGTTAACTTCAGTGGCGAATGGCATCTGAGCCTGTCCTGAGTGGGCCTCCAGTACCCCCTCCCCACTCCTTCACTAACCTGTATTGTCCAGCATTGTATGGATGATAATGTTTTCACAATTTAGAATGAAGATTTAATTTGCATGATATGCTTTTATTGTGAAAGCTATATAAACTCAAGTAGTATTAATCTGTAAAAAAAAATGCACAAATCGAAAATACAGTTTTGTACGCTTTAATGCCATTTTACACAAATCGATACAACCGCAGATTTCTAGTTTTAACGGTGTTGTCCACCAATCTTGACGATTGCCGGCCGCACATCGGAGAACCCAGCGACCTGCCTTCCATTATCCTGAGTGCCTGCTGCTGCTATGTTGTGTCTCTGCACTCACGTTTCATTACAGTAGTTCTTTCTTTATTACGTACGTCACAGTGGAATCTGTTATCGAGAACCACTGCGTGTGTGTGCCCTTCAGTCCACCAACCCTAGCGTCCAAACTAATGTTTTAATGTCTTGCCGTTTGGGCCTGTCATTCCGTCGGTATTATTTATTTACCTTGCTGCGGCTCTGGTGGCCACAAAGCACTGCTCCTGATTTTTCGATCGATGGATCGCAAAGTGCTTTAGCAATCAGTGGGTGAAATGTGGAAGGGCCGGGAATTTTACGGGAGATAGGAGAGGGGTGACAGGTTGGGCTGCGGGGTGAGAGCAAGATAGGAGGGCTGAAGGTAACCTTGCCCCTCCTCACGCCACTCTACCATTCTTGCACTTATCTCACGCGTACACTTAATTGTAATTATCGCAATTAGAGTTCCAGCCACGGCTAGCATCAGTGGCTAAGAGTGATATCTGACCCGGTCCTTGATCAAACCCCAGACTGACACACGACGTGGGGAGGCCTTCATCCAGCAATGGATTGGCATGATACCCTCGCTCTGGTGTGGCCAGCACCAAACCTCACCGCATGTCTCCCCAACACCAATGTTGACACATGCACCAGGTCCTCATCTTAAGGCTGAGTCGACCTAGGGGAGGTCCCGGAGACCAGTTCAAACGTTTGACTCTCTTGTTTGCCAGTGACCATATCATGGATGGGTCACAGCAGTTCATAGCGCCTGACACATGGACACACTTGTGCAGAGGGCCGCAAAGATAAAAGATTCCACGTATAGCCTTAACAGACTACAGGGTCAAGTGCTGTTAACAAGCACTGACAAAGGCCAGCACAGGATAGGAGGGGGTGGGTTACCATCATTATGTCCAGGCGCCTTTCCCTAGTGGTATTGTTTACATACCGCACCAGGTACTTATTTATGGCTGAGTCGACCGAGGGGAGGACCAGGACCGATTCAGAAAATTGTCACTATTTGAACTCGGGTCGTTGGAGTTTGTAGCACAGTGCGCTATCCACTACACCATCACTGCCCAATACAAACTCAGAAATAAAGATGCTTATATAACCTTAACAGAGTGTTTGGTCAAGTGCTGCTTGCGAGCAGCACCTACAAAGGTTGGTATATTTACATAAAGGGATGGGTGGCCAGCACCACGACTGATACGGATTCAGAGAGACTTGGGCATTAGAGGGGAAGAGCAGAGTGGAGGAGGAGGACGAAGGGGTGGAGGGTGAGGAGGAGGGATGGGGGCGGTGGGAGATGCCAGGGACCTGCTCCACGCAGCGCGCAGGAAGCAAATGAAATTAAATGGAGCCGTAATGGGATGATGGTAAAATCGATGCGTTTGTCCCGGCTCTCGCGCCACTCCCGAGATTGCTTTCCGTCTGTCCCCCATCATCCCCTCTTTCCCTCTGCCACTGCAGTTGTCCTCTTTATTGCTGTATGTGTCCGTCTAACTCCTTGTCTGTCTGATTATCTGTCAATTTATCTGTTTATCCCTCTATTAATGTCTTTCCTTATGTGTCTTTCTGTTTGTCTCGCTTTGTCTCTGCCATTCTGTGTATACAACGTCATTTTATTGGTGCCGAACTAATTACTCTGTATTTGTCTGGCTGTCTTTTTCTGCCTTATCTGCATGTCGAAATTAGAAGGTTGCAAGTTAATTTTCCAAATGGAAAATAACTCAACCCATCATCCCTTTGTAGGCAGTAAAAATGAGTACTGCTGTATATGAGGAAGGGCTGGTCTATGTTAGCAATGTGGAATGTCCACTGCTACAAGGAGATAAGCATGATGTATTTATTTTTAATCCATATTTAGGAGTGGAAGGCAAGGAATGGAATGCGTGTTGGAGGACGTTCACCGAGGAGATGGATAGATGAAATCTGCTTGTGTGTGTAGATGTAAGGTAGAGTGTTAGATCACAGGATTTATGAGATGGCAGCATGTTGGGGAGGCCTTTATCCAGCAGTTTATTGACCATGGCCGGTGGTGATTACTCATTTCTGTTCAAAAATGCATGTTGTTACAGTAAAACCTCGATTTTACAAACGAATAGGGAGGAAATGACGTCCAGGAGTCCGTTATATCCCAATGTTTATATGATGTTATATATAGAATAATGACCATATCTTATAACGGCCTGTTCTGAACACCATTAAATAGAGTAAGTCATGTCTCTAATAGCCATAAAACCACTAAAAAAAAAATTTTTCCGATTTTTTCAATGCAGCTTGATGTTCCAGAAGTAGTGAACAGTGTTCGTTGCTTTATGAAGTCCGTTACGTCCAGATTTTACTGCATATCACTTATTTGCAGTCAAATACATAACCCTTGTCATTTGAGGTGGATTGATTTTTTTGTTGAAGCTGGATACTTAGTAGTTGTCTCAGTTTTATACCATGTTACCTTTGGGTTCATTGGTGCTGGTGACTACAAAGATAAATGTTCCCCCCATATAGCCTTTGACAGACTGTTGAGACTAGTGTTGTTAGAAAGCACACGACAATGTGGCACAAAAGGAGGTATGTGGCCAGCACCATGCCCAGCCATATTGTTTCGCTGATGCTGTTTACACATTGCACTAGGTACTCATTTAAGTATGACTTGACCTTGGGGAGGCCCACAATTGGTTCAGAAATTTGTCATCGACATTGGTCATGAGAGGGAATTTAACTCTGATCGCCAGGTTTGCAGCACCTTGCTCTAACCACTGTACTGTTGCCCCCCTCCCCCACACACTGACTTATCCACATACCCAGCCACTCCCCAAAGTAGCCACATTTACCCAGACACATCTTACCGACACACCTCCAGCACAAATCCACCCAGCCACGTAACAAAGACGGACATCTGTCGAATACCCTCATGCCAGCATTTATAGCGCCTATAGAGGCTGGCATACCAGACGAGGTGGTGGATGGCCACCACCACACCTAGCTACTTTTGTCTCCGTGGTCGCAATGTTTACACACCACACCAGGGTTCTCATTTGAGTCGACCTAAGGGGAGGCCCAGGACCAGTTCAGAAAATCATCACAGGTGTCGGCCACGAGCAGGAATTAAGTTCGGGTCGCCGGCTCTGTAGCGTAGTGTGCTAACCGCTACACTAATGCTCCTCAGGCTACACTCATTTACAACCCTACACCTAGTCGTGCACACCAAAACAGACCCTGTCTAATGTTGTCAGAAACTGAACCCTCTCACTTGTTGTTTGTCACTTTGTTGTTACTCCACAGAATAGCACTTCGGCTGAGCTTCACAGGGTCGTCTCCCAGATGGCACACCTGGCTCTGCGTCTGCCCACCCTGTGCACCCAGGTAGGGAAATGGTGTCTCCTGCAACCTCGACCCAGCCCCTGCCATTCACACAAACCATCTCATAGCACTTCAGGGGGTGAACATCGTCAGAGCACTAGGCCCAGTTCCACTGGGGCCCTGGATGAATATTAAAAGCGCAGCATGGTGGCGAGGTGATAGTGTGGCTCAGCACCTTTGTGGAGTTAGCATGTCCTGTCCATGCTCACATGGGTTTTCGCCAGCTACTCCTGTTTCCTCCCACAGACCAAAGACATGGTGCCTAGGATAATTGTCCCGACTGAAGTGCTGCCTATGCCCTGAGATGTTGTAACATCCCGAATGGACAACTGCTAAACAGAGCTGCATAGCTCAAGAGTTCCTTGAGGCTGGATTAACAAAAACACTGCTTTTGGCTGTTTCAGTTTGTTAAACAATACATTGCACTTTGATAAGTTTATTTGGTAGCCCTAAGCTCAGTGGTTCCCATGTTTTTTCTTGTTGTGTACCCACGACTAAACCTGTCAGATGTCCACATAATTCTACCAACTCTATTGTCCCCAGGATATGGAAATGTGAAATCCCAGCACATGCTTGGCCCAGTGAGTTGTCGTAAGGGACACATAAATGTGCACCGTATGATTTGCGAATGACGTCCGTGGTATTTGACGGAGTCTAGTTCCAACAGTGACAAGTCTGCAAACTTTACTCACAATTTGCTGTTCATCGTCGAGCCTCAGTCAATCATCCTGCATGATGGCGGACAGGTGTCGAGTGTTTATAGATTATTACATGTATGATGTAGGTTTTCAAGGCTCGATGCATGATTATTGCTTCGAAAAGCTGCTCTCTCGGGACAGCCGCGTCGATGGCTCTCTCTCCTCTCCTCGCGACGTTTCGCCTCACACGTTGAACCGAAAACAAGAAATGCGTATAAAACTTAGCCAATCCTGGAGGCCAGTTATTGAAGTCAGGAATGCAGGACATCAGAGAGGGATCGTATAATTGTGTGAGGGGCATCTTTTCATGAGATGGAAATTAGGGGACTAGCCACAGACAAAGCAGGGAGGGGGAAATCACAGTTCCTGGGGTGGGAATAGGATATGGAAATTAGTGTCAAGGTGATTTAGAGGCGGACTCACACAACAAAGAATACACGCATCACGCCCACACATATAAGGAGACAATAGAAGCCGCGCACACTACGCCTGAGGATGCCTCCAACGTGTGAGGCGAAACGTCGCGAGGAGAGAGAGCCATCGACGCGGCTGTCCCGAGAGAGCAGCTTTTCGAAGCAATCATCATTATTACATGTATGGTTTGTTTTCTAAGAACCCAGGCTGTGTCGGTGCTAATTTTATAAATTAGTCTTCGTTTTTAGTGTTCACCTGTAATGTGGGACCAGTGTATTAATCATTCACTCCCTGTATTTGTAGTTATGTGAGAAACCACATATTGTCTTCCAAGGAGAGCCCTGCAGTTAAAATAACTGGGGTGAATAACCCAGCATTGGAGAGTGATGCCAAAAAACAATGTCTCCTACACAAAGCATGGGGCTATGGTAGCTCAAAGGACAATCCACGTTCCTCTGATAAAAAAATAGTAGTGCAATTTATAGTTCGCACACTATTTCTCGGATATAAGTGACTGTGGGGGAGAGGGGTGGAGCCTCTAAGACTGAGAGAGGTAGGGCCTTTAAGTGTCTCTTGAATTAAATTTAAAAGTCGCTGTAGACTTAACGCTGTTGCTGCGAATGTGAAGTGAGATGGTGGCTGCGTTTCAGACGCTGGAGAGCTGGCACATTGCAACGACAGCCGGCAGTGGGGTACTGCTTCGCGGCTTAGAGAAGGAGGCGGTTGTGAGTGCTGCTGCGGAGCGTTTTACGGAAGCTGCTGCACATGGCAATGGGAGACATATAAAATATGGGGGATGAGCAAACGTAGCAGCTCGGTGGTACAGGCAGGAGGTTCTGATGTGTTATCTTACCATCGGATGACCACTGTTGATTTTGATGATGTATTGCATTATATTCACAGCAAGCAGGTCCTGGTTCAATTCCAGGCTTGGGCAACTCTCTGGAGTTTGCATGCTATCCCTGTGTTTAGCTAGATAATCTGGTTTTCTCCGACAAGCCAAACACATGCTGCTTATGTTAATTGGACTGACTAAAATTGCACCTGATAGCCTGAGATGTTGTTGCTTGCTTACACTTCCCTGCTGGACCACTGTTCAAAGAGCTATGTAGCTCAATGGTTCCTTCCAGCTTAAATACAAACCTACTGAATTTATCTAACCTTGGGAGATGCTGGGTTGGCTTCATTCCCAAGCAGAAGATAAACTCACAATCTTACGATTGTGAACTGAATGCTACACAGTACTCGCAGTGCCGTGTGAACAGATTGTGCGTGCTAATAGTGTATAAATAATGTAGGGAAACTGCCAGATTGCTGATTTGTTATATAGTTTTATGGATGCCACTCACTTAAACAGGCAAGAAAGCCTGGTTAATAGTGTTTATTTGAAAAAGGGGGAATACGGTTCTTTATGAAGGACTTGTTTTACTTTCTGTTTGAGGTCAATTTCACAATTGTATTGTGGATTGTGAAGCAGCATCCAATTAAATTAAACATGCGCTACAACACAAGTAAATTATTATGTTGGAATGTGGCAACGCATTTAAAGTTTTCAAAGTCCACAGTCGTGCATAAAACATGTGACATTTTAATGTATAAATATGAAAACAATTCTTAAACAAAACATTAATTCTTGACTAAGGTTCGGTTTGGACTACATAGTGCATCGCTGTTTCTTCCATTGGCAGAAATAATAATTGTATTTCTAAAGCGTTTTTCACCCGAGGGTTACACAGCGCTGCACAGAGCTATGGAGAGAACGGCAAATCAAAAGCATTAGCATAGATTAAACAAGTAAATTATGACTATAAATTAATGGACAGCAAATAAAAATAAATCATTATTAAAACAAAGGAAAAAATAAGTGTTCTTCAGTTGGCATAGGTAAACAGCATGCTATCAACCAATCACACAGCAGTGAGCAGCATCAACAGTCCAAGCCAAGTGACTTTAAGGCCTTATGGAACAAGTGAGTCTTGAGACAGGATTTGAAGATGCCCAGGGACTCACCTGACCCAATTTCCAAAGGAAGGGCATTCCATAGTCTGGGAGCAGTGCAGGAGAAGGCTTTGTCACTCATTAAACGAAGGTACTATCTGGGCACATGCAGCAAGCTCGTATTGGAGGATCGAAGTTGTCGTGTTGAGGAGGGTGCCTAAAGTAGGTCACGGATGTATGTTGGAACAACACCAGTGAGAGCCTTGTAGGTGAGAAAGAGGTCCTTGAATTCAATCACATATATGTTTAACTGGTAACCAGTGGAGAGACGCCAGCACTGGGGATATGTGATAATGGATCGGAATGTGGCTGATGACTCTAGCAGCTGTATTCTGTGCACGTTCAAGACGATTAATAAGGTAGGCAGGGATGCCAGAAAGTATTGAATTGCAACAATCGATTCGTGAAAAGAGTAAAATGTGGATTAGCGTTTGAGTGTCGGATGGTGATAGGATATTGCCCAGTCCTGCGATATTGCTGAAAAATAGGCTACCATAATGATGTAGGTTTTTCACGGCTCCATGCATGATGATTGCTTCGAAAAGCTGCTCTCTCGGGACAGCTGCGTCATTCGCTTCCTCTCCTCTCCTCGCGACGTTTCGCCTCATACGTTAGAGGCATCCTCAGGATGCATCCTCAGGAGGACGTTTCGCCTCATACGTTAGAGGCATCCTCAGGATGCATCCTCAGGAGGACGTTTCGCCTCATACGTTAGAGGCATCCTCAGGATGCAGCCTCTAACGTATGAGGCGAAACGTCCTCAGGATGCCTCTGACGTGTGAGGAGGCGAAACGTCGCGAGGAGAGGAGAGGAAGCGAACGACGCGGCTGTCCCGAGAGAGCAGATTTTCGAAGCAATCCTCAAATAGGCTACCTTCATCACCATACTGATGTGTGTCTCGAAGGTGAGTGAGGAATCAAAAATCACTCCAAGACTCCGGACAGCCTTAGCAACTGCGATGGTCTAGTCGTCCAGCATCAGATGTACTGTTTCAGCCTTGGACAATTAGTGTAGGGTTCCGACAAGCAAAACTTCTGTTTTATTGCCATTCCGTGTTAAGACATTTCAATTCAGCCAGGCCTTCACAGTTGACGGTGAGGACAACATGCAAAAACCAGACGCATTGATGGGCTTTGCATGAATATAGATTTGGATATCCATTGGTGGCTGAGATTGAGGCTGCGTAGGATATGGCCAAGCGATTTTATATAAATGCTGAAGAGAAATGGGCTGAACCTGGAGGAACACCAGATTAAGCAGGATGGATTTCTGCATTTTATTCTTCCAAGGCTGACCGTCTGCTTCAGGTCAGAGAGGTAGGAGCTCAGCCAGTAAAGAGCACACCAATAAGGTAGGGTGGTTAACAATATCACAGGCTGACCTCAGGTCCTGGGGGACAAAATACTTGACAAGTCTTCATCAGCACTGACAAGGAGGTCATTAACTACTTTGACCAGAGCAGTTTCAGTACTCTGGCTACATCTGAACCCAGATTTTAAAGGATTGAGGAGGTCATTGTAGAGGACGTGTTTCCGGAGTTGCATGTCTACTGCGCACTAAAGAACTTTAGAAAAGAATTATGAATTGGAGATGGGTCGATCATTATTAGGGATGCTGCAATCAAGGCGAGGTTTTTTTTTTTGAGCAGAGGGATAACTGCAGGACATTTGCATAGTGGGCAATGATGCTGGAGTAAAGTGAGTTGTTGAAAAGATTAGTGACGAATATGACAAGGGATTTGAAGTTTTCATGTATGAGTTTGGATGTGAAAGGGTCCAAGGAGCAGTTTGTAGGCCAGGATTTGGTGACTAATGAAGAAAAATCTAATTCCGTTAACTCGGAAAATTCCAGAAGTTTTTAGTTCAGGGTAGGAAAGGCAACAATTACTGAAGTAGTGGGTGGAGATTGAGACTGGGCAGAGATAATAATTGTACCCGAGGGTCACAAAGCGCTGCACATACACAGCTGTGGGGAGACTGGCATGTCATCAACTACAAGGACATATGATCGACAAATCAACAACAATAACATTTAAATATATATTAGTGTGGGAGGGACAGTTGGCCCCCATGGTGATTCATGTTGACTACGTTTACAGTAATTGATCCGAGCACTCCAACCACACGTCACGCTATTTCACACATCAACCGAAAAATGAAAGAATTGCATCACATTCAAAATAGTCCACCAATAATTTAAAATACTTTTAACTTGTAACGTTGCATCGCACAGTATTCACTTACTGTTTTAGACTCGAGAGTGCGAGTATGAAGCCAGGAGCACAGTGAGCCAGTACCAAGCTCTGTGGTGATCCTATATATTAAGGTGTTATCAGCAAACTAATGTTTGTTGTTTGTTTATATGTGGGAGTTAATTGAAGCACCTGAAGCAAACCCACCCTTGCTGGTGAGCATTATTCTATCGTGTGATGTTGGAAACGATGGAGTCCACATTTGTTGTACTGCATTCTTCTAATGAGCCAGGGTGTGGCTCTTGCTGCATGCCCACAGGAGGGGGCACAACATCTTTGTGTTCATCTACCAACCCCTGCCTGCACGCTGTTGGATTACAGGCGCGCACCGCCATCAATTTATTCATTGTTGCGTCCATTTAAACATTTTAAGAAGCAATGAGATTACATTTTTCGTTAACTTAAATTTATAAAATAGGGTTTTCGATCAGCTGATAATGTTCAACTTCAGTTAATTGTTTCACTGGATGTTTAATATAGAAATATATAAAACCGGTGGAGCTATCACAAAACCAGCCACAGTTTAAGCGCTGGCTCGTGTTAACTTTTCCATCTGTAAAATCCGTTCCATTAACCATTTTCAATTGTGAATTATTAAAAACAATGGCAAATTATTTCAATTATTCATACATCGAATCATATGTGTAACTAAATGAGCTTTTCTGACCTCACTTAATCAAGTTGGTACAGAAGCACAGCAAACAGAATGACATACAATGTTGTGGGTGTGTATATATACACATATATAAATATAGCCAATTTTTTTTTGTATTTCCATTCGGTAATCCTTTCTTTTTGGCAGACCACTCAATCAATTATGAGTTCCCTTGCAGCCTACTCACTTGATTAAATTTAACGCAATGTAATTAGCTAACTGGTTGAGGCTATCCGGCATTGGCGAGCCCGCATGACACGAGTGCATGGCTCTTTCTCGGGAGCGTGGTCAGCAATGACACTGTGATCATGTGTGCGGAGCAGCGGGGGACCAGTAGTGCATTTGGTAATGTGCTGCACTACGATTCCAGCGTCTCAAGTTCGATTCCCACTCGTGGTCAATACCGCAACTTATGTCTGGACTGGTACTTGGCCTACTCTAGATCGGCTCGGCCTCAAAGGAGTACCCAGTGCTGTCTAAAAATCGCCACTTGGGAAACAGAGGTGGCAAGGCGTTGTGCTGGCCACCTACCCGCTCAGGTCCCGTGTCGTCCTGGATTGGTGTGGCATACAACTTTTGCCCCAGTAGACTATCATTGCTATGTGGGGCATCTGTCTTTTAGCGATAGCACAGAGATCATCGCACTCCACTAGAAAGTCAACAAATATCAGTGGCAAATTATAGCACAACCTGTGCTCAGACTGGGTTGACTCGGCCAAAAGTGGGTACCTTGTGTGTAAGTATCTACCATTTGGGGGTCGAAGGCAACTTGGCATGAGTGCTGATCACACCACTTCTCATGTGCTTTGCCGGTTTTAATTGGTGCTTGCTAACATTGGCCCCAACAGTCAAAATATACATTTAGGAAAAAATAAATCAATGTTATGGTAATACGAAAAAAAAAGTCTTCCACCCTTTTTATTGATTCTTACAGATGACCGCTCAAAGCCACATTGTGTGCCGGATAAAAATAGAAGAGTTTTGTTGGTAATGTGGCCACAGAATTTGCGTTGTGCTCGTTGCCCGTGAGCACATGGCGTTATTAGCGACGCCTGCGCTCGTGAGAGCTGGAGGCCCTGATTGCGGCAGGGTCGGTGTAGGGGAGGGGAGAGGCGGTACGAGAACAGTGGCTTATCGCGTGGAACCATTTAAGTTCTCGTGCGATTTTTCTGACGATATGGAGAGCACCTTTGTTATCCCAGTCGGGGTTCGGCGTGCGTGTGTTTGTGCGCATGTTGGTGAACGTTTGTATGTGTGTGTGTGAATGTGAAGTCTGTTAAGGCTATATGGGGGATCTTGGTGTGTGAATGTGACTAGGTTTGTGTGGTGAATGGTAGCTCAGCGATAAACGTGCTGTGCTACAGACCTGGCAACACGAGTTCGAATCCTACTCACGGCCAATACCAGTGACACTTTTCTGAACCGGTCCTGGTCTTCCTCTAGGTCGACTTAGCCTCATATGAGTAACTAGTGCGGTGTGTAAACATTGCTACTAGGGAGACAAAGGTGGCCGGGCGTGGTTTTGGCCACGCATTCCCTCATGCAATGTCGGCTTTCATAGGTGCTCGCTAACGGCATCAGTGAAAGGCATTACAGGGGTCTTTGTAATTGGGTTTGCTTCAACGTGACTGTGTGCATGTATCTCGCTTAGAAACGTCCGTCGTACGTACGAGCTCCCGTGAGATCCTGTTGATTGCAGTATACAGTACACTGCGTTCAGTATACAGTATAACATCAAACACGTTGTATTCCGACTTGTGAACAAATCAACTTGCATATGGAATTTAGGAATGGAACCCATTCATAAGCTATGGACTCCCTGTAAACTAAATGCAGTCTGCGAGTATTCATAAATAGATCTGTGTGTGTGTGTGTGCGCGCATCCTCCCATAAGTTGACTCGGCCAAAAATAAGTACCTAGTATGGTATGTTTGCTGGCCACACAGCGCCTTTGTGAATCATACAGATCTTAATTAGTGCTCACTGATTGATTTAAGAATTAACCCTGACTAAAGTAGATGCAAAACTGATTTATATTTCGATGGTGTATATTTAATTTCAGTGGCTGAGCTTAGACTACCAATCATCGCGGCAGGAAACGTTTTTTTAGTCGAATCTCTCTCGAGTGTGGCACCCAGGATTCAAATTCAGCTCTTTAGCGCTACTGGCTGGCAGCGACCCATCCATCGCCGTATTAATGTAAAACTTAATTACGATCAAATCCAATTAGTTTGGCTGTTTGTGGTCACCGGGATGAAATGCTGTGCTGCTGCGAGGGTTAAACATTCGTGGAACCCCTCTTAGCGAGACCGCGTGCTATTTCTGGAGTGGATGACGTGCCATGGAAAGGAGGCGGTGGAGCTAGGAACGAAGGCTTTTCTAGGTGCGTGAAGCCTTTCTCCGCAGGGCCCAGCAGACCTTTATTAAATAATCACAGTAAGGTTTTTTTTGATTCGCCCGCAGGGAGATTCTGCTAATTTATTTCGCATTATATAACTAATTTTGCGTCCGCACAGCCCTCCACCAAAAGGTTTCTGGCTCCATCTTCATGACGCTCATTGGACTCATTGCTACACTTATAGATGTATATTTTTACAACAGAAAGTACTCTGTGAACTTGCAAGCTGTAGATGTAAGGTTCCTGCGAAACAACACTGGATCCAATTTTTAATATAAAATCCTATCTCGAACGCTGTCTCCCATCGTTAACACTGTCTCCTGTCTCTAACATTGGCTGCTGTCTCTAGCACTATATAGATGTTTATTATTACAGCATAAAGTACCAGTGAGCTTGTAAGCTCTATATGCGGGCATCCTGCGACCAGAGCAAAATCGCATAAAATATAAGGCAGATAAACTCACGGCAATAGTCTCTGAAAAAAGTAATTCTAGCATGAACATTAAAGTAATCAGTAACAATTTCCCTGAAAATTATCCTCCCATCTCAAATCTGCCATTCATCTCTAAGGTCCATGAACGTGCCATAGCCATGCAACTCCAGAGACACGTTCTTAACAATGACCTCCTCGATCCCTTCCAATCTGGGTTCACATTCTGCCATAGTACTGAAACTGCTTTGGTAAAAGTAGTTGATGACCTACTCGTCGCTGCTGATGAAAGCTTGCCAAGTATTCTTGTCCTACTTTAATTCGAAGGCTTTCGTGACCAATATTATCAATGAAATCCATTTTTTGGGTCAGGTCACGTGGAAAATTATAAATTATAAAATAGTGTCGTTTAACCCTCCACTACCCGGCACGGCCAATCAGCAAGGGGTTGTCACGTTGAACAGAAGACGCGCCAATTCCTTTACTATCTCAGCACACCGGTGTGTTGAAAAGCGACCCCACAACAACTGCCTGACCAATTGTTGGCACGGGTGCCTGATGATGCTGAACGTTGTTGTCAGCGAAACGTTGTATACATTTTTTGTAAAATATTGTGGGGTCGCTTTTCAACACACCGGTGTGCTGAGATAGTAAAGGAATTGGCGCATCTTCTGTTCAACGTGACAACCCCTTGCTGATTGGCCGTGTCGGGTGGTGGAGGGTTAAACGATGCTATTTTATAATGTATCATTTTCTACGTGACCTGACCCAAAAAATGGATTGTATTGATATTCTTGTCCTCCTGGACCTGAGTGCTGCCTTTGATCCACCCGATCTTACTTGAGCGACTGGAGGGTATAGGGGTCTCTGGCAGTGCCCTGCATTGGCTGAGCTCCTACTTGTCTGACCTATCAACCTCGGACAAAACTCAGAGATCCATCCTGTTGTGTCTGGAGTTCCTCAGGTTTCAGTTCTCAGCCCACTCCTCTTCAGCATCTACATACAACTACTCGGCCATATCATGTGAAGCCTCAATTTCAGCTACCGTTGCGATGCTAATGACATGCAAATCTATATCCACGCAAAGCCATCCATCAATGCGTCTGGTCTTTGCATGTCATCCTCACTGTCAACTTTGAACACCTGGCTCATTTCAAATTTTCTAAAACTAAATGGCGACAAAACAGATGTTTTGCTTGTCAGAACTCTGCACCAATTCCCCAAAGCTAAACCTATACAATTGATGCTTGGCGACCAGACCAGTGAAGTTGTTAAATCAGTCCGGAGTCTAGGTGTGACTCTTGATTCTTCACGCACCTTTGTATCACACATCAACAAGTTGATGAAGGTAGCCTATTTTCATCACAGAAATATAGTCAGACTGCGCAACATCCTGTCACCCTCTGATGCTGAGAAGCTAATACACGTCTTCATCTCTTCACAAATCGATTACTCCAATGCACTGCTCCCTGGCACCCCTACCTCCCTGATCAATCATCTCCAACATGTGCAGAATGCAGCTGCTAAGAGTCCTCACTCGCACACCCATCCATGATCACATTTCCCCAGTACTGATGTCTCTCCACTGGTCACCTGTTAAATACAGGATTGAATTCAAGATCCTCCTTTTCATCTACAAGGCTCTCATTAGTGCTGCTTTGATATACATCCGTGACCTCCTTCAGGCACCCTCCTAAACACAACAATGTCGATCCTCCAATACGGGTTTGCTGCATGTGCCCAGGTCGCACCTCCCTTCGATGGGTGACAGAGCCTTTTCGTGCACTGCTCCCAAACTCTAGAATGCCCTTCCTTTGGAGATTCGATCAGCTGAATCCTTGGACATCTTCAAATCTCTTCTCAAGACTCACTTGTTCTGTAAGGCTTCCAAGTCCTCCGGCTAGGACTCTTGATGCGGCTCAATGTTGTCATGCCAGGATGATAGCAATCCTCTGAACTTTGCCTGCTCGCGAACATTTATTCCATCCGTGTTTGTCGCAGAATTATTATATATTTTAATCGCTTATTTTTTGTCCTATAATTCAATGCTACTTTTTGACTTTCAGTTGGGCTGTCTTGATGTTGTTGTACAAAAAACTCCAAAGAACGTTGTTGCTGATATGTCGTTCTTATCTCGTTGATGTTCCATTCTCTCTGCAGCTGTGTGCAGCGCTTTGTGACTATTGGGTGATGGGCACTCTAGATATGCAATTATTATTATTATTATTATAATGCAATAAATGTTACATGAAACCATTTCCCAATATATGTATTATAGTCTATGATAGTTTTGCACTTTAAAATTATAGTTGAAATTTTGATCATATTTTACATGTTGTTTTGCAAAGATGTGCATCAATAAAAAAATGTTATTGTTACTGATTTTCCGTTATAATGCCATTGTTGTTGACGTGCCGTTCTCTCCGCAGCTCTGTGCAGCGCTTTGTGACGCTTGGGTGAATAGTGCTCTACAAATGCAATTATTATTTTATTATTTCTTACCATTCCATAAGTAAACCAACTCACAACACCAGCTTGTGCAAATATGAAACCCCAATGCAAATAATTAAATAAACAGTACCATTTAAAATTGCACAGCATAAGAAAATAAGACAAGAAGTTCAACAGTGCAACAATGGTATCAGAACTTTTAGTGTTTACGTTATATAACACAAACAAGCTAAGGAGCATATGCAACCCTTCCAGAAGAACAATCAATTTATGCAAACATACTTGGGCCGAAATTTTAAGTGGGATCTAAGATGACTCAAAAGACGTCAGGGACTGTTCCTTCAAGGTCATGGAAATATGGTTCCAAAAGAGAGGGCCAGCCACCACAAAAGCCTTTCCCTGAATCCTGATTGCATTTAGGAATATTAAGCACACCGTAGGTTGAGCTTCTAAGGTTAGGTTTGTTTTGTATGGACAACAAATCCATCAAATATGTATCCATTCTGCTTGTTAAGTAGAACCTTAATCATGAATAGGGCCCAGTGAATAATTCTACGATTGGTAAGATAAGTTAATCCTGAGCCAATGTACAAATCACAATGGTGGATTCTGTAGGGGGCATCCAAAGTAAATCTAATAGCAGAATTATATGAAGAGTTACGTTTATTGAAAATAGTTCTCGATGCCAAGTGATAGACAATGTTTTAATAATTAAGTAATTATGGAATATTTGCCTTTGTCAAGCCTAATATTTTATCTTTATCTTGGCAATATAGTCAATGTGAGGTCTGGATTTTAAGGTTGAGTCTAATATAAATGCAAGGTATTTGTTATTCCTTTTCTTGTTCAATTTGTTAATTATCTAGTGTATACAATGGAAGTGGCATTTTGATGTTCTCTTTTTGTAGGGAAAAAAATATGTTAAGTTTTATTGGCATTAAGGACTAGTTTGAGTGAGAAGCTGGTTTTGCAGGATATCAGAATCCTGCACACTGGATGATTTTGGAATTAAACACAGCTCAAACCGTTGTGCAATTTCAAAATAAGTTAACATAGCTCTCCCATGTATTTCCAGGATGTAACGCATGTTATGCATGGTGTCTAATGTTTCACTCCCAAGTGCTGGGGGGTTATTCATGAGCTGAAAAGATATTGGAAAGGTATACAGCACAACTGTGAAAATACAAGCAGTAGCTTAAGTTATTATTTGCTTTTGTATGAGTCCTGTTTACAATGGCATTTTGTAACATCCTAAAAACATCTACACACCATTTGTCTGCCAATAATGAATACAAATAAAAGATGCTCAGTAAAATTTCACGTGAACCTGAGGAGGGTTTTAGGGTAAAATAACAACAGCACCCGTAAGAGCCCTTTCCAGGGGGGGTAACATTTTGCTCTTCTCTTCACGCTCTTGTCGACGATGCCATGGACAATCAGCAGAGGAAACGGAGTATATGAATAGTAATTATTGCTATGGGTACTTTTTTGCCAGTATACATATATAAGATTACATAGCGTTAACAGCTCCACCTAAGCTATAAGGCATTGATACTGCGTTGTCCTGAGCTGACTGCCTTTTGGCAACGGCTGACACCGGCAAATAGGCTCAAAAGGAAACCACTGCCAGGTGAAGGTCAGTCAGTTGAAGGACAATGCATAGGTTATCAAAGCTACCTCTATGCATACTTTGCCACCAGAATGTGTGGCTTTTGCAAACTGGACGCATTGCAAAATGTGTCTATTTTGGTGTTCGGGATCTTAACACCTGCATAATCGCCAGATACGGTGAAACTTGTTGTAATCTTAGTAATTATTGCATTTCTAGAGCACTTTTCACCTGACAAAGCGTTGCACAGAGCTGCGGAGAGAATGGCATGTCAACGACAACCACATAAAACTGGCAAATCAGCAACCATAACGGGGGTTTTTTTTTTGGGGGGGGGGCGGGGGGGGGTGTTACAAATCCTAGCTGTGGAGAGAACGGCATGTCAGCAACAACATCAGGACAGTTCAACTGAAAGTCAAATAGTAGCAATAACTTATAGTACATAAAATAAGCGATAAAAATAATGCTTCAAGAACAAGGAAGGAATAAATGTTCCCGTGCAGGCGCAGGTCTGCACAGAGCCATCATCCCAGCACGACAACATCGAGCCGCATCAACAGTCCTCACCAGAGCACTTGAAAGCCTTATGGAATAAGTGAGTTTTGAAATGAGATTTCAAATTTCCCAGGGACTCAGCTGATCAAATCACCAATGGAAGGGAATTCCAGAGTCTCTGAGTGGCGTGTGAGAAGGCTCTGTCATCCATCGAATGGAGGTGCGACTTGGGCACATGCAACAAGCCCATGTTGGAGGATCTAAGTTGTCGTGTTTAGGAGGGTGCCTGAAGTAGGTCATAGATGTATGTTGGAGCAGCGCCAGTGAGAGCCTTGCAGGTGAGAAGGTGGATCTTGAATTCAATTCTGTATTTAACTGGTAACAAGTGGAGAGACATCAATACTGGGTATATGTGATCGGGGATGGTTGTGCGAGTGAGGACTAGCAGCTGCATTCTGCACACGTTGGAGATGATTGATCAGGTAGGTAGGGGTGCCAGGGAGCAGTGCATTGCAGTAATAGATTCGTGAAGAGATGAAGACGTGTATTAGCTTCTCAGCATCAGAGGGAGACAGGATGTTGCGCAGTCTGGCTATATTTCTGTGATGGAAATAGGCTATCTTCATCACCTTGTTGATGTGTGTCTCGGAGCTGTGAGGAATTCAGTCACAACTAGACTCTGGACTGCCTTAATAACTTCAATGGTCTGGTCATAAAGCTTCAATTAGATATGTAAGTGGTTTTTTTTTTCTCGAGGTGACCATTAAAGTCTTTCAAACATTTAAAACACGGGACCCTCCCATCCCACCCACCCCAACCCTCCCCACCTCTCTCCAGTGGGTTTGGTCACTATGCAGGGACTTGTATTTATCTGCAGTAGCGGAAGTTAAACTGGGTTCTGGTGGTCTGTAAGGCAGGCGGTAGGTAGGCCCGGCACGTCCAAGCCCTGCCCATCGAACTATGGCATTATGCAGTAGCTACAAGGGCAATCGTCCTGCATTTTCTGAGGATAGTCCATGGAGATATCCCCTGGCTGAAGCTGGGCATAGTTACAGGATGTGCTCTGTTTCGACTCGTTAGGCGCTCCCCCAATAGCTGTGTCGTATCCTGGGTCGTTCTTCTCCTCCTTGATGGCCATCAACTTGGTATCCTCTTTAGCCTTGTGCAGGTCGAAGGTATACGTAGTCTCCTGGACCTCCTCGTTAGGCATGATGCCCTTCGTGCTGTTTCTTAGCTCTTTCATCTTAATGTAGAAGTTAATCTTGTTCTGGGCGCATGGGAACTGGGCACGACGAGTGCTGGACAAGGGCATCACGTACATGATAATGTCTGTTTCGGGGATCTTGCTTGGTTACTCACCAAACTGAATTTTTTTTTACTTCTCTCCAAAAACTTCTTTGAAGAAAATTTTAAAAATGCATGTCCCATTGAAGACATATTCTCGTGTAAGGATCTTCCCTCCTTCCCTGGTCTGCTTGCTCTTGAGATCTTTGTTGCCTGGCGTGATCCTGTTCACTCTGTTGGTGAAACCGATGCCATATTTTTATGGTAGGATGGTTGAAGAGTTGGTTTTTGAGTCCTGAGAGGAAGAGGCTCTTCCAGAAATGGTTTGCTGGCCCAGGATAGTGATGCCCCTTGTAGGCTACCAGAAAACCAGGGTTGATGCCAATGATGATGATGTCGAGGTTGAAAGTGAGGATGTCTGGTAGTGTCTTCAGCGCAAACTCTGCCTCTGTGATGCCATTGACTCGATCAACTTTCCATGTCACTTTCTGAAACGAGTCTGTGATCTCTCCTCCTGCTTGCCACTGTCAAGTTTCCTCCCTGGGCGTCTTTGGACAGCTTGGGCTCCTTGGGTGGCTTGGGCTCCTTGAGCACCTTGGGTTGCTTGGGTGGCTTTGGTTCCTTGGGGGGCTTGGGCTCTTAGGGTGGCTTGGGTTCCTTGGGTGGCTTTAGTGCTTTGGGCTGCTTTGATGGCTTTGGGGGTTTAGGCTCTTTGGGAGCTTCCGGAGGCTTCAGTGGTTCGGTTCTGCCCTGTTGCATCCTTTGCCAACGGGAGCAGGGTTGACTGCCTCAGGATGTGCGCCATCAGCTTGCGGCTACCCTGCAAAGTCCAGGCAATGCGAAGGCTGCGCGTTTTGTAGCTGCGTGTAGGCTGGTTGGTGTGGGGGTTATTCTGCTCCATGTGGAGACTCGGGCGAGAGCTGGCCGCTCCACACAAGGGAGCCGGCAGCATGATGGCTCATGCCGGCCGCCAGCAGTCAGTGATACTGCATCTGCAGTACTTGCGGGTCCACTGCATTTAGCCAGCCAAAGGCATGAGTCTTGCTACGAGCAGAAAGCACCACGTCTATTGCCAACTGATTGAGCAGAGGGGGTAGGAGCAGCAGGTGACAGGGCAAGGTGTGAGCGAATTAAGTAGAAGCTCCGGCAACCATACAACAGCGAGCTGTCCGTCTCTATAGGCCCAAAGAGATGAGCCACACACGCAGCAGGAACAGCGAAGGTTTAAGCAGACACCGGTGGACTGGGTAATTTGCCCGCTGACCACTGGAGTGATGTTATAGCAAGCCTATACCACTAGAGAGATACACGCGTGTGGACGGAGCTTGTACCCTTTGTCAGGTGGAGGATAAGGATAACACGTTGGTCGCAAAGGCCCTGACTTTAAGAGAGCATTGTGATCTACTATGGCTTTTGACATGTCTAGGAATAGAATGGCACAGCTTGGTTTCTTCTCCTGGATGCCACTCTTCCCTGCCGGTTGATTCCTCACTCATCGTCAACAAGGTGACGAAGGTTGATGCTGCTCACTGTTGTTGTGCTCTGATAATGGTTCACTGTTGACCTGCGCCTGCTCATGAATACTTATTCCTTCCTTTTTTTATTTCGGAATTAATTTATCTATTTTATCTTCATTTATTTATAGCCATTATTTTACTTTAATTGATCCACTCTGATGTTGTTTCTGACATTCCATTCTCTCCCCAGCTCAGTGCAGCGCTTTGTGACCCTCGGGTGAAGAGCGCTCTAAAAGTGC
>JAZEWT010000010.1:13497033-13528228 GCA_036362905.1 Mordacia mordax
AGCAGCAATATTTTTGGGTTTTTTTTTTAACTACGAATCTGAGCTGTGGAGAGAATGGCATGTCAACAACATCAAGACAGTTCAACTGAAAGTCAAACAGTAGCGATAAATTACAGGACATAAAGTCAGCAGATCATTTTTTTTTCTACAAACAAGGAAGGAAGAAATGTTCCCGAGCCGACGCAGGTTGGAAGAGAGCCAATATCCCAGCACGGCACCACTGAGCCACATCAACAGTCCAAGCCGGAGGAAGGAATACATGTTCTTGTGCAGGCGCAGGTTGGAAGAGAGCCAACATCCTGGCACGACCCACTGAGCCACATCAATAGTCCTAGCCGGAGGACTTGAAAGTTTTACGGCACAAGTGAGTCATGAGACGAGATTTGAAGATGGCCAAGGACTCTGTTGAATGACTTTCCAGCGGAAGGGAATTCCAGAGTCTCTGAGTGGCGTGTGAGAAGGCTCTGTCACCCATCGAATGGAGATGCGACCTGGGCACATACAGCACGCCTGTATTGGAGGATCGAAGTTGTCGTGTTGAGGGTGCCTGAAGTAGATCACGGATGTATATCGTAGCTGCGCCAGTGAGAACCTTGTAGGTGAGAAGGAGGATCTTGAATTCAATCCTATATTTAACAGGTGACCTGTAGCAAAACATCAGTACTGGGGATATGTGATCGTGGATGGGTGTGCAAGTGAGGACTCTAGCAGCCGCATTCTGCACACGTTGGAAACGATTGATCAGGTAGGTAGGGGTGCCAGGGAGCAGTGCATTGCAGTAATCGATTCATGAAGAGATGAAGATGTGATGATTGCTTCGAAAAGCTGCTCTCTCGGGACAGCCGCGTCGATTGCTCCCTCTCCTCTCCTCGTGACGTTTCACCTCACGTTGGAGGCATCCTCAGGCGCAATATGTGTGTGCAGTGCCTGTCGCTCCTTTTTATATGTGGGTACTATGTATGTGTCGAGTCATCTTTTGTTGTGTGAGGTCGACATCCGAATCACATTAACATTCATTTCCCTATCTTATTCACACCCCGGAACTGCGATAACCCCCTCCCTGCTTTGTCTGTGGCTCGTCCCCTAATTTGCATCTCATGAAAAAAACCTCTCACATACCTGGCGATCCCCCTCTGATGTCCACACCCAATTGTTCTATATCTGTGCATTACTGACTTCAATAACTGGCCTCCAGGATTGGCTGAGCTTTATATTCATTTCTTGTTTTCGGTTCATGATCCTTTTAGTCTTATGAATCTCAATTGCTTCACGAATTAATCTTGTACATTTATGGCAGATGGCTGGTTTTCGTATTTTTTCTAAATCGATTCTATGTTGTTTATCTACACTATGTGCTGCTGTTGCTGATTTATCCGTGTGCCGCAACGTACTGCTGCCTCGTGTTCTCTTTTTCTTGTGGCTATTGTTCTTCCTGTTTGTCCGATGTATACTTCCTCACAATTGTTGCAAGGGATGCAATATATGCCTTCTGTCTGTAGCGGTAGTCGGTCTTTAGGTGATTTGAGTACGTCTTGTATCTTCTGGTGGGTTGTGAAGACTGTTTTTATTTTACATTTTTCTAGGTATTTGCTTTTTTTGTCTGTGGTGCCTTTCATATATGGCAGGAAAGCATGGGTCTTGATATCTTTCTCCTCATTTTGTTGCTGTTTCTGTCTACGTTCTCTTGTTATGGCACGTTGGATTTCTGTTTTTGTGTATCCATTGCTCACTAGTGCTTGTTGTAGATGTTATAGCTCATCTCTTAGATGTTGTTTGTCTGAAATTGTTTTTGACTGGTGGGCTAAGGTGTGCAGTATCCCCCGTTTCTGTTTTGGGTGATGGTGAGACTCCCCGTGTAAATACCTGTCCGTATGTGTTGTCTTCTTGTATACAGTGTGGCTGAGCGTCCCCTCTGCGTTTCTCTTCACCAGTACATCCAGGAACGGAATTTGGCCGTTTTCTTCTATTTCCATGGTGAACTTTGTTCGGGTGTATGGAGTTTAAGTGACCAAGGAATTCCTCTAGCTTCTGTCTTCCGTGTGGCCATATGACGAATGTGTCATCAATGTATCGATACCAGTGGGTAGGTTTTAGTGTAGATGAGTTTATGGCTTCCTCCTCAAAACTGCTTAGATACAGGTTGGCTGCTGCAGGTGAGACTGGTGATCCCATTGCTGCACCCTCTTTTTGTTGGTAGAACTCCCCGTCAAACTTGAAATAGGTTGTTGTCAGGCATACCTTTGCCAGCTCTGCTAACCTCCGGTCAAACTGTTTTTCAATCATCTTCATGGTTTCTTTGATGCGTATTTTTGTAAATAAGGAGACCACATCATAACTAACCAGCAGGTCCGTTTCGTTGAGTGTGATTTGTTTCAGCATTTCGATGAAGTGTCTTGAGTTCTTGATATATTAGGGTGCGCGCTCCACTGTGGTTTGTCGTTCTTGGGCTACGTATAAGATATGGAGATCAGTGTTAATGTGATTCAGATGTAGACGTCACACAACAAAAGATGACTCGACACATACATAGTACCCACATATATATAGGAGCGACAGGCACTACACACACATGCTGCGCCTGAGGATGACTCTAACGTGTGAGGCAAAACATCGAGATGAGAGGGAGCGATCGACGCAGCTGTCCCGAGCTTTTCAAAGCAATCATCATGCATTGAGCCGTGAAAACCTACATCATTACAGATGAAGATGTGTATTAGTTTCTTCGCATCATAGTGTGACAGGATTTTGTGCAGTTTGGCTATATTTCAGAGATGAAAATGGGCTACCTTCGTCACCTTGTTGATGTGTGTCTGGAAGGTGAGTGAGGAATCAACAGTCACACCTAGACTCTGGACTGCTTTAGCAACTTTAGTTGTCTGGTCACCAAGAATCAATTTGATAGGTTTAGCCTTGGACACATTCTGTGGGGTTCGGACAAGGAAAACTCCTGTTTTGTCGCCATTTAGTTTTTGAAAATTTTAATTGAGCCAGGCTTTCACAGTTAACAGTGAGGATGACATGCAAAGACCAGACGCATTGATGGATGACTTTGCATTGATATAGATTTGGATGTCATTGGCATCACTATGGTAGTTGAGATTGAGGCTGCGTGAGTTATGGCCAAAAGGTTGTAAGTAGATGCTGAAGAGGAGTGGGCCGAGAACTGAACGCTGAGGGACTCCAGACAAAACAGGATGAATCTCAGAGTTTTGTCCTCCGAGGCTGATAAACTGCTTCCGTTCAGACAAGTAGGAGCTCAGCCAATGCGGGGCACAACCAGAGACCCCTATACCCTCAAGTCGCTCAAGTAAGATCAGATGGTCAATGGTATCACAGGCAGCGTTCAGGTCCAGGAGGACAAGCATACTTAGCAAGCCTTCATCGGTATTAATGAATAGATCATCAAGTACTGTTACCAGAGCAGTTTTAATACTATGGCCAAATCTGAACCCAGATTGGAAGGGATCGAGGAGGTCGTTATTAAGAAGGTATTTCTGGAGTTGTGCGGCTACGGCATGTTCAAGGACCTTAGAGATGAATGGTGTATTTGATATGGGACGATAATGACCAGGGATGTTGCAATCGAGGCTATTTTTGTTAAGCAGGGGGGTAACTGTGGCACATTTTAACAGTAGGGGAATTATAACAGAGTGAAGTGAGTTATTAAACATATAGTGACGAATGTTGTAAGGAATTTGAAATTTGCCCAGATGATTTTTGATGGGAAAGGATCCAGGGAGCAGTTTGTGGGCCGGGATCTGGTAACTAAAAAGGAGACCTCGGATTCCATTAATTCGGGAAATTTCAGGCGTTTTGAGGTTAAGGCGGAGGAACAATTATTGAGGTATTTGTTGGTGATTGAGGCTGGGTAGAAACGATGTGCTTCAATTTTTTCAGAAAAAAACTGAATCAACTGATGCGCCTGATATTTATTAGTGAAGGGAGGCGAGAATGAGTGACTGGTAGGACGCAGGAGCTGATTAATGGTTGAGAAAAGAATCTTGGGCTTGTCGCAGGTATCAGCCAAAATGCTGGAAAGATGGCTGGTACGGGCACAGTTACGTGCCTTCCGGCAACGGAGGAGTTGTTCCTTCAGATTTTCTCCAAGTCTGTTCAGCTCTGCGTGCATTCGCCTTGAGGTCCTGGAGTTCAGCAGTATTCCAGGGGGGTGGTTTTCTGTCTGAGACATAGCGTGATTTTATTGGGGCCAAATCATCATGTATGCTTAATAGCACGTTGTTTTTGTAAGAGTCTGCTGTCACATCAGAGGCAGAGTGAGCCGAGGCAGAGAGTGATGTAGTATTGATTGCGGTGGCGAACATGTCTGGAGTGAGGGCGCTAAGGTTTCAAAATTGGCTTTGGCACTTGGTGATGGAAAAGGGAGGCGGTGATTGAAGATCAAACCACACAGCGGAATGATCAGACAAACCAGGATCAGTGACGGACAAGTTGGTTACCGATATGCCTCATGAGCAAACCAAGTAAAGAGTATGGCCTAATCTGTGAGTGGCAGTTGTCATGTGTTGAGTGAAGCCAAGTGAGGTCAGAGTGGCCATGAGATCCCTTGCAAGAGGGCTACTTTAGAGAGTTAACATGGATGTTCAAATCGCCAAGAATCAGGTTCCTTTCAGAACTGAAGCACATCTTAGAAAGCATCTCAGACAGTTCGTTGACAAAAGAAGTGGAGGCTCCAGGTGGGTGGAAGAGCAGCAACAACTTCACAGGTTGAGCCGACCTCCAATCCAGAGATATATGCTCGAATGCATTTAAGGGCGGCAACGGAATCGGTCAGATGTCGGCAGACACATGGTAGAGAACTGCTAGCCTCTCACCACGGCCATTTGAACGAGCCTTCTGATGGAATGTATAGTCTCACGGTAGAGCCGATTCAATGTGAGAATCTCGTCTTGATGATGCCAGGTCTCTGTTAGGCAAAGTAGGTCCAGAGTTGTCTGAGATCAGCTCGGCAATGAGTGGGGCTTTTTCTGTGATCCATCCTTGGTTTAACCAGGTTGAATTTTGTGAGGAGCTCACATTCTTGAAAGATCTGGACAAAGTCCCACTGGTGAGCTCCTCTGGAAGGTGAGGTTGCAGTGGCTGTATCATGTAGCCTGCATGCACAGCCACCACATGCCCAAGCAGCTTCTGCTTTGTCAGATAGAGGGGGCTAAATAAGTGCGGCATGGGATAGAGAAGCGATGAACTAATGTGACGCACAGAGACCTGCAGCAGACTGGACTTCCTGAAGACTAGTACCAGCGGTGTCAAGATTGATTTATATGGAGGGGCGTAAAGACTCTACAGGGCAGTTGGATACAGTTGCCCTCCAACAAAAGCGGAGGCCAGAGGGGTAACGCTCACAACAACTAGTGGTGCACCCGGTGGCGAAAACAGCAACTTGGCACAGTAGGGACCACAGGTGGTGCATATGCCAATCATCTCAGTCATGTAACACATAAATCATGGGTTTGCTCCTTGACCTCATATCTGTTAAACATCAATGCTTTACGTGGCCTCAAAGTGCATATTGCCTGCCACAATCGCTAACTGATGTCGCAGCCATTTAGTGGCGAATTGCAGTTGTTATGCGCATATGTGTGGAGAGAGGTAGTGTCGTGGTTGTGACACTCCTCTATAAACCCAGTAACACGTGGAGTCTCACCATCACCCGAAATAGAAACATAGGATACTTCACATCTTAGCCCACCGGTCAAAAGCAATATCAAATAAACAACATCTAAAGGATGAGCTACATCATCTACAACAAGGACTACTAAGCAAATAGTACACAAAAACAGAGATCTAATGTGCCATAAGGAGAGAAAACAGACAGAGAGACCATGAAAATGAAGAGGAAGATACTAAAACCCGTGCTTTTCTGCCATATTTGAAAGGCACCACAGACAAAATTAGCAAATATCTAGAAAAATGCAAAATAATAACGGTCTTCACATCCCATCAGAAGATACAGGACATACTCAAACCATGCAAAGACCCACTACTCTTACAGACAGAAGGCATGTATTGCATTCCTTGCTGCAACCGTGAGGATGTGTACATCGGGCCAATTGGAAGAAAAATAGCCACACGGAAGAAAGAACACGAGGCAGCTGTGTGTCTGCTGCATATGGATATATCGGCAACGGCAGCACACAGTGTATACAAACAACACAGAATCGATTTTGACAAGACATGTGTACTGGCGGCTATCTATCACAAAGGCCCAAGATTAATTCGTGAAGCAAGAGAGATACATAAGTCAGAAAAGACCGTGACCCACAAACAAGAAATGAGAATAAAGCTCAGCCAAACCTGGAGGTCAGTTTTTAAAATCAGTAGTGTACAGCTGTAAAACACTGGACTACAGACATCAGGAGAGAATCCCCATGTGTTTGGAAAACTGGGCAGGCTTTCATGATATACAAACTGGTAGGTGAGTCAGAGGTGGAATTGCATTAGGTTGATCTGATTGTAATATGCGAGCAACACAATGGAACCCTTTCAAATGGACCCCTGCCCTTCTTCCATTGTTCCTGGAAGAAAGCAGGAACCCTTTCAAATGGACCCTTGCCCTTCTTCCATTGTTCCTGGAAGAAAGCAACTGCATAGAAGGGACATATACATGGTACCTACATCAGTATATATAAATAGGAGTTATACACGTGACACACACACAGTGCCTGAAGATGCCTCCAATGTGTAAGGCGAAGCGTTCCGAAGGCCAGAGGGCGAGCGATCGGCGCGGCTATCCAGAAAGAGCAGCTTTGGAAAGCAATTACCAGTAACATCATCAAAACCAATAACAATGACAAATGTATAAACCAATCTTGGGCCTCCTATAGGTTGGGTCAGCCTTAAATGAGTAGATGGTGTGGTATGCAAAGGTCAGTACTGGGTAGATAAAAGCAGTGAGGCGTGGTGTTTACCATCCATCTGCTTCTGTGCCAGATCAGCCTTAATAGGGTCTCAATAACAGCACACGCCCTAACAGTCTGTCGAGGCTATACGAGGAATCGCTGTTTTAAACATTATTATCATGCGCAAATCTTTGAAAGTGTGCATGTGTGTGCATCTAGAGTGGATGTGAAAGTGTGCGTGTCTGAGCTGAGATGCAAATGAATTGGAACATCTGCTTCTTAGTCGCAAACCATTACCCATAGGGCGTTCCAACAGCAGCATAAAATTGATACATCATGACGGATGAAACTGCCGCGCACCTTTCATTACTTGGCAGGACGGCGACACCTATGCAGTGTGTTGCCGGTTTAAAGGCCCACTCTTTATAACAGGCTCATTCATTCAACTTTTAAGGTATTCATTTGGAGAGAGAACGACTCAGACGTGCGAGGTACTCTGTGGAGGAAGTGGGGGGTGATGGCACAGAGTCACATGGAGTCACACGGTTAACTGGCGCCAGTCTGCCAGACACCTCGTCCTATGCTTTGTGATGTTATCTGCAAGTTAATTAATGTGTTTTAGTTGTGGGAGACCGGCGATGGACCGGCGTCCCGTCGTCGGGTGTATTCCTGCCTTACGCCCTATGTTTCCGGGATAGGCTCTGGCTTCACCGTGACCCTATATAGGATTAAGCGGTTTCAGATAATGAGATGAGATGAGTTGTGGGAGAAAACTGGAGAAGCTATCGGAAACAAAACCACAGAAAGGCATCTGAGGTGGTAATCGAACCACTTCAGGCAGTATTGTCTTTTGGTGAGGTACAGATGTTGGCACCACACCACCCTGCTGCCCAAGTTGGCCGGTTGCCCTCTACGGTGGAGGGGTATTGGAGCATAATTGTATGTCGAAGAACGCACCGCACAGTCGAGTAAGCCAAGCTTAGTGTGGATATGGCTGTGGCGATTGTGCACCCACACTCAGCGGTGACGCTGCTGCCCGTCGCCGCGGGACGTGCGTCAGTGGCATCCCGAGATGACAATTTCCATCCCCCTCTCCATCTTCGCTAACACGCCAGCGGGCCCAACCCAACCCCGATGGTCCCCTGCCTCCAGCCCTGAAATACTGCCTCCATGCACCCCCGTCCTCCCCTTGTGGAGCGAGCCCCCGAAATACTGCGGCTCAACAGCCCGTGAGAAAAATAGTCTCAACACGGGCGCGGGGAGTCGCTTTGTCACCGGTTGACAGTTTAATACGGGGAAGCAGAACCCCACAGCATTTAACTCGTTTGGGACACGGCCGTCGGTGCGCGCAAGCGTGTGGCAGGGAACGAACGAATGGCGGAGAAGGAGAGAGACATTTGTAAAAACCCAAGTGCCAACTAGGTGGCTGAGTGGCTCAGGATGGTATTATTTAAGCCTGCGTCGCTTCGCCGAACGACCGTCGCTGAAATACTGGGTCTTTGTTTGAAGTGCTCCCCTTTGTTTAAATCAGTTTGTCGAGTTTAGTGAGGCAGTGGTCTCATCCTGATCACCATTCACAGGTACTAGGAGGGTTGCTTTGAATATATGGTCATGTTTTTATTGCAGACTATTTAAGGTTTTAAAGCTTACTTTACAGAATATTGCCACTGGTATTTTTAACGCGGTTTAATGTGATTACGTGCTTTAGTTTACCGCAAATTTTTTTAAATTAGTATACATATATATGGTTGTTTAAACTTATAAATAACAGGGCTGCTGACATCCTGGGTTTGAAGCTGAGATAGCTGCACATGCACATGATTTAACCAGGGTTCTCAAGAGCAGCAAGTTCATGTCTCTGCCCAGTTATTAAAGAAACGCCAAACACTTCATGGGCCTGCCTTGGGCTTTTAAACGGATCCTTATGGCTGCATGCCCCCCCCCCCCATTTCAAAATAACTATCACGTGTCTGCCAGCCATCAATGTCAGCACCTTCCTCATTCAGCCACGCTGAGAAGTAGCAAATCAATTGAGAAGAAAAATAACGACCTCAAATCATGACCGTTTTTGAAATTTATGGGGAGTACAAAAATATCACTCTTTTTTATTGCCGTTGTGTAAATTTTAAGGGAGTTGGTAACCTTGGACTTATAAATATATAAATTCCCTCCTGTAGAAATTATCAGAAAACTGACCCTGTGAGTACCAGTTAAAAAGCTGACCAGTAGGCTGCACAGCTTCTTCATACCTGCCTATTCAAAGGGTGATTCCTCCCATTCCCTGTATGGAATAGAATATTGTTGTTGGTGTAAATAGCTACTGTCCAGTTTGTCTAAATTTTCAACCCAGACCTGTTGACTAAAGGAGAAACTACCAGGAGTGCTAGATTCCAGACCCCTCTCACCAAGAAAGACCCGAGCAGAAGTGCCGAACTTCAGATCTATTAATCAAGGGAGACCCTACCAGGAGTGCTAAACTCCAGACCTTCTCACCAAAAAAGACCCCAGCAGAAGTGTTAGATTCCATTCTTGTTTACCAAGGGAGCTTCTAGCAGGAGTACTAGGCTCCAGGTCTATTCACCGAGGGAGCCCCCAGCAGGGGTACTGGACCCCAGGTGACATAGCTGTGGGTTTCGTTGGAACACATAAACCCCTTCACGATCAGGTCATGATTCATGGGAGGCTGTAAGCAATGAAATTACATGCAGAATTCAGTTCTGTGATTCAGCCAAAGGTGATTGAGTTGGGCTGTCGTATTTAGCGGGTTAATGGTCTCTTTTTTGTCGACAGTCGGCAGTATTGTGTGTTAGTTTTGAATAGAAATCATGTTATGAATACAGAATATCTGGGGCATTTATAAATAACTTAACATAACATTGTATTTGGTATTTCAGCTACTTTAATTGCATAAATTATGGGGGAAAAAACATCTCCACTTGTAAATAATCTGACCATACCCTATTCATCACCAGCTTTGCGACGGTTTATTCAACCTCGTGAAATAAAAAAAATACTTTCCTTTTAAGACTTTAAGTCAAATATACATCTCTTTCTCGTGCACTTCATCTCCCCCACTTCCTCCCTCCTTCTCTTGTCGCAGTCCCACTCAATCTAGTTTTCTAAACTCACCATTCTGCAAATGTATTCACGGACCATTAATTAAATTGTGTGCCTATTAGGCAAACTCAGCGGATGTGTTTTTCGCGAGCGCAAGGCACTCGGAGATGGCGGCTGGCGGAAATAAGCAAATGACATCATAAAAAATATAAAATATGCACTGTAGCGGTACCGTCACGCCTTCACCTTCCGTTCGGGGGAGCCCACTCTACCACTGGAGCAGTCAGGGATCGTGTCTATACCTGTGTGTGTGTGTTTGCGGAACCCGCAGATTCATCGCGAAGCCGTCAGCTCTGTCCTTGAGACGTCATATGAATAGAGGATGACGTGTCGCTACCTCATGTTGGGATCCGCTGCTGTTTCGCCGGCTGCCTCTTTAATAAAGAGTGTTAGCCGCGATGAGTTCCACGGCAACGCTGCTTGCTAATTGAGCCCAGAGCCCAAACCGCCCCTCACCACTCGGAGCCGCTACCCACCTGCGAGCGATCATGTCACCCATAGGTGCTTGGGCTTCGCAGGTGGCATGCCACTGCTGCTCGTTGAGCTGGTTCCTCCTTCCCATTGAAAGGCTTCTGCTTTCTCTCACTGCTCTTACTGCCTGAAGCTGTAACACCCTGTGTTTGTTTGAATCTTCTTTGCCCCGCCAGGTGATGTTATGGCTGGAATGCATGACTCACGATTATAAAGGTTGTTAGTTCAGTCCTGGTCAGAGCTTTACTCACCTGCTATCCCCTAGGAACTGTAAAAAATGATTTATGCCATAGAAGCGAACAGTGTATTGATGCAGACGTTTATGACTCAATGTATGAGGATTGATCTCAAGAACTGCTCTTTCGGGATAGCCGTGCTACATTGCAGGGAAAGCGTCGCAAAGAAGAGAGACGAACACGGCTATCCCAAGAGAGCAGCTCTTGAGAGAAATTGTCAAGTGAACAGTGGTCACTCTAGGCAGACCCTGGTCCCTGCACTGAGTGTAGAGTTCACGCCACTGGCTCAAGGATGTCACTGAACGCAACCTCACTGCTCGCATGAAAACATGGCATTGATTCATCTTCCCCCTTCAAGAACATTCACTTTGGCTATTTTTTCTTTTTTATCATGTCAGATGAATGTAGTTCCTGGGGAAAATAAGAGACGAATGAAACAGATAAGTTACAATTCGTCTTGCTGCCACCACCACAGCTTCTTGCCCGTTAAACTGATGCAATGCCTAACCGTAATGCGCTGTCACGCTATTATAATACTGTTATCATTGTGTACCTCACTGCTACTAAGTCGCTGTTCCATACCCTGTCCCTGAACTCATGTAGCTCTTAGGAATAGTACCGCCCCCAATGAGAAAACCCCACCAGGTTGTGCAGTAGCTTAGTGATTTAAGTCTTCCTGTCCCATGTTGAGTGCTGATGGGTCGTAAATAAAGATACTACATCCAATTGATTGCAGCGCTGTCCAGTGTGCGTCTTAAGCAATGGCAGCAGCGGCTTGCCATAGTTTCGGGGAGTGAGTTTTGTCATAAGAACACGCTTGATAACATGCAGTCGAATTTCATCTGTAGCGGAGTATTCAACTCGTGGTGTTCAGTTCCCAGGCCAGGGGACAAGCTAGGCCTCTCATCCATCCGGGTTCATACAAGCAGTGAATTCCACCACTCTGTCATATTCGTAACACTTTGGCCTCACAACAATACATTTCTGCGTTTCATATCTGACGCAGGTTGTCTTATTGGGTGGAGTTTGTATGTTTTCTTTCCTCGGTTCTGCGTGGATTTCCTCCAGGTTTTACAGCTTTTCTCCCATAGCTAAACACATGCAATGTACTGTAACTCGGCCATCAGTGGGCTGCGAACGCCACCTAATGGTCCGTGGAAACCATGCCCAAATGGCCCAAATGGGCTTTGAGGTGTAAAAAGTTGAGAACATCCGAATGCACTACCCTCCTGAAAGCGAGTCTTAAGACTCCAGTGTTCATTGATACTTAGCATGATTAGAATTGGCAATACATACAATCCTATTATATTAATGTCTGTAGGTATCTGTATCATCCCATTACTTGGCAACAGTGGATAGAGAGCATATACTTCAGTATTGGCCTAAATCGCATTTTGAATTGAAAAGATAAATAATCTCCAAAAGGACTGGCTATTGATTTCAGTTGGACAGTAAGTATATTGACACAAATCGTTATCTGGAATATATTTACTTATGGTCCAAAACCTCAACACATTCGTCAAAAACTGCTGTGGAAATAGCGATGTTTTAGGCAATGCCCCTTCTTAGTAAAACACATAAATCAAAAAGGGTCATTGGCCGAAATGTCACCCAATTTAATATTTATTCCCTTAAAGGCCACAGTGTTATTGATGATTGAAAGTTTGTTAATTGTGCGTGTGCACCACTGCTAGATTGCTGGGAGGAGCAGGTATCCTCCAGATGCATGTGGATGTCTGCCATCAGAGCTGGTGTTGCTTGTTTTGGGAAGCGCTATCTTACTGATCATTATAGTCAGAGACAAAATTGTAAAACAAGTTCTGTGTTTGGTATATGCAGCAACGTCATCCAGATTACATTTTTTTTATAATCAATCCATCTTTGTGACGCTATCTGTGCCAGAGAATGCCACTCAGCATATTGGACGTTTCAGACATAGCCGCACACATGACATGAAGTACAAATAACAAAATAATCCGAAATGAGAAGTCAGTAGCGATATCTTCAGCCATGAGGGATGACACAACAAGCCAATATAGCAGATGGAGCAAATCATGTACTTACTTTTGGTCAAGTGGCACTATGGCAGATTGCTCGATTCGTCAGAAAATCATGCCTTCAAATTAGAATTGGAAGTCCACTCATCCTATATGCCCCTGATGGTCAGGTTATGTAAAGTGAATAGCATGTTGTGATTAGTCATCAATTCTATAGATTCCCCTGTTACAGAAATGTCTATGCATACCGGTATGTGTATATTTTGTCTGTGTTTACAGTTTGTCTATGATTGCATAGTTGTGTGGAGAGTAGTGATGTACGGAAGTATTTATCCATCCATCCATCCATTGTTATGCTGCTTATCTGGGTCCGGGGCACAGAGGCAACAGGCTTAGCAAAGCAGCCCAGCTACATTATTCCCTAACAACTTCCTGCAGCTCTTCTTCGGGGATTCCAAGGTATTGCCAGGCCATCTGACAGATATGAGACCACCAATGGATTCCAAATCTGCCCCGGGGCCTCCTCCCATTTGGACGTGCTTGTTAAACCTCCAGAGGAATGTGACCAGAAGGTTTCCTTATCAGATGCCCGAACAACCTCAACTAACTCCATTCAATGTGGAAGAGCAGCGGTTCTACTCTGAGATCCTCCTGGATGATTGAGCTCCTCACCCCATCTCTAAGGCTGAGACCAGCAACCCTGCACAGGAACCTCATTTCAGTCACCCTTATCAAGGACTTCAGTCTCTTAGTTATTACCCATAACTCATGACCATAGGGGAATGATGGAATGAAGACTGACTGGTAAATTGAGAGCTTTACTTCCTGACTCAGCTCCATTTTCAACACGATGGTCCGGTTTAATGCCTGTATTACTGCAGGCACTGCCCCTATCCGTCTGTCAATCTCATGCTCTCTATTACCATCACTCATGAACGTGACCCCAAGATTCTTGAACTCCTCCACTTGGGTCAGCTGCTCACTCCCCACCCAGAGAGGGCACACCATCGCTTTTTACAAAAACCATGGCCTCACATTTAGAGGTGCTGACTCTCATCCCCACCGTATCACACTCGACCGCAAACAATTCCATTGCCAATGGAGATCACAGTCTGATGCAACAAAGAGAACAACTTTATCTGCAAAAAGCAGACATCCCACCCTCATACCCCCAAACTGGATACACTCCGATCCTCGGCTACGCCTTGATATCCTTGTCCATAAAAAAAACACAAACAGAATAGGAGAAGGTGGAGCCCAACGCCCACTGCAAAGGGTTGATTTAATGCCAAGGATGCAAACACAGCTCTCACTCCGGTGGTACAGGACTGAATGGGATGCATTAATGGCCCCGGTAACCCATATTCCTGCAGTTGTGTCCACAGAACTCCTTGGGACACATGGTCCTAAGCATTTTCCCAGTCCACAAAAAAAATGTAGACAGGTTTGGCAAAGTCCCATAACCCCCTCAAGAATCTGTGAGAGTGTAAAACGTTGGTCCACTTTTCCACGGCGAAGACGAAATCCGCATTATTCCTCAAGAATCCGAGGTTCAGCTATTTGCTGGATCCTCTTTTCCAGCACCCTGGCACTGGCTTTCCGAGGGAGGCTTAGCAGTGTGATCTCTCGTTAGTTGGACCATACCCCCCGGTCCCCCCTTTTGAAAATGGAAACCATCACCCCTCTCTGCCTATCCACTGGTATTGTTCCTGACACCCACGCGACATTGCAAAAGCATGTCAGCAATGACAGTCCCACAACATCCAGGGCCTTCAGCATTTCTGGGTGAATTTCGTCCACTCCTTGTACTTTGCCATTGTGTAATTTCTGGACTACCTCAGCGACTTTCACCAAGGAGATGTACTCTGTACTTCCACAACACAGGCCCCACCTCCTCTTCCAAGGGTGCGTCTTTCATGTTTAGGAGTTCCTGAAAGTGTTCCTTCCACCTTGTGATGATATCCCCAGTCGAGGTAAGCACCTCCTTTGCCCTTGCTGATAACAGCCTGAGCAGTGCCTTGCTTTACTCTTTTAAGCCATTGCATGATCTGCCAGAGCCTCTTTAAAGCCAGCCAAAAGCCTCTCCGAACTACTCTCACAGCAGGCTTTCACTTCTGCAACCACTTCAGCTACTGTCTTTCTGGCCTCCCGGTACCTGTCCACCGAGTCCCCCAAGCCAACCAAGCTGGAACGACACCTTTTTCAGCTTGTCAGCCTCCCTCACCACTGGTGTCCCTCAGTAAGTCCTTCGGTTTCCACCATCACAGGCACCGACCACTCTCTGTTTCAGCTCTTAACAACCGCTTCCACGATGGAGGCTTTAAACAGGGTCCATTTGGGCTCCATATCCTCAGTCTCCTCTGAAATGTGAGAGAAACTCCTCCAGAGGTGGGAGCTGAAATCCTAAAAAAAAATCGCTCCGGACAGTGTTCTCCACCAGTCATTCCCAACAAACCCCCACACGTTTGGGCTTACCAAGTGTGTCTGGCATAACACCCCGCTATTTGATGCAGCTCACCACCAGGTGGTGATAGGTAGACAGCTCTGCTTCTCTCTTAACTCGAGTGTCCAAAATATATGGTCGCATTTCCAATGAGCCAACTACAAAGTCGATCATTGACCTTTTGCTCAAGGTGCTCTGGAACCAGGTACGCTTATGAGACCCCTTGTATTTGAAAATGGTGTTTGTTTTGGACAGTGCATGACTAGCACAGAAGTTCAATAACAAAATAGCATTCTGGTTCAAATCGGATAGGCCGTTACTCCGAATCACATCCCTCCATGTTTCCCCGTCATTGCCCAGATGGGCGTTGAAATCTCCAAGAAGCTAGTGTACTCTGAACTATTGATTGTCACATATACACACACAACAGTCAGAGTCCACCCCCCTGCGATCCAAAGTCACATTGAGGTAACCCTGTCATTCAAGATGATTAAGTCCATCTGATTGACACCTAGCCAGGGGATGGTGAGTATCCCCATCCCCGCCTGGTACCTCTTCCCCTGTGCGATTTCAGAGTAGGAGAGAGTCCAACCCCTATCAAGGAGTTTGGTTCTGGAGTCCACACTGTGCATAGAGGTAAGGCCAACTATATGAAGTCAATGCCTCTCAACCTGTTCAAGCTCTAGTTTCTTTCCCCCAGAGAGGTGATGTTACACTTTCCAAGAGGCAGTTTCCGTTGCCAAGGTCCAGCACACCTAGATCCGTTCTTACTCTGTTCTCTGCCCGAAGGACATTGTACCAGACCCTTATGTTTTCCTTGCAGGTGGTGAGCCCACAAGACAGTCGCCCCACGTCACTTTTTTGGGCTGTGCGCAACCACACCCAGTCACCAGATGCTCGCCAGCAGCTACACTCCTGGGCCTAGCTCCAGAAGTGGGCCCCACATGTCATAGTCTGGGCAAGGTTCTCCCAGCCGTCTTTGTTATTTTCAGTAGGTTTGTTTGACTAGTTATTTGTCTGGCCTCTCATCTGAGGTCATTCTCCCATGGGTGACCCCATCAGGTGGTAATGATCCAATTTATAGCATGCAACATGCCACACCTTGTCATGGACGAGACACGGGTACTGAGACGTGGAGCCGAGCTCAGCGTGGTTATAGCTTGGAGGAATAAGTGATGCTTGAGTAGTTTTTTTAAATATAAAAGTCGTGGTAGTTTATCGAGGGTGCTGGGGGAGGCTGTTCCAGGTTGTGGGTACAGATATGAAGAGGACAATAATATTTGCATTTATAAAGCACCTTTCACCCAAGGGTTAAAAATATGCACTGTGGTCCCAATTTGAGATCCGTTCACAAATAACTTAATCGGCAAGTTGGTATCAGCAGAACTGATAATTAGTCTCCTGCTCTGATTCAGCCTCAAACAAATACGCAGTGCAATTTGAAAATAACAGCTCTGTGGAGACAATACGATCCGCAGGTCGTATTCACCACACCACTTCCTCATGGTGTTTTACTGCCTTAATAGGTGCTTACATACAGCAATTGTCAAAGCGGTGTGTGTGACTACATTGGGGATCTCTGTTGTATCTGTGTGTGTTCGCGTGTGTTGCCTTGTCAATGTACGCAGCGGGCAGTGTAGTGGCCGGACCAGGTCTCCAATCGATAATGGGGCTGGGAACGCAGCAGCATCAGAACGCGTCCAGATAATTGCTATGGATCGAGTAGGAAAAGGGCATTCATCAACACTAACGAGCCAGCTGCTTAGCCCGAGTGCAAATAGTAATAATGATAATTAAATAACCACGCGTCACAAGCTTGAGATTGTACTTAGCGCAGTGCACTTGTGTTGTGCATTCCCTCAAATAAACATGTACTAAAGTTGTTAATGTTGACGTGGTAGCAAGCATCTCTGTGTAGTTGGTCCTGCTTGTGTGAGTGCCCCAGCAACTCAGGCACTCGACTGACGTCCATTTCACAACACCCTGAATCATGAGAAAAAACAGAGTGCAAATCCTGAGAATCGCTGTTAAGTATTTCTCCTTCGTGATAGCCGTATCGAGTGTCCCTTCTGTCTCCTCCGCTATGTTCCACCCCCCACTTTGGAGGCAATGCCATGCTTCTCCAATGTTGGAGATGAAATGACGTGAAGGTGAGAGAAGGAACGCTCGACACGGCTATCCTGAAAGAGCAGCTTTTAGAAATTATCATACATCAAGCCGTGAAAGTATAAATCAGCACAGTGTGACTACTCTGAAGTGTGTGGTGCATATGCACATCTCTAGTTCATAGACTTTAATCAGTGAGTCTAAACTCCATGCTCCTATGGGAGAGGTGAGTAAATCTACATCTGCCATTCTCAACCAGTGGGTCGCAACCCACTAGTGGCCTGCCAGCCCCATTATAGTGGTCTGTGGAGATTATACCAAGTTGGTTCATTTGGGTCTGACATTCATGGATGCCTTCCCACTCAGTGGTACTTTCCACTGGTGCTATCAGCCGCGATTATCATGGGAACATTTCGACTTTGCGATGGCCACAGGAAGACTCACTGCAATGACTGGTTGGAGCAGTTTGTTTGCTGCTGAGCTCTGCAGACCGTGCCGCCACCCGCTGTTCAGACTTGTGGCCTGCAGATGAGTGATTCCCTTTCTATCCATCAAGAGCAGGGGCATTTATTATTATTACTATTAATATTATTTTGGTCTTAATAATAGCGCGCGGCACATTACCGCGAGCCGTGTTTGGCAAATTGCTTTAGGGAAATTATGATGCCCTTCTGTTCACGTGGATCTTATTAGCTTTCCCCCCTACTCCGTTCCTCGCCTGCTTCACGACAAATGATGAACACAAAGTGGCCTTTGTCTTTTTACTTTGGCGTATCAGGAACCACAGCGACACGAGGTTTTACCCTGTGTGGTGGGATTGGTGGATCGTCCAGAGGTCAGAATGTACTCTGAGGCAGCCAGCATATGCTGGCTTGTGAAGCAGCCAAGAGATAGCAGTGCAACAATTGGGAACTGTGATTGACATTGTGTAGACTTTTCAAGGAACTAATGTTTGTACAATATATAATGCACACAATATTTTTTCGTTTTTGAAAGTATTAGTTCAAAAGAGAACGACTCAGAGATGCAAGGAAATTTGAGAGGGGGTTAGCCGGTGCCAACCCACTAGAGACACTGCATCCTTTATGTTATGATGGTATTGGTCAATTAATGAATGAGTTTTTTAGTTGTGTAGTTGTGGGAGGAAACTGGAGAACCTGGAGGAAATCCACGCAGAAAGGGGGAGAGAACACAAACTCCATACATATATGTACTCGGTGAGAATCGAACTGCCTCCCGCAGGATCTTCCCTATGTGAGGCTCAGATGTTACCACTGTGCCACCGTGATTAAAAAGAGATTTGGCCCAACGTGGATATGTGCTTGTATGTGTATGTGTGGTTTATGGCCAGATGTTCCATAAATTAGTGGAGTGAGGCAGTGGCATAGTACTTTGCCCACTGTGCCACGAGCCTGGCAGCCCAAGTTGGTGTTCTGGGTACAAATCAGTTTAGTGGTGAGTGAGATCTCTTACCTTAATCACCACGCACTGGTGAAGTATGTTCAAAGAACCCCCATGACTGACATGGTCTGACGAGGTCTTCATCTATCATGAGGTTAGCAAATCTCGGTTCATACCTTATTGCCATCCTTTTCCTTCTGCGGCATCACCAATGCCTGATGATGCCTCCGACATGATAGGTGAAAAGTAACTGAGAAGGAACATCTGACACGGCTATTCTGAAACAACAGCTATGAAGAGCAATTCTTAAATACATGGCAGTGTTTCAGGAAATGTTCCTCCATAATGAAAAGTTAAGCCAGAGTGCCACTAATATTTACTGCAGTCAAAAGTCGCCAATTATATACTAATTGTTTTTCCTTTAAGGCAGTGTTGTTTAAGGCAGTATTGTTGATGAGTTTTGAGTTTCCTCAGTGGTAGTGCTCAACCTGTGTCGCGTATATTGTCAATCCGCTCGGTAGCATCTCGTGACTCTGCACAATCTTCTCCCTTTGCCATTTGTCAGCTCGACGAGAGAGCTGATTGATCTCATTCTATCTGTCCTGGACTTAAACACTCAGCACATTCGTACATAATGCTGCGGCCTTAATCGGGAAAATATGTCAGGTGATGTTCTGGTAACCCTTTTTAGAGAACATGATACAGAGGCCAGAGGTGTAGAGTGGATAGTAGAAGTTGGAAACTTATATTAAGCCATGGAGTGAAATGAGAATTTTTCTTTTAGATTTTTTCATGTATTAAAATTGCTCTTTTGGGAAAGCCGTGTTGAGCGTTCCTTTTCTCGCCATTGTGAAATTTCGCCTTCCAGATTGAAGGGGATATGTCGCAAGAGAGAGGAGGAATGCGTGACATTGCTATCCCAAAAAAGCTATTCTTTAGAGCAATTCTGAAATGAGAATGAATGCTTAATGTCTCTGATGGCCAGTTTTTACATTTGCAATGAAGTCACCCAATAGCAGACATATCCGACCTAAGCAGCCAATGAGTAATTGCCACATCTTTCAATAATCAAACAGTATTTCTACATGAAGTAATTTATATTCAAAATACTAAATGTTGCAGGGATATTGCATTGTGGGAAGATGTATTGCTGCAAGGCACATTCCACTTTGCAATGCATTGTATACCATTGCCAACGCAGGCGTCACCAAACGATTCGTTCTGTACCAGTATTGTATTATTCAGTCACACGCTCCCCCTCTTGTTCCCAAGCAGTTCTTTATTGCATCGATCTGCCTCATTATTTGTCTCTACTTTTCTTTTGTTGCACCCGAGTATGGATCGCTACTTGTGGCACCCTCTCTGTAGTCATCCGTGAGGCATGTCCAAACCACTTCGTCTTCTGGAGGTTTTGTATTGCATAAAAGCACGTTATATTGGCATTAATTATATCTACACAAGGGCTGCTTGCCATGATCATAACATGATTTGCACCACTATCAGAATCCCCGCTCTATAGGCAATCTTGTTCCAAGCATGTTACACGCTCTTCTGACTTCTATTGTTGATGATATTTTTCTCCTTTTCGCAATGTTGCTGGTTCTCCGAAGTTTCAGAAAATTAAACAAATGTGAAGGAACGCTGAAATACGACAATAAAAGCAAATCATATTTGTACTTATGAAAGATTTTAACCATTACGCTGAGTATGGACATACGTAAAACACTTGCTCCATTATATATAGATAAACTTGCAGTCTAGAGGTCACGGTTTGGTCTCCTGGTGCAATATGTTAACTAGTGAAAAAATTGCTGTATATACCCTTATTATATTATTATATACATCATCATAATATTTATTTATTTATTTATTTGATATATTTTATGTTGCTGATCTGTCGTTCTCCCCACAGCTCTATGCAGCGCTTTGTGACCCTCGGGTAAAAGGCACTTTATAAATGCAAATATTTTTACGCTGACCATTGTTCTATCCAACCAGACATGCCGCCCATGCCGTGTGTAATGTCGCGTGCCCTGTGCTCCGCTGTGCATCCCCAGTCACTGCCGCTGCTGCGCCAACACAGCGGCATGATGGTGACGATTTCTCAGGAGCAGGCCGCCTGCCTCCTGGCCAATGCCTTCTTCTGTACGTTCCCACGGCGCAACGCGTCCGGGTCCCACACCGAGTACTCTGCTTTCCCCGACATCAACTTCAACAGGTGCAATATCGGCTCACTAAATACACACAACCAGTTTTTAATAGCCATCATCCAGGTTGACTTGGGTTGACTGATTGCCCCCAAAATCTCCTTCTTCCGTCTATCACTACACTCTATACTACACATTAACTTAAAGACAAAGATAAAGATACCCTGTTAGCCTAACAGACTGTAAGGGCAAGTGCCGTTAGTGAACACCTAGAGAGTTCGACATGACACAGGAAGAGGTGGGTGACCAGCACAATGCTTCCACACTGTACGAGCTACTTATTGAGGATGAGTCGACCTAGAGGAGTCCCAAGACCGGTCCAAAATATCGCATCGGTGTTGGGTATGAGCAGGATTAGAACTTGAGTCGCCACGTTTGTAACCCTGCATGCTAACCACTGAGCCACCACTCCCCACGTATACTGCACACAACCACAACAACCGCCATTTGCCACTAAATGGTGGTGACGTCACCACGGCATCTCTGCCAGGCCCCATATGCACCATTAAGCCACGTGAAGTGTCAAAGGCTCGCAGACAGGAGGTCACGGGACAGACCCAGGTGTTATGGGTTGCCTGACTGAGATGACTAGCAGATGCACCACCTATGCTCCCTACTGTGCCAATTTGCTGTGTTTTAGCCGGCCGACGCTCCGCTCGTTGTTGTGAGCGTTGCTTCTCCGCCCTCCATTATTGTTGGAGGGCGACTGCCTCCAACTGCCCCGTAGTGTCTGTCACAATCCTCCTCCACAGAGGTCGATCTTGACACCGCTGGTACCAGTCTTCATCAAGTCCACTCAGCTCCAGGTCCTCCTCTACCACATCAGTCCATCTCTTCTCTAGCCCATGCTGCACCCTTTTAGCCCTCTCTATCCGGCTTAACAGCAACTGTTTGGGCATGTGGTGGCTGGGCATGCAGGCTACATGACCAAGCCACCGCAGCCTCACCTACCGGAGGAGCTCATCAGTGGGACTTTTTCCAGATCTTTCGAGAATTTGTGAGCTCCTCACACAATTTAACCTGGTTAAACCCAGGATAGATTATAGGTAGACCAGCCGGAAAGTTTTAAGACGGCGCAGATGTTCCACCAGGGGGGTCGAGGTTTCACAAGCATAGAGAAGAGAGGGCATGACCGCAGCTGAGAAGACCCGAAGCTTTATGTGGAGTGACAGGTCAGGCAGCTTCCACACAGCGTTATGTAGCAGATGAAACGATAATGCTGCCCGACTGATTCGGAGCGAGACCTCCGCTGTCACACCGGAACCAGCCATAAGCACACTGCTTAGGTATGCATACTTCTCCACTATCTCCACAGCTGCCCCATCACGGAGAGCTGAGGAGAGCTGAGGAGGTGGAGTATTCGATAGCATTAAATACCCAGACAGGTGCTCTGTTTTGGTGGGACTGATGGTCAGACCCCACCTCTTTGTGGCATTCTCCACGTTCAACAGCAGAGCTCCCAACTCCTCAGAATCAGAAGTGATCACCAAATCATCGGCATAGATAACATGGTTGGCTAATAGGGAGTCATCCCTTGACCGCACACGGGCATTGATTGGCCTCCCATCGAACCTATACTGGATGGAAATTCCACTGGAACATCCATGGAAAGCCTCTCGAATTACGTGGTCAAAAAAGATGTTGAATCATGTTGGAACCAGAGGGCATCTCTGTCGCACCCCAAGGTGAACAGGGAATGGCTCTGATTCCCTACAACATAGCTTTATCCAGGTTTGCCCACCCTCATGAAGGTTCTTAATTATGGTGAACAAGGTGTCCGGGATCCTGAAAGCACAAAGAACAATCCACAGCCCTATCCTACTGATGGTATCATAGGCCATGACTAGGTCAATGAAGCAGAGATGTAGGTTCTGTTGTAATTCCATACATCTCTGTTGTAGCAACCGGACAGAGAATATAGCGTCTGTTCAAAACCGTCCTGGCCTGAAGCCACATTGGGGTTCTGCAAGCCTCTTCTCAGCATGCCTAGCAAGGCGATGCTGAATGATCCTTGCCAGGACCTTTCCCAGCACACTGAGGAGCAAAATGCCCCTATAGATATTACAATCGGTGCGGTCTCTCTTCTTAAAGAGGGGGACCACTAAGGCATCCTTCCATTCTTGCAGGACCCTTCCTGTGCTCCAGACGGTTTCAATGATGTCATACAGGGCAGTCTGCAGATAAGCACCACCTTCCCTTAACATTTCGCTTGGAAGATCATCTCTGCCCGGTGCTTTTCCTGGTCTCAGGCTCTGGATCGTCTTATGTACTTCCTCTATAGGTGGCATTTCTGCCAGCCACTCACAGGGTGTGGCTATTTCTTCATTATCTGAGGTACCACAGCCCCAGCATGGTCACCTCCATGTTGTACCAGAGTGTTTTATGATCTGGGGGGGTTCCCCTCCTCCAAGACCTTACAAAAATGTTCTGCTAATCTGTAAACTTGTTCCTGGGGAGTCAGAGGTCGAATCACCATTTTCCCCTTTAATCGGTTCAGCGCTGCAAGTCAATCTTTTGATGGAATTAAAGAGTAATTTTTGATCATAGGCTACCGATGCAGACTCCATCTCCTCAGCAGCCTGCAACCACCACTCATCCTTGCAACGCCACACAACTCTCCGTACCTCCGAGCAAAAGCTGTGATAAACCTTCTTGTTTTCGGGCGTAGGATGTTGCAGGCGGTGGGAGTGGGCCTGCCGTTTTCTCTCGGCTAGCTTGAACACCTCCTCCATGAACCAGGGTTTCTGGGGAAGTCTGGACCATTAGCCCATTGCAGCCATTCCAGCTGCTTGAGCCACAGCCCTAAACCTTACCCATTTCCCTTCGGCATCGGGAGGCGTGGGGGACGATGTCAGGCCCAGCTGCAAACAGTGATGCAATTCTCTTTTATAGCTTTCATTAGCTAGCTGAGACCAGGACACTGTGGGTTTGAATGGGATCCTTGGTGGACGCCCACCACTGTCGTGGAGGAATGGCAGGCGGATCTTAGAGATGACAAGCCGATGATCAGAGGTCAGATCAGCTCATCGGTAGGTCTTGGTGTCAAGTACAAGGGCCCACATACTACACACACTTCACAACCCATCCCTTCCTCCGATGAAATTCATTTTTTGGGTTAGGTCACGTAAAGAAATGTGACGTAAACCCTCCACCACCCGACACGGCCAATTAGTAAGGTTTGTCACGTAAACAGAACGTGCCAATTCTTCACTATCTCAGCACACTGATGCGTTGGAGAATAAGCCTACAGCATTTACAATGAAATATGACGTTTTGCTGATAATTACAATCCGCATCATCAGGAACTTGCACCAATTTTGGATGAGCAGCTTTAGGAGAGTGTTCCGGCTTTGGGTCAGATGGGTAGAAATATTAGAAGACGTCTTAGATAATATCAAAGGAATATAAAAAAAATCACAAATACAGCTTTCGACAGTTGCAGAACATGCCTGTCAACAAGGTTACACAATTTATTTTGACAACGTTTATATTTTATATTAAACTAATTATTATTGGCCTAGACTAATCCAAGAGTCTATTGAAATTGATAAAATATTACAATAATTTCAATCATTGTGATAGCTAGAAACTAAGTGCGGCTTGCAAATGCATTATTAAACTCTAAACTTAATAGTTACATATATTCTAAACGTTAACATACTCCCGTTTTGTAACACGTACTGATGAAGGTAATTTGACATTCTTGGCCTTTTGTCTTTATCTGACTGGTAGTTGGAGACACCTGAATAAATGTAACCTAATGTGCAACCCCTGTATATTATGTTGCCCCACCCCCCCATTGGATCCCAGCACGAGTGAGCACATGATTGATGACATCACAGTCTCCTTATATATATATAAAAAGAACCCAAAACCGAGCACTCCCCTAAAGCTGCTCATCCCAAATTGGTGCGAGTTCCTGATGATTCTGACTGTAATTTTCAGCGAAACGTCATATTTTATTGTAAATGCTGTGGGATTATTCTCTAACGCACCGGTGTGTTGAGAGAGTGAAGAATTGGCACATTCTATTCATGTAATGTTACTAATTGGCTGTGTTGGGTGGTGGAGGGTTTATGACACAATGTTTTGCGCAGCCTAACCCAAAAACTTGATATTATTGATAACATTGTTCACGAAAGCCTTTAAATTAAAATTATCAATCCCTTCCTCTCCCTGTCACTACACTATATAATACACACAGTACATAATACACACATCTCCTTACTCCACCTATCACTGCAGTATATACTACACACAATATGCACAAACCTTTCATCCATCTATGACTAACACTACACTGTGCACTAGACTATATAACACACACGCTAAATATAAACCCTTCCTCCATTTATCATTACCTGCACTTAACACTGGACTAAACACTGTACATAGTACACACAGATGTCCTTCCTCCACACCTATCCTCTGCAAAACACTATACACCAAAAAAAACATAGATCCCCCAAATAGTCTTAAGAGATTGTAGGGTCAAGTGCCATCAGCCTGCAGCTATGAAGGTCGATACTGCACAAAAATGGTGAGTGACCAGCACCATGCCTCGCCACCTTTGTCTGCCTAGTCGTGATGTTTACACATTGCACCACTCTTTTGAGACTGAGTCGACCAAGGGGAGGTGCAGGAGTGATTCATGAAATCATCACAGTGGTGCTGTAAGTAATTAATTCACGTTCTATGGTCGGCAATATTAAATAGGTCTCTCTTGAATCCCCTCCGGAAGATTGACAGACTGAGTTACTAACGCCACAAGGAAGAAGGTCATTCCAAAACAGTGGACCAGCAACAATAAATCTCAATCAGTGGGCACGATGGACCAAACACATAGTGTATGTAAGGCAGTATACAGGCCGTGTTGCAGTATGCGCAATGCACTGATGGCCTCTACTAGTAACAAACCCACGATGCGTTTGCTGTGTCATGTTGCTCGCTATATTTAACCTTGCTGTCAGCTGCTGATTTCAGCTTATAAGTCAGATCGCTGTCATATGCAAGTCTCGTTTCGCTTGGCCCAAGTCAACTACAATAGAAGCCAAGTTATCAATGGGTGATTCAGCATCAATCCACGTAATAGCTTAAAATTATGAAGATCGGACTGCACAGTATTCTAGTTAGGGTTTAAGTTGATTAAGCCTGTGCGTTGCCGCATGGCAGCCCTTGGAGCCCTAAGGTCAAGCAATGGGTGTAATTACCCCGTGACCTTCCACTGGTGTTTCTGATTTCAACACAGCTGTCAATATTTGCTTGTGACCCTTAATACGTGGATAGCCAAAGCTTTCTCATGTTATAATATAGTTTATATGGGTGTGTAGGGTGTGTATGCATTGGTAACATTTACGCCTTACATAAAGTCCTGCCCGAGGCAATGCGATCTCTGCCTGGGGCGCCTTTCTGTGTGGCGTTTGTGAGTTCTCCCCCTATTCTGCGTGGTTTTCTCCGCATTTTCCACTCTCCTCCCACAACTAAGAAACACAAATTGATTGGCTGATAACATCACAATGTATAACATGCAGTGTTTGGTGGGTTGGCACCAGCTGACCGCCTGGCTGACTCACCCCTTCTTTGTGGTTTCCTCGCTACGCCTCCGTATGAGTGTCTCATCTTTGACCAGGTGTGGAGTTTGCGCGGTGCGTTATAAATTGTATCTTCTATTTTTATTAATCTCATGGGCGCGTAAATGCACGCTTGTGAGCAATTCAGAGTTTTGCTGGTACTAACCCACGATGCTTTGCAATTCGACCAATGTTCCTCATTATTTTGCCAAGATAAGCGATCTGCAATGCTCCTGAGCCTCATCTGGCAGTCTCACTTTACTATTTTTTTACATTTTACAATTGATCGGACCCTTTCCTGTAATCAATTAAAGCTGACTGCGGTTAATCATCTAATTGCAAATAATGAATGGTCTTGCAGGGAGGGGGGAGGGTGGGATGGCGTGCTTGTTTCTGGGGGATGGATGGTCACTGGAGGCGTGGGCCTCACAGGAGGAGAGTGGGACAAACGGACAAAACACCGCACACGTACAAATAACACTAATAGCCATATAACAAAAATACATTAAACTTAAGTTTACAGTTTATAACCTGGACCAGTATATGTTCAATGTCAGAGGTATGCATTCAGGGAGAATGACTCAGAGGTGCAAGGGAACTGCCACTCATGTTAACTCTGGTCGAGTCTCATGGTTTGCAGTGAGGTTCGCAAACCATTACACCAGCGCGCCCTGTACAAGGACACACTCGCCAGGGCTGGTCACCACAGCCCACTGTGTCTCGATTAATATTTAAAAGCTTGCACGTATGCTGTAATGATGCCACTCCGTGAAGCGGGGTGGTGACATTTGCAAACAGATGCCAGTTAGGCTCAAAGTCGCCAATTTGCCAAATGGGGGCATTTGTTGTTTTATTTATTGAAGCATGCTGGCCATTTTTGAAATACAGTATAGAATTGTGAGTGCATTTGTATTGAAACACAGCGGTACTGGCGGAAAACTTGACCGGCATGCATTCAGAAGGGCGGGGGTTTAGCTCCCAGTGGTACATCAACGCATCCCTTCGTCATCACTGAGAAACAGTTTGCTGCGGAATTACGAAGCGTTTCCCAACGAGCGTGAGGGATTACGCTCATTTCAATAATCATTAAATAATATAATATCACAATTTCTAATGCATGGCACAGTATTCATTCAGTGTCGAGGGTCTTCATTTGAAGAGAGCATGACTCAGGTGGAAGAAAACGACAGATGGAGTAGGGGTGGGAATCAGCCATGTAGTTACTCGGCACCAACATGTGTTAGACACCGTGTTCTATGTATTTAGATGTTATCAGCCATTAATGAGTTTTTTTTGGGTTATGGGAGGAAACCGGAGAACCTAAAGGAAAACGAACTCAAGGGTTAAACTAGGATAAAATTGTGTTTCCACATTTGCATTATATATGAAGGTAATTATATTCCCAATTGAAATTCAGCAAGCATATTGATATGAAAAAAATGTTTAATTTAGATTGATTATTATTATAACTTGATCTTATTATTTTCTATGATTAGTTTCAACTTACTTAAATGTATACTAGCATTTTAGTGCATTACTAATCTGCTATGTGAGTGAATATCGGTTGTTCCATCATGGCAATGTGAACTCTTCATCGCTCGATATGTTCGTCCACTGGCGATGCGTTCTGTCTGGTGTTCTCGTGAATGAGCAGTAAAGCACTGTGATTGTTTTGTTATCCTATTCTCCTGTCCACATGCCGTTTTCTCCACAGCTCGGATTTGTAAAAAAAATAACTCCAAAAAAACCCCGTTATTGCTGATTTGCCTTACTCGTTGACGTGCCATTCTCTCCGCAGCTCTGTGCAGCGCTTTGTGACCCTCAAGTGGTGGGCGTTGTAGAAATGCAATTATTATTATTCGATAAATGTTACATTAAACTATTTTCCAATATATGTATTATATTTTAGTTGAAAGTCAGATCTTATTTTACTGGTTCTACAACGACATGTATACTAAAAAAAAAGTTTTTGTTGCTGATTTTACATTCTAATGTCGTTGCTGTTGACTTGTCGTTCTCTGCACAGCTCTGTGCAGCGCTTTGCGGTCCTCTGGTGAAAAGCGCTCTATAAATGCAATTATTAAGTATATAATTTGAAGGCCTCATTTTAAATTATTTTAAATATTTAAAAGAGAAGGAATGTGAACTTTAGGGGAAGTAAGGTGGCACAGTGAATAGCGCTGCCGCCTTACAGCTACAAGGTCCTGAGGTATATTCCCAACTATTTCTATGTGGAGTTTGGGTTTTCTGTCTGTGTGAGAGTTTTCGTCTGGTACCCTGTTTTCCTCCCACAGTCCAAAGATACACTTCTTAGGTTAATTCGCCTGACTAAATTGTCCCGGTGCCCAATGATGGACTGACATCTTATCCTGGGTATTGCTCAGCCTTTTACCCTGTGTCTGCTTGGATAGGCTCCAGCTCACTATGTTAATGATTGAGTAATGAATGAATTCATATTGTACTTGACATCGTCAGGGATATATCAATAGTTGCCTCTCTGTCCGAGGACTATTTACATGTTTTCACAAAAAACACAGTATCTCCCAGAACAGTGGCTGTGAAACTTGCCACACAGCTTGCTAATACAAACGCCCCCATGTTTAGTTTTTGGCCAAACTTGGCACCAAAATACTTTTGAAATCTTACGTTTTGTATGGGCATGATTTGCTCTTTCACTAGAATGCACATGTGCATCCGTGTGTATGCATGTGTGTGTGTGTGTGTTCTCCTCAGCATATTGCTTTTCAGAGTACACTACCCACACATAAGACTCATATAATAAACTGACTTACAAGCTTGATTTCTTAAAATTTACAGTTCAGTTTATTTTCCTGTGGTGAATTTACAACCAGTCACTTTATCTTTGTAATCCCTGCTTACACAACGGCTTTTGGGTGTCTTATCAAATGTGTGTGCTTTATCCAGGCTTCTCCCTTCACACAACATATACAGAAACAGTTAGACATGATGTCTTACTCGGGGTTGGGGGTGTACACACCTGCGATCGTGTGCTTTTTGGACAGGCCTAGTGAATCACGCAGAGATTATGACGTTTCAAGATGTCGGACTGAGAAATGCTCTCAACATCTGCTTTTTATGAATAGCCCTATCTCCTTCCTAGTGACACCTCCCATTTTGGAGGCATCATCAAGGTAATGTGGGGGGCGGAACAGCACGGAGGAGAGAGGATGAATGCTCGACATGACTATCCTAAAAGAGCAGCTCTTGAGAGCGATTCTCATACATCAAACTGTGAAAACCTACATCAGATGTTCAATCTTCTTACCACTTGCCGTGATAGGCTATGAGAGGCTATATGACAATTAGGTTCGGGGGTCAACACCTCGTACGGATATATGTATTTACCAGGCACTGCATTTCTCCCACAAATAATGAAACAGAAATTGACCACATACCCCAAGCAGAACCCTTGCAAACAGAGGGCACTACTCTTCTCAGTTGGTACCAGTGAGCCGGTGGTGGAAATTGCACATTGCTTTGGCGGGGGTCGTACTTTCAATAAGGTGGTCCGCATTGGCTTTCTACAAAATAGTAGTCATTTAATCAATCCCAGAGGAATGATGGTAGACCGAATTGACCCTTGACTTGTATTTGAACATGCACCTCCAAAATTAGTTATCGTAACCATCATCGCCATTATTGTTCTTTGCCAGGCTTTTTGAAGGGGGATCATCACGCAAGATGGAGAAGCTCCAGGCCATCTTCCACTACTTCCACCGGGTCTGCAGCGATAGTGAGTAGAGCCGGACACCCGCACAGGGCCCATGCCGAGCCCCCACGCTATCCCCGGACTCTGCGTTGCACTCCCCCACGCTCCCTGAGCCCTCTGCAGCTCCACGTGCTCAACCCGACTCACTCAACCTACGGCAAGGCAAACGCCGCATTCAAATGTCTTTTTGGTCTTTTATTTGTGGAGGGAAAAAATACTTATTGTATGATTTGTATTGTATATACACAGGCACTGCTTTAGCAGCTTGCACATGTTCAGGTATGTATGTACAGTGATATAGACATTTACAGGTATATATGCATGCAGCGTAAACGTCAGCTGAGACACATCGTGGTTCATAACCACCAGCGATGAGACATCTCAACCCTTGATGTGGCTGTTGTTTTCACTCAAAAAGCAGACTCATCAGCATGCGGGAAAGTGCTACTCGCTGCTCTCCACAGTAATCGTCTGCAGTGGACATTTCATCCACCCAAGAGAGCTGCTGAGCTACAGCCTGACTCGGATTTAAACTTGCAATCATGTGGCTGCTAGATAAGCTAACCCGCAGTGACAGCACTTAGTATATATCTGCACACACACACACCGCTGTGTACGCTGCCATCTGTGTACACTTGTGTGGAGCTAGACAACTATGTACCCGCGTACTCGCAAGCGTACGTTCATTACTTTGGAACGCGCTGCATTTTTGCGCTCTTGACAAACGGTGTAAGATTTCCGATCTGAACCAGAGAAAATTTGACGCAGAAGAAAAATTGGGTTGGTCACTGCGAGTGATGATGAGCTGTGGTTGCCGGGGAGGCAAACCAAGGAGATATAGCCACCAGGTTGTTGAGTGAGCGGTGCGGCAACTAGGGGTTGGGAGCGGCCCCAGCGGCCACATTGGAAGGAGGTCACATGACATCTGTGTTACCCTCGATTTTTGAGGCCAGCCCAGTCCAATGCCTTAATTACTGTTAGTGCTCAAAGAGTTGCCGGTTTAAACGGCCAGTATTTAGGTTGACCAGGGTTGGCAGGTTGTCCTCCAATATGGGGGGGG
>JAZEWT010000010.1:13528242-13547795 GCA_036362905.1 Mordacia mordax
ATGGGGGGGCTTGGACCTGTTTTTTTGACTCCTTGAGGCTGAGTCCACATAGGGGAGAATTGGTACTGGATTAAGAAATGTATCAATAGCGTTGGCTGTGAGCGGGAATCTATTACGTGTCACCAGGTTCCTAGTGCATCGAACTAACTCCTCCACACTCACTCCCCACAGTCACTCGCAGGCAGAACCAGAGGAGTGGTGATGGGTATAGAACTCGTGTGGCTACTTTCATAGCGCAGCGTGCTGCCAACTGCGGAGCCGCCATTCCCCACACTCGCAGGCGGAGAGGAGTGATGCAGCTGTTCACGTGACACACACACACACACGGGGACATGCCGCCCACTGTGATGAAGTGTGTATCCGTCGGTCAATGTCCAGCTGCTCTGCCCGCCCCCCACCGCCTCCCATCCGGCTCCGTCCCCACCTTGGCGCATGCCAGCACTCACAGGGCATAGAGAACACACCAGATACTTGCGTGAACAAACACGCAAAGACAAACATTCCTACTCCCCTTGTCTTAACAGGTTCTAGCGTCAAGTCTTGTTAGCAATGAGTGCCCGTGAATTCCGACAGCATGCATAAGTGGGCCAAGTGGGCGTTGAGGTGCAAAATGCTGAAAACCCGTGCCTTAGACCACACATGAGCATCAATTAGCCACATTGTATCTCACTGCCAGATGAACATTCCATTGATGCAGTTCCGCAAGGCTTCTCAAGCAATGTGGTTAAAAACAAGCAAATCCCCATAGGCTCAGAGCCTGACAGATATACACAGCCTCATGGACATACACAGACTCCTCTGAAGATATATTCCCTATTCTGCATTATACTTGTGAAATTATTTTCCATTTACGTACATGGCCAGAAAAGGCAGCTGTTCTCGGAATGTTTTGAGAGCCTTTGCAAGTTGTGTGGGCCTGTGTTCACTTGGGAGCATTGCTGTCATCAATGGGAGCGAGATAGAGGGAGAGGGAGCATTGATTTAGTGACATAAGATTTCTACCCGGAAGAATCTGCATCACAGAGTGAAAAAAAAACACTGATGGCCAACAGAGCCGCCCACTGGTGTAACCGTGAATCAAAATCTAACAATTCATTACTGAGGGATACGTAATCTATGCAGATTAATGTTTTGACACACCTCCTTGTATGAAAATTGCTCTGAGGAGCTGTTCTTTTGGGATGGCTTTGTGCAGCGTTCCTCCTCTGTCCACAATATTTCGCCTACCACTTTGGAGGCTTGATGACATCTCCAACCTCAAGGAGAAAGGAGGAACACTCAACACGGCTGTCTTGAAAGAACAGCTCTTAAGAGAAATTCTCGAATATCTTTCAATATATCAATATCCATAGTAGTAGAATGATCATGAAGACTAACTAGTTTTGTGGTATATACGCCTTCTTCTCTTCTTTGCTCTACGTCGACACAGTGACGACTTTGACCGCTAGTGGGGTTTTCATGGCTGTGGTCGCCGAGGTGACCTAGTGGACGGTTTGCCAGGCCATGTGCAGGCCCCAATATAATCCATCGCAGGGCACTGGGGGACGATTTAACCAGTTGTTAATTAATCGAGGCATGTTTTTGGAACGTTAGAGGAAACTGGAGTACCCGGCGAAAACCCACGCTGACACGAGGAGACTCGCAAATTCCACACAGAAAGGCACCTGAGCCGGGGAACCAAATCCAGGACCTTTTTGCTGTGAGGCGACAGTGCTATTCACTGCGCCACCGTGCCGCCTGGTATATACGTCAATTCATTCGAGCATATATCTTTGGATTGGTGGTCGGCTCAACCTGTGAAGTTGGTGTTGCTCTACCGCCCATCTGGAGCCTCCACTTTTTTTGTCAAGGAACTGTTTGAGCTGCTTTCTAAGCTGTGTTACAGTTCTGAGGATCGTGATTCTTGGCGATTTCAACATCTATGTTGACTCTCTAACGAGCCCTCTTGCAAGGGATCTCATGACCTTACTTGGCTTCACTCAACATGTGACTTCTGCCACTTACACTTGCGGACATACTCTCGACTTGATTTACTCGTGGGGCATATCGGTAACCAACCTGTCCATCACTGATCCTGGTCTGTCTGATCACTCAGCTGTGTGGTTTGATCTTCAAGTACCGCCTCCCATTTCCATCACCAAGTGCCAAATTCAATTTGGAAACCTTAACGCCCTCACTCCAGACATATTCACTGCAGCAATCAACAGTACTTCACTCTCCGCCTTGGCTCACTCTCCCTCTGATGTGACAGCAGAAACTTACAACAACGTGCTATCAAGCATACGTCATGATTTGGCCCCATTAAAATAACACTATGTCTCATGCAGAAAACCATCCGCCCGGTATACTTCTGAACACCGGGATCTTAAGGCGAATGCACGCAGGGCCAAACGGACTTGCAGAAAATCTGGCCTCACCGTTCATGGTAAAATCTTTAAGGAACAGCTCATCTGCTACCGGAAGGCACTTTATTGTGCCCGTACCAGCTATCCTTCCAGCATTCTGGCTGATACCTGCGACAAGCCTAAGATTTTTTTTTCGACCATTAATCAGCTCCTGAATCCAACCAGTCACTCGCCCTCACATCCCTTCAATAGTAAAGAAAAGGCTGTTAAGTATATTCCGTTTTTCTCAGAAATAACTAAAACCATGGTATCTCTGCCCAGCCTCAATCACAAACCAATACCTCAATAAATATTCCTCTAACTTTCTTGACCTAAAAACCCCTGGAATTTTCTGCAGTTTCGTTATTATGGCCGAATCTGAACCCAGATTGGAAGGGATCAAGGTCATTGTTAAGAAGGTGTTTCTGGAGTTGCGCGGCTACTGGAAGTTAAATGACCTTAGAGATGAATGGTAGATTTGAGATGGGGCGATAATTATTTGGGATGTTGCAATCGAGGCTATTTTTGTTCAGCAGGGGGGTAACTGTGGCACATTTTAACAGTAGGGGAATTATACCAGAGTGAAGTGAGTTATTAAACAGATAGTGACGAATGTTATAAGGAATTTGAAATTTGCCCACATGGTTTTGGATGGGAAAGGATCCAGGGAACAATTTGTGGGCTGTGATCTGGTAACTAAAGAGGAGACCTCTGATTCCGTTAATTCAGAAAATTGCAGGAGTTTTGAGGTAAAGGAAGATGGAGGAACAATTATTGAAGTATTGGTTGGTGATTCAGGATGGGTAGAGATATGATGGTCTTCACTTTTTTCAGAGAAAAACTGAATAAACTGAACTGCCTGATATTTATTAGTGAAGGGAGGTTAGGGTGAGTGACTGGTAGAATAAAGGAGCTGACTAATGGTTAAGAAAATAATGTTGGGCTTGTTGCAGGTGTCAGCCAGAATGCTGAAAAGATGGCTGGTACGGGCACAGTCAAGTGCCTTCTGGTAACGGAGGAGTTGTTGCTTAAAGATTTGACCATGAACGGTGAGGCCAGATTTTATCCAAGTCCGTTCGGCCCTGCGTGCATTCGCCTTGAGATCTCGGAGTTCAGCAATATACCAGGGAATAGTTTTCTGCCTGGGACATAGCGTGATTTTAATGGGGCCAAATCATCACGTATGCTTTATAGCACATTGTTGTAAGTTTTTGCTGTCACATCAGAGGCAGAGTGAGCCAAGGCGAAGAGTGAAATACTATTAATTGCTGCAGCGAATATGTCTGGAGTGAGGGCGCTGAGGTTTCGAAATTGGATATGGCGCTTGGTGATGGACATGGGAGGCGGTACTTGAAGATCAAACCAATCAGCGGAATCATCAGACAGATCAGAATCAGTGACGGACATGTTGGTTACCGATATGCCCCATGAGCAAACCAAGTCAAGAGTATAGCCTAATCTGTGAATAGCAGATGTCACGTGTTGAGTGAAGACAAGTGAGGTCAGAGTGGCCATGAGATCCCTTGCAAGAGGGCTCTGAAGAGAGTAAACATTGATGTTGAAATCACCTAAAATCAGGATCCTTTCAGAACTGGTGCACATCTTAGAAAGCAGCTGAGACATTTCATTGACAAAAGAAGTGGAGGCTCCAGGTGGACTGTAAAGCAGCAGCAACTTCACAGGTTGAGCCGACCTCCAATCCAGAGACACACGCTCGAATTAATTGAAAGTCGGCCACGGAATTGTTCAGATGTCGGCAGACACATAGCCGAGAACTGCTAAGCCGCCACCACGGCCATTTGAACGTGCCTTCTGATGGAATGTAAAGTCTCGCGTTCATGCCTGAATCAGTGTAATATAATAACCATGATGATGCCAGGTTTCTGTTAGGCAAAGTAGGTCCAGCCTGTTGTCCGAGATTAGCTCAGCAATGAGTGGGGCTTTTTCGGTGTTCAGAAAGTGCACATTGATCAAGGCAAAGTGGGTTTCCGTTGCAGGCACTCTGCGTACTGGAGGAGGGACACTAATCAGCGGTATTTTAAACAAGCAACGTCGAGCTGCAAACGGTCTAACTTGTTGTTTCTTTGGTAACCGATATATAGGGCTTAATATGGGGATGGGGGTAGGGAAATCAATTGCAGGCAGGTCAGTGGGCTTTTTATTGCTGGCGCCCCAATGGATGTACCGAGGGTGTCGAAGTATCCTAAGTTCACGGCAAATGGCCAAAAGGCTGGGGTTTCAATCCTCCAATACATGCTTGCTGCATGTGCCCAGGTCACACCTCAATTCGATGGGTGACAGAGCCTTCTCGCTCGCTGCTCCAAGACTCTGGAATGCCCTTCCCCTGGAGATTCATTCAGCCAAGTCCTTAACCATCTTCAAATCTCGTCTCAAGACTCACTTGTTCTGTAATGCTTTCACGTCCTCCAGCTAGGACTATTGATGCAGCGCAGTGTTGTCGTGCCAGGATGCTGGCTCTCTTCCGACCTGCGCCTGCTCAGGAACATTTATTCCTTCCTCCGGCTCAGACTGTTAATGTGGCTCAGTGGTGCCGTGCCGGGATGTTGGCTCTTCCGACCTACGTCTGCTCGGGACCATTTGTTCCTTCCTTGTTTGTTGAAGAATTATTTATTTTATTTATTTTCTGCTGACTTTGTGTCCTATAATTTGTCGCTGCTGTTTGATTTTCTGTTGAACTGTCTTGATATTGTTTATGTGCCGTTCTCTCCACAGCTCCAATTTGTAAAAAAAAAAACCCAAAAACATGTTGCTGATTTTCTGTTCTCTGTTGTTGTTGGCATGACGTTCTCTCCACAGCTCCAATTTGTAAAAAAAAAACCCCAAAACATGTTGCTGATTTTCTGTTCTCTGTTGTTGTTGGCATGACGTTCTCTCCACAGCCCTGTGCAACACTTTGTGACCCTTAGGTTTAAAGGGCTCTATGAATGCAATTATTATGAATTATTATTATTATTAAGGAACTGATGAAGTAAGCTCTTTAGAGCTGCGAAAGCGTAGGTTATATCGAACGGGTCGCAGCACAACTCTGGGGACGGGGTGCAAGCAAAGGCGACACCCATGATGCGACACATCACTACACTATAGTCTGTATGGACTAGACCGTATGTATAGACTAAAGACTATATCATATAATCAAAAGACTATAGACTGTATGTATAGACTGTATAGTGTGTAAGACACGTCTGGTGTGATATGTAATTAGAATATTTACTTTAATACTCTAAAGACTGTATTTAGAGATTGTATACACACTGAATTCTGTATGTAAGGATAGTACTGACTAATAAAAGACGATATGTAATTAGAATATTGACTGCATAATGCACCATAGACTTTATTTAAATACTTCATATATAATATTATGCAATTACATAAACAGACCTTGTTGACACGTAACCAGCATATTGACTTTAATAATACACTATAGACTGTATTTTAAAACTGTACATAATATGTGATTATATAAACAGATTGAGTGGAAATGTAAATATAATATTAGGTGCCTGAGAGGGAGCAGAAACACAAGGCAGGCCTCACTCGCAAATACAGTTAAGAAAGCCCCAATGCTTTAAGCACAATGATAATGATTTAAAGGCAATTAAGAATTATAAAAATAAAAAGTAATATAAATAAAACCCGCCTATATAGGATTATCGTTGTGTAACGCAATGAGTACGTGCAGCTGAGGCAAGTTGAACGCGCACCAGTGGCAAAAACAAATAGGGCAATGCAACAGAAGATGAGACAACAAAGCATATAAAGCAGTGTATATGGAGGGTTAAGCGAGAAAGAAAAAGTGAGGGTGAGCTTGTAATTGTGGTATGAGGTTATTGTGTGTGCATGCGGTACGAATATTGGTAACGATGATCCCAGAAGCACTTGAGATATAGTTGAGACACGAGGCAGGCTTCAAACCCACACAGCAGAGAAGCCCCCAATGTATTAAGCACAAAATCTAATGATCAATAACCGATTAAACATTAAAAAAGAAAAATAATAGAAAGAAAATCAAGGCAACAATAAGTGATTGAGACTTCTTCGAAACACTCTAAAAGTTGTCTTTATAACTATGATTTGCAGAGCGGCTGTGAGCCACGTGTTGCCGCTGATGATGTCACCACGGTCATGATACCACTGACCATCAGATTTTACTAGAGCGACTGGAGGGTATAGGGGTCTCTGGGAGTGCCCTGCATTGGCTGAGCTCTTACCTGTCCTACTGGAAGAAGTTTGTCAGCCTCGGAAGACAAAACTCAGAGATCCATCCAGTTTTGTCAGGCGTTTCTCAGGGTTCAGTTCTCGGCCCACTCCTCTTCAGCATCTACATACAACCTCTTGGCCATATTCTGCGCACCCTCAATCTCAGCTACCATTGCTATACGGATGACATCCAAATCTAAATCCATGCAAAGTCATCCATCAATACGTCTGGTCTTTGCAGATCATCCTCACTGTCAACCGTGAAGGCCTGGCTCAATTCAAATTTTCTAAAACTAAATGGCAACAAAACAGAAATTTTGCTTGTCAGAACCCACACCAATTGTCCAAGGCTGATTCTATCCAATTGATGCTTGACGACCAGACCACTGAAGTTACTTAAGCAGTCCGGAATCTAGTTGTGACTCTTGCGTCATCACTGACCTTTGAGACACACATCAACGAGGTCACGAAGGTAACCTATTTCCATCTCAGAAATATAGCCAGACTGTGCAACATTCTGTTACCCCCTGATGCTGAGAAGCTAATACACATCTTCATCTCCTCACGAATCGATTACTGCAATGCACTGCTCCCTGGCATCCCTGCCTACCTGATCAATCGTCTCCAATGTGTGCAGAATGTGGCGGCTCGAGTCCTCACTCGCACACCCATCCACGATCACATATCCCCAGTACTCATGCGTCTCCACTGGTTACCTGTTAAATACAGGATTTAATTCAAGATCCTATTCCTCACCTACAAGCCTCTCAGTGATGCTTCTCCGACATACATCCGTGACCTATGTTAGGCACTCTCCTCACACGACAACTTCGATCCTCCAATATGGGCTTGATGCATGTGCCCCGGTCGCACCTGCATTTGATGGGTGACAGAACCGTCTCGCGCGCTACTCCCAGACTCTGGAATGCCCTTTCATTGGAGATGCGATCAGATGAGTCCTTGGGCATCTTCAGATCTTGTCTCAACACTCACTTTTTCCATAAGGCTTTCAAATTCTCCAACTAGGACTGTTGATACGGCTCAGTGTTGTCGTGCCAAGATGATGGCTCTCTTCCGACCTGCGCCTGCTCGGGAAAATGTATTCCTTCCTTGTTTGTTGCTGATTTTTTTAATGGCTTATTTTTTGTCCTTCTATAATTTATTGCTACTATTTGACTTTCAGGTGAACTGTCCTGATGTTGTTGACATACCGTTGTCTCCACAGCTCGGATTTATAAAAAAAAATTAAAAATACATTATTGTTGCTGACTTGCTGTTCTTATCTCGTTGTTGATGTGCCGTTCTCCCCGTAGCTCTGTGCAGCGCTTCGTGACCCTCGGGTGATAAGCACTCTAGAAATGCAATTATTATTTTTATACGATAAAAGTTAAGTTAACCATTTTACAATATATGTTTTATAACCGCTGATAATTTTGCTGTTTAAAATTTTAGTTGAAAGTCATCATATTTTACATGTTGTTTTGCGACGACGTGTACATTTTTTAAAAAAACCTAAAATGTTTCATTGTTGCTGATTTTCCGTTCTAATGCCGTTGTTGTTGACATGTCATTTTCTCCGCATCCCTGTTCAGTGCTTTGTGACACTCGGGTGAAAAGTGCTCTATAAATGCAATTATCAGTATTATAACGAAGCCACAGTGTCTGCATAAACAAACGGGTGTGGGTGGCTCTCATCTCTAATCACCCTGCACAGCTGTTGGTTATAGGTTCGACTGTTGTGCTAGCAGCTAGTCTGTTATTCATGCAGCTTCTGTTGACTTAGCACACAGTGATGATTGCTTCGAAAAGCTGCTCTCTCAGGACAGCCGCGTCGATGGCTCTCCTCTCCTCGCGACGTTTTGCCTCACGTTAGAGGCCTCACACGTTTTGTAAGCATAAAGAAGAGAGGACATGATTGCAGCTGAGAATACCCGAAGCTTCTAATGGAATGACAGGCCAGGCAGCTTCCATACAGCGTTATGTAGCTGATGAAAATATAACACCGCTCGACTAATTCGAAGCGAGAGACCTCTGCTACCAAACTGGAGCCGGCCATAAGCACTGCCTGTGTATGGAAACTCCTCCACTCTCTCCACAACTGCCCAATCAAACATGGAGAGTTGAGGGAGTGGAGAACTTGATGGTGCAAAATACTCTGGCATGTGCTTTGTTTTGGTGGGGCTGATGATCAGACCCCCCACCCCTTTGTGGAATTCTCCAGGTTCAGTAGCAGAGATCCCAGCGCACCCTCAAAGTGAACGGCAATCACAAAATAATCGGCATACGTAACATGGTTGGCCAGTAGATAGTCGTGCCGTGACTGCACCCGACCATCGATCAAACTCCCAATGTATCTGTACCAGATAGTACAGCTCTCCACCTCACGCATACACATGCGAACGCACTTGCGTACTCATACACACGCACGCACACACTCGCGCACTCATAGGCACTCATCCATGCACTCAAGTGTTGTACACGCACGCAGGCACGTGCTTAATTTAGAGCCGAGGCTGGATTTATGCCACAAACCTCTTGCTCGTCTGTGCATCGTCTTTGTACCTCCGAGTCATTCCCTGTCTTCGAGACTGAGCGGATAATGTGTGGCGCTGCTTTACAAGTTTAAATTATTCTCGCATTATTCGTTTACTTATAATGCAAGCTCGGCAATGAAGGCCATTAAGATTATGTTGCCGATATTTATTTTTTACGCCTGCGCTATATTGAAAATTGCAATGTGTAGGATCTGCACACGGTGCATTATATATGTGTACATTGCGTAAGTGTAAATCTATATGCTCGTGTGTATAGTGACTCACCACTCATTTCATGGCACTTCATTCTATCCTAATAATACATACGGGCTTAGACAGACACATGAGCGCGTATTCGTATGTGCATATGTTTGTGCGTATGCGCACGTGTGTGTTTTTCCATCGGTAATTGTCTATTGATCTCAAGTCATTTTCTCTTGACCAGTGGACATATTGACATTGCTTGCACAAGCTGTCCCCCACCTGTGTGGATATTGTGTAAATGCTGGAGCAATTGGATAATGCAATACGTCATGCTGTGTATGCATCTGCCTAAGTTGATGGGGAATTACACGCATATGCTCGACTGTAGAAATGTCACCTATGATTAGGTTTGCTTTATTATAAAGAATTTGGTAAATGTTTCAGCAAAGAGGGTATTATGAAAGCTTCTGAGTCCTGCATGCAGTTGTGTGTGTGTTTATGGGAAGTCGTGCTGGCCACCCACTCCATTGTGTACCATGCTGGCGTTGATAGGCGCTCGCTAAGGGCACTTGACCCTACATTCCATTAACGCTAGATTAGGAATCTCTGTGAGGAGTGGTGCATGCTGCACTCCGTTCCTGGTGACGGTGTCTGCCCTTTCACATCACCAGTGGTGGGCAGTCATTGAATTGGTTCTTGCTTTGCCCTAAGTGAACTCAGCCTTAAGTGAGTAGCACCTGGTATGGTGCGTAAATATTAACACTGAGATACAAGAGGAGGCTGGTGTGATGCTGTACCCCCTGTGTCGGCCTGCCTGAGTTGGTGCTGGATAACAGCACGCCGTCTATGCAGCGTTAATTCATGTTACAATAATGGTTTGGCAAGTTTAATTATCGTCTATGATGCACATCATCACCAGCACTACTTGGTATCTGCTTGCGGTCCGAGCTTCTTCTCGCTCAACGCAGCCTAAAATGACTCAAGGATGGCCTAGTGGCATCCCCCTGGAGGGGTTAAGAAGTTGCTGGGTTGATTCAACACCTGACTGGGTTTTTAACTTGCAACTTTTCACGAGAGAGCCGAGTGCTGGGACCAGGGTGCCACCGTTCAGACTCCGCGTCTCTGCACCGAATTCCCAGAGCCAGGCTGTGTCAGGTGCGTGGGTGCAGGGGGAGCACTGTGAGCCATGCTGGTGATGAATGATGTGGGCAGCAACTATTGAATTTTTGTTTGATCTGTTCAGGGCTTTCCCTAACGATCCACACATCACAAACCCACATCTAATTAGCACCTGTTTCAAAATTTGAATTTCTCCAGGGATGAACTAATGCTGTAGCTTTGCTTGATTGTCATTAACCATCGCGATATAATTATTCCTCATTACGTAGTGTTTTTTCTAATAATTCTTTGTCGCCCACTGTTTTGTGTCTAAGCCTGTCCAGTTAGTGAGCCCAGGGTGGGAAGGATGGTTACGCTGCATGGACAGCTGCATTTAGGCTCGTGGTCAGTGCTGGCATTGCTGAACAGGTTTGCACAGAGTCGAGGCTTCACAGAGAAGCGGTGACGCAGTGATTAATCTGTTGCACTACTAAACCGGGGATTCGAATTCAATTCCTCCCCACAAAACATAACAGCGGTGAATTTTGTAACATGATCGAGGGCCACCGTGAGGTCGACTCCATCTTAAATGTGTATCTGTAGCAGTGTGTAAATATCTTTACTGCGGGAGACTAAAACAATCAGTTGTGTTAAGTCACACCACGACCTTGTGTGCAGTGTCAGCCTTGATAGGTGCTTACTAATAGCACTTTCTCGAGCAATCAACTTGAGCTGTGTGGCACATTGTTGGTTTTGTGTACGAGTGCCTGCACGTTGGTTTATACTCAGGGTATCGGAACCTGTGCATCTCTTTTTTTTTGCTGATCAGTTAACTCTCATTCACACCGATTCACTCCTAAATGCATGCCTTGGATTGTCTACAAATGTCACCACTCGGATTTCACGGTCCTTGTTAAGAGTACATTGATGCACCAAGCAATCTCTTAATATTGATTCTTGCGGCTCACAATTCATGCATTGAATTGCATGTATAAGCATCAACATTGTTCCATTAATTTAGTTCATGAGAGTATTTAATGTAGGCTGAATAGAGCAAACACAAATGTTCAATGAGATGGAAACGCATGAGAAACAATACAACCAAGCCTCTAAAAACAGTGACAGTTCATCAACCCGCCGAGGGGTGGCGTGGAAGCTTAGTGTTTTCATACATTCAGTGATGAAAACCTACATCTGTACTTTGGTAAGAGTTTGTGGCTTTTTTTAGTTAAAAATTTTAACCAAATAATTAACTTGGGAAATGGCACCCCTACTCACAGCACTTTCATACGCCTCTGGTCTAAACCGCGCAACGGGTAGTCGGTATGTCTGAATGCATTTGTTGCACTGGATACAACTGTGTCGATCAGGGCTGAGTTCTTGGTCCGTAGTCAACCTAGTGCTTATGCGTGGCAAAGGTGGACGCCTATGGTTCAGGTTATAACATCCCTCTCGATTTTCAAGGAGAGCTTTATCAGATGCTTGTTAACAGGACATGGTCTATAAAGCAATGTGTAATCTGAACACACATTTCGGATTGAATCGATTTAATTAACTGTGCGGCATTAGGCAAATTGTAAACATATGCAATAGTTTCAAACCATAACCTTTATGAAGTGTTACCGTTAGCATTTCTTGTTAAGTATAAATATTACTACCTCTTCATTATCTGCTCACAAAATATTGGCTTAGCTTTAGCGCCACTGCACCGGATGTTAGCAACTTTCTTGCATCGATGTGGCATTCCATCTGACCTGTTTTCCTCTGCATCCATCTTCCATTGCAGCTGAATCAGATTTCACTTGCCCAATGTGTCCTTTGAGTCGCAAAACCAGGGCCCATTGCAATGGAATAGCTCTTTGCAGACATGTCAATTTATTCTCCTATAGCCAATCAAAATTCCTTTGGTATGTACTATATTTTTCAAGAAAGATACACATTTATAGTTTGGCCTTTTCTTCCCGCAAAGGTGCATTCTTATTTTTAAAATGCATCGTCCTTTTTTCAACAAAGAGAGAAAGCACTAAGATTAATGATATCTTACAAGATATGACGAGTTAAATTCAGTACACCTTTTTAACCCATTCCTATCATGTGTCACCTGAAATCCATCATTCCAGCTAAGGGTCTGCCTTTGTGGACAGGTCTAGAGTCCAGCACTCCTGTTAAGGTCTCTGTCGGTGAAGAGCCTCCGACTAAAGGTTGTTGGTGTCAAGAAGCGAATACGGCCATAGATGCCCCCACCATTCATGGGGGGTGGGCATAAACGACCACGCCGGATCAACCTGGATGCTGGCTGTTTCAACCAGTGACAATTTTTCAACCAATTGAAGATCGTTAAAATATGTTCAATTCTGCATTATAATTCAACAAGTTAGATTTCATTGACATGAATTATCCATTGCCAATGGTGACAACCAGAATCTAAAGCCCTTTGCTTAATAAGGTGAGACCCATTGGGATTACATAACTCATTCTCAAGGTCAAAATAATCAAGTCTACTCACAACCGAGTAAGAAGGGCTGCGCTAATATCTATTGGCGGACCAGAGTTAATGGTGGAGGTTCTTCATTGCCAGTGTCTCCATATTAAAATGAATGTTTACGTCTTGCAAAGCAGTGCTTATTGTCTCAGCCTTGAAGAAATGATCGGCTGAGATTAGCCCACCCCCACTCCCGTTGGCGATGTGTGCCGAACATATTGACCAAATCGAGCCGGGCCATAAGATAATCATTCACATCAGGCTTGATAAGATGCAACTACTCACCCGGACACTATTAAACTGAAGTCAGGATCTCGGTGTCTATAGCTGGGCGATGTAGGCACATGCTTGTAACCCAGCACTGTAGAGGCAGCGAGGGTTGGTGGATCGCAGACTTGTTGGAGAACTCCCTGTTCCCTAGTGCTGCACGGTGACGTAGCGCTGAGAAGCGCTGCTGCCCCATAGCAGAAAGAACCTGGGTTCGATTCTCGGCTCGGGTACATTCCTGTGTGGAGTTTGCATGTTTCCCCCGTGTCTGCGTGGCTTTCTGCTGAGTGCTGCAGTTTCCTCCCACGGTCAAAAGACGTGCTGCCTAGGTTAATTTCCCTGACTAAATTGCCCCTGAGATGTTGTAACTTATCTATCCCAACCTGCTGGACAACTGTTATAAAGAGCTAAATAACTCAACAATTCCTTCTAGACTAAATAAAAACTGACTCATGGAAGTCAAGGTACCATGCCCTGGCTTACCAGGAGAAGGTGTATTGGGATGGTATTACCGCCTTGCACATATGAGTTTTCTCCTATATGTAAACATCTTCATATATCGCAGACCGGAGCGCGTGACCAATTGTTGGTGCTGGCTCTCTCGCCGGGCTGCCTATACACTTCTCCGTGGTTCCTCACGCCTGTGAGTCGTTCTGTCTCTTCGAGAACGACGGAGTACTACTATGAGGCGTGTGAAGATTATTTTTTAATTACTTTGGAGAAAAAAAAAATGTTTCTGACAGCTGGCTTTGTTCGTGCTTCCCAGTGCCAAAGGGATTGCTGACGTTCCACAGAAAAAAGTTGGAAAAGAAAGTTGACTGGGAAAGGTAAGTCCTTGTGTTTTGATCAGTTTGTAAATACCCGACCGAGGAAATTGGGGACCAAAACAAAAAAATCCTCCACGTGTCATACCATTCTCAATAATCTCTCTGGTATACTTTATCCAACATAATTTGTCTTACTTCCCTACAACTTTCAATGACATGTAAGCAGAGGTCGTGGATGTTATAGTCAGACAGGGATAAAAATAATAATCGTTGTATCTAAAATGGACTGTTGTATAATGATGTTATACACTTAAACTTGTGTGCTTCCCCGCTCAATCTCGAGCTAACGGTGAATATTCAATTTTTATCTTATGGCAGATACCAGTCATTCCATAGGTTGTATGGACATTGGGATGTTCAGTGTGATACGGACATTAGGATGTTCAGTGTGATATGGACATTGGGGTGTTCAGTGTGATATGGACATGGGGATGTTCAGTGTGATATGGACATTGGGATGTTCAGTGTGATATGGACATTGGGATGTTCAGTGTGATACGGACATTGGGATGTTCAGTGTGATACGGACATTGGGATGCTGTTGCCAGTTAATTCCATGTTAAGCCATCGTGAACATGTCACGGCACATAAGCATCCTGGGCAGCATGGTTGCACGAGTAGCGCTGCCGGGACACAGAAAGAAAAACCTGGGTTCTGTTTCTGGCTTAGGTGCCTTTCTATGTGTAGTTTTCTGACTTTGGCAACACACCCTTCATATTATGAGTCATGTGCTGTGCCACATTATCTCTGGCTAGATAAAGAAAATGGTAACTCCTTTTCAAAATTAATACAGCTGTATCTGCAGCGGCATTCTCAGTGATTGGTGTTGCTGTGTATTAATGGAGGGGGTTTTAACCTTTTGCACCTTAAGGCTCACTTGGTCCTGGTTTTCATGGTCCACGACAAGGTGCTCAGGGCCCAGTATTGGGTCCAGACCCACCGGTTGAGAATGGTGGGATTAAAGCACTCACACCTGTTAGGAGAACAAGAATGGAAACGTGCCCACCACCCCTCTAGTGTCAATAAAATTAGTACTAGACAGTAAGAAATCAGCTCTAGTTATCATCAGTCAGTTTTTATTTAAGTTGAGCTGTATAGCTCTTTTTAACAGTTTACCCAGTGGGGAGGCATAAAGAAGTTACAACTTCTCATGACACCAGGGGAAATTTAGTCAGGACAATTAACCTAGGCATCAGCATGTCTTTGGAAGGTGGAAGGAAACTAGAGTACAGGACCAAAACCCATGAGGCCACAAGGAGAACATGCAAACTCCACACAGAAAGGCATCAGTAACGGGGAATCGAACCTTGGACTTCTTGCCGTGAGGCAGCAGCGCAACTCACGGCGTCACCGTGCCACCCATGAATAGGCTGGCTCCTGATGCTTATAGCCATGTCAGGGTCATCTCTGTTTAGGATATGTACTCAATATCCTAAAGAGATGACCCTGACATGGCTATATACATCAGATTCTCCTTGGCTCACCAGCCATCCACTGGATGTTTTAATAAAAGCATCACAGCATCATGATCAAGTGGCCTTAGTATTTTATTATCTTTTGAGGGTATTTATTTATATAATTGTGCCTTATATAATACACGTCTTTGATGGACGTTCATATTAATATAGATTGCTTAATATGGCAATCTGTTTGCAAAAAGATTTGCAAACTGTAATAAATAGCACGGTCAATCAAACTGTCAAGTGGAAATTCTTAACCACACTTAACTTCTTATTTAATTCTGGTAAGTGTCCAATGAATACATTTGATTTGGCTGGGTGGCACGGTGGTGGAATGCCAATCTCACAATCTGAAAGGGCCGAGTTTAGTTCTTGATTGGGGATTGACTCAGCCCATCATCTCTTATGTAGATAAATTAAATACCAGTTCAGAAGAAGTCACCATTGGTTGCTATCGGCAGTGTCTGGATCTGAAGTGCAGCAACATACATCAGCACTACTCAATATATGTTTGAGTAGTAAGGATACGTGTGAGGAATTATGGAAGACTGGTTAAAGATTTTACTGTAATGTCTTAGACAGAATTTAGCTAATGCGTTCAACAAGTTGGGCTCCCAGTGTTGAGATTCCGAATACAAATCCTGGCCGCAACCGACTCAGCCCATCCCCGTCATCTCTATTATCTCTATGGAGTTGGTGATAAACATGAGCATCTCACTGTAGTGGAGGCAGTGTTGTTGTGTTAATAGGACATGCTGGTACCTGCCATAGGAATGTGTAATTGTAACAATGGACTCATAAATTACTTTCATTAGTCCAATGTGACTGTCTAAGCATAGTATTACACCACGACAGCACTGCTGTATTGACATAGCTGTATTACCATGTACGGAAGGCCTGATGTATTGACCTGCCCAGTTGAAATGCTGTCTAGACTCAGCTTGCTGTGTTGCCTGCTTGACTTGCTGTATCGATGTGTGCTCCAGAACTACTCTGTGCACTTGCCCTATTGACAAGGTGTCCAGGCTCACCACATTGAGTTGCCATGTTGTTGTGCTGCCTGCATGTTTTGTATCTTGCTGTAAATCAATATAATTTTATATAACACAGATTTATTCTATTGTAATTTTATTGTAACCTTATCGTGGTGGAGAGGTTTGCATATTTCTATGGACTCCAAAGCTATGTCACCTGGAGTCTATTACTCCTGATAGGGTCTCCCTTGGTGAATGGGTCTGGAGAAGGTTCCAAACAAATAACGATCCAAAGACACTCTGACTAAAGGAGGTTAGCATCAGGCAGAGTGTTAGGCAGGGCATTTAGTCATAAAATTCTGTGCCAATATTTTGGCAGGGCAACCGGCCAACCTGAGTCAACCTGGACAGCGGCCGTTTAAACCGACAAAACACTTGGTAACCTCAGTTGACGATCTGTATCAAGCTCGGTTGGACAGATTTGCTCTGTTCCCATGCTATTTTGGTGAGCTGTCTGGACTTCATGTGCTGACTCACACAATTCATGTGCTTTGTTGAGAATCATAATTGAGAACTGCTATTTTCAAAATCGGTCAGTTTTTATTTAAGCTGAAAGGAACCATTGAGCTATGTCACTCTTTTTAGCAGTTGTCCAGCAGGGAGGGGAAAGCAATATCCATGGTCAGCTTTCCTCCTCTCTCCTTCATGAAATTTCGCCTTCAGAAGCCACCTGATGATGTCTCCAACATGGGACGTAATCTCCACGAGGGAGAGGAGAAACGCTCGATACATCTGTCCAGAATACGCAAATCTTAAGAGCAACTCTCATATCTCTGGTCGTGAAAACCTACATCAGTGTGGTGGTTTAACTATATCCTGCTTTGCTGTCAGTACTGAAATAATTTATCGGGCTGAGGAGCTGTGAAGCATTAAATTCCTGGTCGACGTAACTTCTCCTGCAGATCCACTAAGCTGCTCACCGAGCTGAAGGTGGACAGTGATGGCACCATCGAGAATGAAGGCAAGGGCATGCTGCAGGTGAGTTCTGGGCATCTCCAACGCTCGCTTGCATGTGTACCTGTGTTACTGTGTGATTCAAACACTGACTCTTGTGGGGAGGGGTGGTGTCGTGGTTAGCACCCCTATCCTGAGTTCGGTTAGCACTCCTAACCTTGGTTCGGTTTCCACTTATGACTAATAACAGTGGCAAATATTTGAACCAGTCCTCAGCATCCCCTATGTTGACTTAGCCTGTAAATGGGTACCTGGCACAGTGGAAAAACACTGGCCAGCATTTTGCCGGGGACCTCATGGAGCCGGTCTCCAATGCCCACCGCTCATTGTCGCGTCCGTTGATCTCGACGACGTGCCGGCGCTTCTCCTCTTCGGCGCCGTCAGGGACAAGGACAGGAAGCTTTTCACTTTGCAGTAACTTTATGTAAAATCAGCTGAACAACAATCCCCACTACACGCGCTGACCGAACTCTCTCCAACATGCCAATACATCAGCGCCGAGCTGCGCCCTCCTGTCCCAACAGCCCATTGTTCCCCCTGTACATCGTCAAACCGTCAAACCATCAGCGTGCCGAGATCCCATTCACCGACTCTCACCTAATGCCAGTCACACCTTATTTATGCCTCTGGTGCCACCGAGGCTCCTCCAACCCGTGTTCCCTTTCTTCCGGCCACCCAGCTAAAACCGGTCAAAACCGGTCAAAACCGGCCTGTACCAGAACTTGTTTAGAGTGCCTTGAACTCTCCACGACCCCCCCCCCCATCGACCATCTCGTAGCAACAACACCCATCACAAAACCACTCCACTCAGTCATTTGCACACAGCTCTGTCTGCCGTCCCAAACAAACCGGCATGTGCGCCAAGGTGCACCCAGCCTGGCACCGCGTGGAACCCAGCATCACGCTCATCACGCGTGACACCCCGCTCATCCCATGACATCGCGACCCCCCTTCTCAGCCCGATCGCTGGGTGTGGGTGTCCGGGTGCACCTAGCCTGGCACGGTGCAGGGTTTGGCACCAAAATTGCATAGACGCAGGCAGCCAGGCGTGGTGTTGGCCACCCAATCTCCTGGGATGCCAGGCCGACGTTATTATGTGCTCACTAACAGCACTTGCCTCACAGGTATTAAGGCTGTAAAGGGGCTTCTTTGTCTGTAAACTTTCATATAAATATCATATAATACATTGTGTAATATTCATGTATGCCGCAAGTGATATCAATCACCACTACTGCAGTGACTGTTAGTTTATAAATATCTCATCTCATTGTCTGAAACCGCTTAGTCTTATACAGGGTCACGGTGAAGCTGGAGCCTATCCCGGCAGACACAGGGCGCAAGGCAAAGATATACCGACGATGGGACGCCAGTCCATCGCCGGGCACTGCGGGGCAATTTATCCTGCGAGCCAATCAACCTATGTAGCAGCATGCTTTTTGGACTGTGGGAGGAAACCGGAGTGCCCGGTGAAAACCCACGCGGACACGGGGAGAGCATGCAAACTCCACACAGAAAGGCATCCGAGCCGAGAGATTCGAACCCGGGACCTTCTTGCTGTGAGGCGACAGCGCTAACCACTGGGCCACCGTGCCGCCCTCGATTATAAATATTTCAACCAAAAATAGGAAGTTATTTTCTGCCATCACTTTACCCACATTGTTATATTTCTGCCTGCATTAGGGTGGCACTCAACTGCATTGGCAGCGATGAGTCAGTGCTGGAAATTGTACATTTCCATACTAGGGGCCATTCTCCCCCATAGGATGAATACTGTTGATTCCCACAAGGTGGTACCCTTTCATTTACACGAGTAGTGTTGTAGGTCGAGTTAACCCCTAATCTGCAATTTGACATGTGACTCTAATCAGAAGTCAAGCGCTCAACTGACAGGGTCAGATGTAGTGTCCGGTTAAGGTGAACGTGTCTCACTGATTAAACAAGCAATGGAGAGGAGCCCACCGCTGCTAATGGTCCTGAGCCTGGAGAGTCCGGATTCTCCCGGTGGGATTCACACTTGCTGTATGACTGCACTAAATATATTTAAGAAGAATTTTCATTTTAAAGTACCTTCCACACAGTTCTGTGTAA
>JAZEWT010000010.1:13547827-13569655 GCA_036362905.1 Mordacia mordax
GGGGTGATAAAATAACGCATGAACAGCATTAAGGCTGTTTATGGGTTATTTTTCATTATGTAATTTAAATTGAGAAATATATGATCGTCGTCCATTGTTAATCAACTGTTGATTGGTGGCCTCCCAATGCCATCACCATTCCTCTTGGTCCACTTCTGTTGTGGTCCATCTCGCCGCTCTTCTGCACTTGGAACTCATGTCGTTGCTGTCTACGCGGAGGTCGTATGCTTGGACACCACCTCTCCCTTTGCTGCTGTTCAATCACTAAGCTCATCCATAGATCATCGTGCCATGTAGCGATCTGTCCTGCCCAAGCTGTTTGTCTTTCCTTAAATGATGTGTGCTTTTTCTCACGCTCATGTGTTGAATATATATAAACTGTATTTAAAAACATCAGTCAGTCATATTTTATTTAAGCTGGAAATAATCATTAAGCTTTTTGCTCCTTTTTTACATTTGTTCATTGAGGAGGGGTAATCAGTTTATAATATCTTAAGGCACTTGGGACGATTTAGTCAGGACAATTAACCTCGGCAGCATGTCTTTGGACTGTGGGAAGAAACCAGAGTTTCCGGTGAAAACCCACATGGATACGGGGAGAACATGCAAACTATACACAGATAAGGGAGCACCCGAACTGGCAATTGAACCCGGCGCCTTCTTGCTGTGAGGCGGCTACGCTACTCACTGCCCCACCATTCCACCCTATGCCGCCTAATATACTGAACACGTATATAGTTTATATAGTATATGCTGACTATAAAGTGTACAGAATATACAGAATATAGAGTAATTTGCTGCGTACGTTCAGTCCTTCAATGCTTTCGTCCCGGGGCGTTCATTTAATGCTTCTGTGTGCGCAATGGTGCGCGGGTGCATGTGTGTGTGTGTGTGCGTGTGTGTGTGTGTGCGTGTGTGTTAGGGTGGTACTTGCCCAGCCAGCCTTGCCCAGCGGCGACATTATTTCCATCTAGACCATGTCCCTATGATTTCATTATGCTGCATCAAACCCATTATTTATTTTGGCCCAACAGCAGCAGCGCATCCGAGACAGCAATGCTGGTTAGGTTAGGATATTTATTTTTTCCATCCACTGTTAGGCTTCTCCATATCTTGCATTAGTTTGACTCTTTGAGATTTTGCCAATGATTAACATTATTCTAAGATTTTTAAGCATGGCTAAGAGTGTGGTTTTCAGTGTCAATTTTACATTGAATGCGGGTTTTAGTTTGCAGTTTTGTGATGGGCCATGGATAGAACTCGGGTTCATGGTATTGTGGTGAAGTACACTAAACGCTACACCCCCTTCTTATAACAAAGAAAAAGCTGCCCCATATAACCTCGACAGACTCTTTGGGCAAGTGCTGTTAGTGAGCACCTATAAAGGTCAGCATGCACACAAGGAGCCGTCTTTTTCTCCCTAGTGACGATATTTACATGCAGTTCCAGGTATTCATTTGAGGCTAAATCGAGCTAGAGGTCGGTCCAATATCATTTCAGATATTTGTCACTGGTGTTGACCGTGAGCACGAATCGAACTTTGATCACCAGGTTCGTAGCATGGCACGTTCTGCAACACTACCACTCCCCAACAACAATTGCTGCTCGCCACTAAGTGGCGGTGACGTCCCCACCTGCGCTAGGCCAGGTGCACTTTGAGGTCACGGGGAGCTGACTCGTTGAGATAACTGCCGAGGCAGCACCTATGTCCCCCTACTCTACCAACTCGCCGAGTTTTAGCTGCCTGGTGCTTTTCTCGCTATTGTGAGCATCAAATATCTTCCCTCTTGTTAATGGAAGGTGACTATCTCCAACTGACCAGTAGCGTATTGCATGAACCTCTGCCAAAGAGGTCGATCTTGACACAGCTGGTCCTAGTCATTGGTAAGTCCAATAAAGCTTTAGATCCTTCCACAACACATTAGTCTTATCTCTTCTCAAGCCCATATTGTACTCCAATTTAGCACCCTCTGTCCAACCACACAAACATTGCATGGGCGTCCAGTGGCGGGCATGTGGGCTACATGACCCAGCCAACATTGGAGAAGTTCGCTGATGGGAAGGTGTCCTGATATTTTAAGGATCTCCTCACATAATCCAGTCTGGTTAAACCCCAGGATGGATCCTAGACAGGCCAGCTGGAAATTTTCAAATCAGCACAGATGTTCTTTCATAAGGGTCCATGTTACACAGCCATATGAAGAGATAATAATAATAATAATAATTGCAGTTATAGAGTGCTTTTTACCCGAGGGTCACAAAGCGCTGCACAGAGCTGCGGAGAGAATGGTACATCAACAACAACGATATTCGAACGGCAAAATCAGCAACATTTTAAAAACTTGGGGTTTTTAAAAAATATCCCTCACTTTTGCTTAGAAGACCCAGAAGTTCGTCTTGAATTATAGGCCTGGCAAGCTCCACACAGGCTTATGCAGCTGATAAAAGGATATCACTGTACGACTTATTGGGAGTGAGACCCCTATTGCCAAACCGGAACTGCTCATGAAAACACTACCCAGGTTCGAAAATCTTCACTATCTCCGCAACTGTGTCACGACTCATGGGGAGCTGAGGGGATGAAGTGCTTGGTTGCAAAAATATCGAGGCAGGTGCTTAGTATTGATAGGACTGATGGTGAATTCCCGTCTCATTGTGGCGCGTTCTGGGTTCAGCAACGGACTCTCCAACCTCCTCAGAGTGAACAGCAATCACCGATCATCAGCATACATAACATGGTTGGCCAGTAGGAAGCCATCCATTGACAGCACCCAAACATCAATCAGCCTCCAATTGTATCTGTGCCTGATGGAGATTCCACTGGTACAGGCAAGGAAAGCTACTCAAGTACGTGGTCGAATGGAGTGCGGGAGGGCAACCCTCCCGCACTCCAAGGTGGACTGAGAATGTCTCTGATTCCTGACCACGCAGCTTTACCCAGGCCTTCTCATGATCATAAAGGTTCTTAATGAGTGTGAACAGAGAGATACAGACTGAGTGCATGAAGAATAACCCAGAGCCATGGCCTCTTGGCGGTATCCTCAGCCTTCACCAAGTCAATGAAGCAGAGCTCTAGAGCCCGTTAGAATTAGCAGACGGAACAGAGAATATAGCATACGTGCAGGATTGCCCCGTCCTGCTCCCCAGCTCCCATACACACACACTCACATGTACCGAAGCTCAAATTGCTGATTTATCATCCAACCATTATGCTCTGTCCATCTTCCAGACTCCAGTTCAGTCTTGGCAAACACGTTTTTTTCAGAAAAATTATTGAAAAAAGTTGTCACGTGTGACGATGGCACATAATCACATGTTCCACATTCTGTACCTGTCCATTCCTGTGGTTAGCTTATTCATTACCTGTAAATGTGTTTTTATTCATTTAACTCTGCAACTAATGACAGCACTGCATGCTCTACTCTGTCTGCAGTTGACGCTTCGTTCTCACATACAAGCACCCACTCATTTCCGTTGCACAGCGTAGCAGCAACTGCCTTGATTAACGTGGGTGGTCAAAGAGTCTATGGCATCCTAGTGTTATAATCGAAGAGCCAAATATCTAGGCAGTGTTCTTTCAACTTTCGCTCTGGCGCAGGATTTTCTTGAGTTATTTACGTCATAGATGGTCCGTTGAGGTGTCATTCTGACCAATAAGTAAGTGACCCTTGGTTGACCCCTGTCATGGAAATGTGGACTTTCCATCAAAAGAGCTGCTAATGCAGATGAGCAGTAGTGCACACTGTTTTAGCAGGGAAAATACAGGGTGCAGTATACGCCACAGAATAATGTCATCATTTTGTGAGGATATTTATTCGTTTTTACAGAAATTGTTCCAAGTATTCGCCACCATATTCAATATACGTTGAATATACATTGAATATGATCTTCGGACCACTGAACAACATATAGCGTGGCACAGTTTCTTGTTATTATTCAACGCCTCGAACCCCTGTCATTAATTATTTTCGATAAAGTAACTTGTGCCACACCGTGTAATTGTTTCACAAAAGTTGATTTGCCGTTGCGATTTGCTGTTGCAGGGAAACCGCAGAGGCGGGAAGAGGAGGAAGGTAGCCAAAAAAAATGTTATTGTTGATTTGCCGTTCATATGCCATTTTTGTTGCTGACATGGCGTTCTCTCCACAGCTCTGTGCAGCGCTTTGTGACCCTCAGGTGAAAAGCGCTCAAGAAGTGCAATTATAATTATAAAGGGTTTGTGATTGTTAGTGATAATATCCTGATACGAGTACATCTATTTGTATATAGGGAGTGATAGTATACATGAGGACACTGCAATATCAACCCGGAAACCCCAGTTCAATACCTGCTCACGACCAAAAAGTGACTAATATCTGAACCAGTTATGAGTGTCGTTTAGGTTGAATCAGCCTTAAAATAATACTTGATACTGTGTGTAAACATCAGCACTCAAAGAGACAAATGAGGCTGGGCACAGTGTTTGCCACCCTCACCTTCGTGTACCGAGCCAGCATTCATAGGTGCTCGCTAATAGCACTTGCCCCAGTGGTATGTGTCTTTGTACATGTAATACAGTGGGGAGCGGTGGCCCAGCGGTTAGCGTTTTGGGCTACAAACCCGGGTGACTCAAGTTCTAATCCCGCTCATGGCCAACACCAGTGACGATTTTCCGGACTGGTCCTGGTCCTCCCCAAGGTCGACTCAGCCTCAAATGAGTACCTTGTGCATTGTGTAAACATTGCCACTAGGGAGACAAATACGACCGAGCGTGGTGTTGGTCACCCACCCCATCGTGTGCCGTGTCGACCTTCATAGGTGCTCACTAATGGCACGACCTTAGAGTCTGTTAAGGCTGTACGGGGGATCTTTGTCTTTGTAATACTGATATGTGTGTCTTAATGGGAGGGGTTAGCGCTACAACACAGCGACCCAATTTCGATTCCTATTTACGACCAATACACGTGATGATTTTCTGAATGGGTCCTGGGCTTCCCCTAGATCGACTCAAATGTGTGCCTGGTGTGATGTGTAAACATTACCACCAAGGAGACAGAGGCGGCCGGACGTGGTGCTGGCAACTCATCCCCTTATGGCCTTTATAGATTCTCATCGGTAGAACTTGCCCCAGTTGCCTGTTAAAGGTTATGCAGGGATATTTCTGCAGTCATCCCTCAATAAACAGAAGGGTTACCTTCCTGAAAATCTTTGTTTTGTGAAGTTTCAACTTTCGAATTTAATTATCCCCAATACTCCTATTATGGTATTTTTTAATACAAAATTTCTTTTTTTTTCAAATTTTACATCTGTATAATGAAATGTAGTCCCAAATTACTAAATTTCGTTATAGTGCATTTCCTTATAAAACAGTTTACATTAATCAGAGTGTGTCTGTATATGGATATATATATACTGTGCATGTGTGAATGCGTGTAGGTTCTCGGCAACAACACTTTCCGCCTGCTCTGTATGGATAACCGGAGCGTCGGCGCATTCGTGTGCCGGGATGCCAGGTGGACTTTGCCAACAAGTTTGTGGGGGGCGGAGTTCTGGGCAATGGCCTGGTGCAGGAGGAGATCCGCTTCATCATCAACCCCGAGCTCATCGTCAGCCGCCTCTTCACGGAGGTGCTGGGCCCTCACGAGTGCCTCATCGTCACAGGTGCGTGCTCGTCCATTCGTTCCCAGTCCCTGCTTAATCCTCTAGAGGGTCGTGCTGAGCCGCAGCCTATCCAGGAAGACATAGTGTGAAAATAAGGGTTGTACCTAGGATGGGATGCTAGTTCATCGCAGGGCACTGGGGCAATTTAGTCTACTGGCCAATTAACCTTGGGAGGAGCATGTTTTTGGACTGTGGATGGAAACTGAAGTACACTGTGAAGACCATATGGGCACACAGATAAAACGTGCAAACTGCACACAGAAGGAGGCAACTGAGATAAGAATTGAATCTGGGACCATTTTGCTGTGAGGTAGCAGCGCTACTCACCAAGGTGCTCATGTGCTGTCCTCCAACGCATACTGATCATGAGCCAGGGGAATCACCGTCGCTCGCTTTCCCTATCGGCCTGCGATGCCAGCTTGGCTCCCTGTGCTGCTACACGAATGATGCCCCCTACACATTCAAGAGGCCTGGTAATGTAAGTCTGAACCCCATCGAGTTCTCTAGGTTGTATTGCACGTTTGTTCCACGAAGAGTGATGGCGCAGTCGTGAATGTAGTCCCAGCAACCAGAGTTTGGTTCGATCCATAGATGACGTATGAATTTTTCTTAGGCCTCTCCTAGGTCTACTCGGCCTTAAATGAGTACCTCCTGTATTGTGTGCACATCGGCACTGGGAAAACAAAGGTGGCTGGGCGCATAGCTAACCACGCTTCCTTCTCATGCGGCGTTTTGACCTTCGTAGATGCTCACCAACAGCATTGCCTCAAGCGCTCCGTATCGTTTATACAGGGGATCGGTGTTTTGTGTTTGTGTAGGGGGTGTGATGGTGATGTGATTCATGCGTTGCTGTACAATTCCTGTGACTCATGTTCAATCCCGAGCTATGACACACGTCATTGCAAACGAAAACATTTATATTTATCTCTCTGGGGCCTCCTGTTTCGTCGACCCAGGCGTAAAATTGAGTGCCTGTTGCCCCAGTGATGTCATTGCTGATGCCCTCATCTATTAGGGGAACGTAACAAGGTTTTGTAGAGCCTTATGTGCAAACTCATCATCAGGTTTTCATCATTGTTGAATATCCACTGCTGAATGAAGGTGTCCACATTCTACACATGAATTCTGTGATTACATTGCTCCATCTCCATGGATCCTAACCTTATGGTAGAAGGGTTTGTGAGTTCTAATGAACCCCAGATTTATGTCACCTGAAGTCGAGCGCTACTTGGGTCTCCCTTGGTGAACAGGTCTAGAGGGAGATTCCAGGAAATAACAATTCAATAGCCCTCTGACTAACGGAGGTTGGAATCAATAAGATATCCAGCCATAAAATTCTGCTGTAATACCCCCACCATTGGGGGGCAACCAGCCAAGCCTGCTCAACCTGGATAGCAGCCACTTAAACCAGCAACAACAACACATCTCCACATTGGCTGTTATGTCTCACGTCCATCATTCTAGTCTGTTGGTGTGTCTTGCAAGCACCCTGTTACTCTCCTTAACATCTACCTGATGTGTTGTTATTCCTTGATTCTAATGCTTTCTGTGTCTCGGTGTAAGTCCTGAGCCGACGCCTCTGCGTTTTTCTTGATGTACGCTTCAGTTTCTGTCCCACATTGTTGTTCCCTGCCCTTGTTGCTGAGCCATGTGTGCCAGTACATTTAATACACAGCCATTATAATGTGTATCTAGGATGTAACAAGTGGGATGTGGCCAATGAAGACGGAACATGAATCAAAGTTGATAAGAACAGATGAGAATGATCAGGTGGATATGTGGCGCATCACCGAGTGTGGCGAAGATAAATGGAGTTGAGAGAAAGGATTGGAGTAGATGCAGTGGGTGATGTGGTGAGGAGGAGGAGGAGGAGGGGAGACAGGCTGAGATGGTTTGGGGACAAGTGGAGCAGAAGGCAGAGGAGGATTGTGTGAATAATAATAATAAATGAATATACAGAGCGCTTTTCACCCAAGGGTCACAACGCACTGCACAGAGCTGTGGAAAGAACAGCATGTCAACAATGAAGAGTTCTTACTCTGTGATGGCGAAGACGGTGGGGGGGAGGATGAAACCCAGAGGGAGACACAAACACGTGAGCGGAGGTGGTGAATGATAATATAAATACAATTGGTCTCACCCCCAAGGATGCCCAACACCTACATCATTAGATTGAGGGAGGTAAATTTGGCGTGCAACTGTCCAATCCAGGTCAATCTAAATAATGGGCGTTAAACTGGTTGTTTGTGTGCACACGTATTTTTATGGTTGTATATTCAGTACTCGTGTATTTTTATTGTTGAGTATATACACGTGTCTTTGTGTAAGTGGTCCATGTGTGGTGTATGCATACCTTTATATCTGTCTGGTGTAGTTTCTACCTGCTTGTGTTTGTCCTGAGTGAGGGAGTTGTCCACGAGCCATCAAACGCTGCGTGTCGAACGGGCGTGTCTTATTATGCCTCGCATCTCTGCTCCTCCGTGGAGATGACAGGTGGCTCCACTGATTCATAACCCATGGCCATGCACACAGCGCCACTCAACTGGGGCCAGGCTGGCTCGGTCATGATTTATACGGCCTTGCTCACACCGGGGTGAGAAGAGGTAGGGAGATGGAGTCACGGCCGGGAGTATTGATGGACGTGTGCGTGGTGGAGGCGGTGTTGGGGTCAGTGCTAGAGATGCCAAGATAGACAGCAGGTGTACAGACAGGTGAGTGGGCTGATGGATAGCTAGAAAGGCTAACAGACAGGCAAAGAGATTTATGGGGTGACAGATACATAAGCAGGAAGACAGGTAGACTGACAAGACAGGCAGACAAGCAAGCAGGTGGGCAGGTGGCCAGATAGATAAACATCCCGGTTAGGCATGTTGTTGGTTAGCGAGATAGATGAGCAGACTGGGATGTACGTAATTCCAGACCGACATGCAGACAGACAAGTAGAATGACTCCGAGCATGATAAGCAGGTAAGATAGTCAGACAGATGAGTGAAAAAAGTCAAAGTTTCTACACTTCACTAGGTGTGCACCACTGCTCATCTGATTTGGGCGCCACCGAGACAAGGGGATTAATCCCGCGTTCCTGTTGTGGACAGTCGCTCTGTAGGGCAAACTAAATCTTCTTCTCAACCAAATGTTGCTATTTTTTTTTGTACCCAGAGTGATGATAGGCCAAGTGAAACAGATAGCAGCCATATAATAATCGTGTAATTCTTTATATAAACCTGCCCGACAAGGCAAAAGTGTCCTGTCCAATTGAAAACATCCAAACTTGTTCTCGGGATCTCTTTTGATTTTCTAGGTCAAGTTTATTGTCTTTCAGCGTAGGGTGCGATGCGCATATGGAGCGCCATAGAGCAAAGCCGCAACGCCAGCCAGCCTGGCACGATTGATAGGAGGCGTCGGTGGGAATGGCAGGACTCAGGCCTTGGGGTTATGGCCAACAACCTCCCCCCCAACCCCTCCGACTCTCTTGACTGCTGTGACAAGTGACGTGCACATGTCGTTTTAATATTTCGTATATATGTATCTGCACGGTAATGTTTTATTTTGTTTCATTAAAGCCCCGTTTTAAAATGCATTCGCTCGTCGGGGCATGCGAGCGAAGTGTGCTCTCAACTGTGGAAGATGATGGACATGCGCAGGCATGCGTGTTTGTTCATGTGTGCGTGTGTCTCCACGCATATCTGTGTTCCCATTTATTAGATTGTTCTTGTTGAATGCTGTGCTGGGGGCTAAATGTTTTGCCTTCAGTTTACTCACTCACCCCTACCATCCCAAGTTAATGTGCTGCGCTGAGCTTGAAACCTTTCTTGGCCAAAGTCTGCATTTTATTATGTGATGGTGATGACCGTGACAATTATGACAGTCGCACGGTGCCGTTATATGAGCACTCAACTCACAGAAGGTGACTTAAATATTTTCCAGTTTACTGTTGATTGGCTCATCATCCTTAGTGATAAAATGAGTGCCACCTTTCGGTGAGTTGTCGGTGGCCAATCTACAGAGTGGCGGGTCCCCTCGATAAGAATGTGTGATTCGCACCACTGGACATGAGCCACACTCCGTTGGTGTTTTCAGCAGTGGGTTCTCTCCATTCTTGACCTTTGATAATCGTGGTGGGGTTGTAGGTATGCTGCTTTTTTGATGTTAATTCCAACATTTGCACTTGACTGGTAACACGAGTAAAACTTAGCCTCGTCCAAGATCATATCTTGAATTTCTAACCTGTGGGATTTACTCCATGATTTTGTGTTTTTCCATGAATTTAAAAAGTGCATTGAGTGAAAACACTATCGTGTTAAGCCAAAGTTTACTTCACTCATCCCTATGTCACCACCTGGAAAAAAATAGTGGTGTGCTAGGACATTGGACTGAAACGCTGCTCTCAGATTTGCTCATTCTACAATATACAGACCAGGCCTGGTCTTTGGTCTTTCGAGATGTTCAGACAGCAGACTTGTCGATCGGTCTACATTAGAGTGTTAAGTATGTGTGTCTAATCTCTACAGAAGATTGGCTGCAGAAGGTAAAACAGAAAATATGGTTCTCTTTGCCAACCTTTTGGCATTGCAAAGCATTCTTCTCACATGCTGCCTAGCTCTCTCTGTGTACGCCACTTTTATGTGTTATACGAGATATATTGTTAAAACGAAATGACAAAACATTGAAAAATCTGGAAAACATCTCTGACCGTTTGTCAGTCTGCCTAATAAAGCCATTTTCTCTTTAACACACTGGCATGCCGCTTCCTAACCCACCGACGTGCTGCTCTCAACACACCGGTGTACCGCTCTCAAACACACCGGCGTACCACTGTCTTACACTGGCATGCTGCTATATAACACATTAGAGTGCCACTCTCATTCACACCAGTGTGCTGCTCTCCAACACACCAGTATACCGCTCTGTAACACACCAATGCTCTGCTGTCTAACACACCGATGAATTTTGTGTAATACACCGGTGTGTTGAAGTACTAAAGAATTGACACGTAGTATTCATGTGACAAAACCTTATTGAGTTGCTGCATCACGTGGAGGTGGGTTTACGGCACTCTTAATTTTTACGTTAACCAGCCCAAAAGTACTTCATGTCATCCTTATTGTCATCTCATCTCATTGTCCGAACCACTTAATCCTGTACAGGGTCGCGTGAGCCGGAGCCTATCCTGGCAGACACATGGCGCAAGGCAGGGATAATCCCACAATGGGACGCCAGTCCATCACTGGGCACTGAGGGCAATTTAGTCTGAAAGCCATTTTAATCTATGCAGCAGCATGTTTTTTGGACTGGGAGGAAACTGGAGTGACCGGCGAAAACCCACGCGGACACGGAGAGAACATGTAAACCCCACACAGAAAGGCACCCGAGCCGAGATTTGAACCCGGGGCTTCTTGCTGTGAGGCGACAGCGCTACCCACTAGGCCACTGTGCCACCCCCAAAAGTACTTTATTACGTAGAATTTTTTTGCGAAAGCCTTCATGTTAAACTCACAAACTCTGTTGACAATGAATCCTGAGATCCAACAAGGTGCTACTAATGAAAAATATAGAATAAAATTAATTCCAGGTTAAATGTGCTTGTATGCATGTGCATGAGATTGTGTGTGTGTGTTCCCTATAAGCTGCCAGTCCAGTTTTCATTTAAAATGATCTGCAGATCCGCATGGGTTTTTGCCGGGCACTCCAGTTTCCTCCCACAGTCCAAAAAACATGCTGCTGCATAGGTTAATTGGCTTGCAGACTAAATTGCCCTTAGTGCCCGGTGATGGACTGGCGTCCTATCGTGGGTATATCCCTGCCTTTCGCCCTGTGTTTGCCGGGATAGGCTCCGGCTTACCACGACCCTGTACAGGATTAAACGGTTCTGACAATGAAATGAGATGAGATGATCTGCAGATATATTAAATTAAAAGAACTCTTGAAAGTTCCCAGGTCTCTGTTGGCATATGAGGTCAAGAAGCTCAGTGGGCATGCACACAGTTTTAACTCAAAACAGGAAATGTAGGTGTAATCCTTGCTCTTTTTTCTATATATAAGCATCTTAACTCAATGGGCACTTCTCAAAACCCACTGTTTAGTACAGGATGTGCGATTGGATCAAAACAAGGAAGTCATCTCTGCCAGTATGTTGGTGCCACCAAACTGCTAGTTGCCACTGCGGCTGCGCGTTCAACCCAGCCTCCAGCGTCTGGCTACAGGGCATCGTACGCTCCGGCTTTAGGAGTTGTGCTCTGACTCCTGAAACGATTCCCACCCTGCTCAGTCACATCATCAAAGTGCAGCTCTGTAATTCCTGTGGTAACAGACACTGCTTGTTGCCTCACCTCCCGATTTCAAGCTGCTGAGAAGTCTCTTTCCTTCTCAAAATTGGGTTACATTGCATATCAGTAATCTGTTCTCATGGACACAAGCAGGAAGTGAACTATGAACTCTGTGAAAATTGACTTAGAGGCTTATGGTATGAGCTGTATGCTGTGCAAGCCGCATTATGTACTCTAACACCACTGTGTATAAACATTGTAACAAGGTGGTGTTCTTGTTTCCTGGGGGAGCAGTGCTGTTGCTGTGCACTACAATCCCACCTGTTCACGTCCAGTTCCTTGCTGGGATGCCTTTTATCACTCGTTGTTGAATGTGTATTAACCTGCTCTGGGCCTTCGCTAGGTAAGTCCAGCATAAAATTAGTTCCCTAATCCAGTGTGGTCGACGTTGGCAATCGTACCAACTGGGCTACCGGTTCCTAACGTAATACATGTGCGAATATTTATGCTGTCTGTGCCTGCGCAGTGCATTTGTATGCACCCAGATTAACGGAGCCTTTTGGATGCATGACACTTTTGATTTTGAACCTCTTAGAGAGAAAGTGAGACAGAGAGAGTGGAGAAATAGAAAGACGGGCAGAGAGAGATTGACAGGTTTGCTTTGGGAGAGAGTGACACACATAAATGTAAGGGTTGGGGAGGGGTGAATGTTGCCGGGATGAGTTTGCGAGCAGCTGAGATTGACGGGAGTTTGGAAGGGGGACGGTTTGTCATGGGAACAACACAGATAAACTGTGGATGTGTCAGGGGAATGGCTTTAGTTGGGGGAGGAGGGAGGCTGGGGGTAATATGCTGTGGTGAAGGGAGGGGTAATAATTTAAAGTTGGATGGGATGGGAGATGACTGAAGGTGGGAGTGATTTGAGGATGGGCTGCTGATGGACAGCACAGGGTGGGATGTGGCACATAAACCAGATGACTGAGCGAGCAGATGAGAGGGAATTAGCAGAGAGAGAATTGTGTTGATGCGGGAAGTATGGGGTAGAGTAGTGGCATAGAGATTAGCACATTGCGAAATTAATCCCAGTGACTTGAATGCGATTCCAGGCCATGGCTCACGTCAGTGGCTAGGGGAACATCAAAAGCAGTCGTCAGGTAATCCTTCCCCAGCCCATACTGACCCACCTGGTGAAGTATCGTTTCACATTTAACATGCTCGAAAGAAATGGGAACACCTACCCTAAGATAATTCAGGAATTCAGTTTCAGCTTAATCTTGTTACCGAGTCGCAATAAGCTGGAGACTGTCATAGCAGACACTGGGTCCACAGCAGGGTTATGCCTGGAATGGGACACGAGTCCATTGCAGGGAGTCTGGGGTAACTTAGTCATGCAATGTAACCTAGGCAACATATCTTTGGACTATGAGAGGAAACCGGAGTACCTGAAAAAAACCCACATGGACACGGAGAACGCTCAAACTCCACATAGAAAAGCATCCGTGCCAGGACTAAAATTCGGGACCTTCTTGTTGTTAAGCGGAAGCGCTACTTATATTATCTTAGTCTAAAATACATATTTTGTGCAATGCTGCAGTCATCAACGCTTGGAGGTGGCTCGAAATTGTTCTGGCCTCTTCACCTCTTTATGTGTCCTTCTGGTATTAATGCATAAGTAGGTTCTCGTATCTCGAGCTGTGAAAACCTGCAGTGATATGTCAGTAAGTTGTCGCTAATGGCGAATTTCTCGATGCACGTTAGAAGGTGTTGCTTTGTGTTTGAGACACATGTGGAGACAATGGATGGATTTTGTAGAAAAAGACAAGAGGATGAAACAGTTTTTTAATCGCGTCACAGAGTGATAATATTTTAAAACACTCAGTGTCTCGAAGCTCAGATAAGCATTGGTTCGTGCTTCTCTCAATCAAGAAGTAGAAATTCTCACAATGTAGTCCTTTTCCCCATTGCCCTTTATTTAATCAAGTGAGTGTTCCTTAAGATTCATCATCACGTTTTCAATTTACATCTATTAAATGCAAATAACTGTAGCTACATAGGGTAAGTAATGGCTATGTTATATATTTTATCTCGTTGTCTCATTTGGTCGGGTACCGATCTGGCAACCAATCAGCAGATTTGAGTTCCAACCCTAGTCAACGGTTGAATCTGCTTCATCATTACTTCGATTACAAAAAAATACCACTTTTTGGAAAGCCAGTGATGGCTGTTATTTACACACACACTCTCACTGTAGAAATATGGAATTTTCAATGCTGGCTTGGAGCAGCCAAGTGAGATGACCACAACGATTGAATGGCCATTTGAGCAGGGAAACACTTTGTAAATAATGTAAATTAGTGGGCCTACTCTTACTAATGAAATCACAAATGCATCTACGGGGTGGAGCATGGCACGAACGGTGGCCATGGCCAACAGCACGCCCGCTCGATGCGTGTTATTCTCTCTCCGGTGCCAAATGTTGACCGCACTGCCGCATTGAATTCTCTTCCAGGCCGAGTTGACCAGGTGTTAACACAGGCGAAATACAAACATACATGTCTTGTGTTCTAGCAGAAATATTAAACCATGTTGCAAGCATCGTCACACAGTACACTCACCGCTACTCCACTGCTCCCTGTCACACAGGCATGCGTCTGCACACGCACTGTAGACTGTTCGGCTGCAGGGTAAGACGGCAGCCCTATAGTCATTTGCCAACAGTTGAAACATGTTTTATTGATCGGCACCCAAATGAAATTGTGTTATTTTCTTTTCAGACGCATTGCACCCTCACCTCCGCTCTCATCAAGCCCGATGCCTCACTGCTCCCCCCCTCCCCCCAAACACACTCACGTGGAGACGACAGACAAAGATCCTCCCTTTTGAGACTGGAGGCAAGTATATGAGCGAGCAGTGCACAGGGTGGGGTGTCCAGTATAATGCCTGGCCCACCGTGCATGCCATAATAACTATGTAGTGATCACTGTCTGCACACAATCCCACAAAGTCTGCAAGTGTGTTTCCCTAATGTGTCGATGTTGATGACAATGTCTTTCCACTAGATATTCTTTTAAGCCGAAGGTGCCCTAGTGGGGCCCAGGACCGCTTTGGTGAGGCTATGCGCGCATCACAGCGCCACCGCTCCCTACACACAATTGCGCGCACACACAATCACACGCGTGCACACACGGATAATCTTACACACACGTGTGTGTGTGTGCGCACAGGGCAGCACCCTAGTTTGTTAAATGATTTGGTGGCCTTGTCAGGTGGAGGGAAGGACATTGAGAAATGATGGGTTACTGGTGTTAACAACACTGCACCCCCAGCTCCCACCCAGTACCCCATCTCACCTCCCCTACCACAGCCCTATCTAATAGCTGTTGCCCCTCTCCATCCCAGGGGACCCTGGGCATTGTAATTAAAATAACAAATGGCTTCTGGCACCAACCAGGCTATTTCAGCATTGCTTATTCACAGAACCCCGGAACTTTAGAAAAATAAAAATATATTTGTGACAGGATATATATAATGTTTAGCAACCAAATGATTCAGCTATGTCTTAGAACATTATGCTAAATAGAATTACACTTGCATCGCAGGAACCAGCGATATAGAGTATAATTTTAAAGATAGGGCGAGGTTTCTCCACAGGGTTTTCGGACTCGCTCTCTGTGACTGAGAAACTGCTCGTACAGGTGGAGAACAGCGAGTTGAGGTTGTTCAGACACCTGATCACGATGCCCCCCTGTGTGGGCTTCTGTTGGGCAGAGGTTTCGAGGTTGAACTGGGGATACGCTGGTCGGACTCTCTGTCTCTCTCTCGCCTGACAAGCTTCTCAGGAGGAGTTGGAGTCTGTCTCTAGGGTACACTAGAGGGACTGCCTCTCTAGACTAGGAGCGCCCAAGCATCCTCCAGAATGCGACCCTCATCGGGAAAAGCTGTGCTTTGAACATGGATGGGTGTGAATATAGTGTCCTTTCTAGATCGGGGTGGTCATCCATAGATAACAGTGAAGGAGACGGAGCGGGTAGTTGGCAGCATGGATGCCTGAAGGAAGCAGCTTCGCGGCATGGGAGGCACAATGAGCCCGTGGATGCTCGACCCTTGACTTGACAATAACAAAATGCTCTCCTTAAGAACCACGAACCCCGGATGGCTCCTGTAAGTACGTTCTCTCTGTGTGATTGATCCATTAGATGGAAAGCATGGCTGTATAGGTTTACACACTGTAATCCAGCCGCCGCGAACCAGGTTCAGTTCCTGGGCATGTGCACTGTTGGTGTAGAATGGTATGTGAATCTGTGCTGAGCGCTGCTGAGCTCAATTGGGCATAACGTGAACACCTGGTACATTAAATGCCAGGGACTTTCTGTTATTAAGTCAAGCATCCATTAAGGATGGCCGTGCCATCACTTCTATGAGGTTGTACAGCTTAAAATTGTGCTGATGAAGTGCTTAAATAATAATAAGGGCATTTAGAGTGCTTTCACCCGAGGGTCACAAAGCGCTTCACAGAACTGCAGAGAGTGTGGCACGCCAACAACAATGGCACTAGAACGGAAAATTAGTAGCAATAACATTTTTGGGTGTTTTTTTTTTATATACATCGTTGTAGAACAAGTCAAATATAATCAGACTTTCAACTATAATTCCAAAATGCAAAATTATCAGTGAATATAATACATATGTTGGGAAATGGTTTAATTTAACATTTATCGTATTATAGTAATAATTACTTTTCTAGAGCGTTCATCACCCAAGGGCCACAAAGTGCTACACGGAGCCACTGAGAAAACGGCACATCAACGAGATTAAAACGGCAAATCAGCAACAACGTTTTTTTGGAGTCTTTTTTTGTACAAATCCGAGCTGTGGAGAGAACGGCATGCCAACAACACCAGGACTGCCCAACCGAAAAATGAAAAGTAGCAACAAACTATAGATGGACAAAAAATAAGCGATTAAAAAAAATTTGATTCTATTACAAACGGATGGAATAAATGTTCCCGAGCAGGCGCAGTTCAGAGGATTGCCATCATCCTAGCATGACAACACTAAGCCACATCAATCAACCAAGAGAGCTGCGCATCCCTGAACAGCAGGAGAAATGGACAAGATTCACAGTGTTAGAGATGGGAGTCACAGTGTTAGAAATGGGAGTCACAGTGTTAGAGATGGGAGTCACAATGTTAGAGATAGTCTCAGTGTTAGAGATGGGAGTCACAATGTTAGAGATAGTCTCAGTGTTAGAGATGGGAGTCACAATATTAGAGATAGGAGGCACAGTATTAGAGATAGTCTCAGTGTTAGAGATGAGTCAGTCCTAGCCGGAGAACTTGAAAGCCTTACGGAACAAGTGAGTCTTGAGACGACATTTGAAGATGCCCAGGGACTCAGCTGACTGAATCTCTAATCGAAGGGCATTCCAGAGTCTGGGAGCAGTGTGCGAGAAGGCTTGGTCACCCATCGAATGGAGGTGCCACCTGGGCTTATGCAGCAAGCCCGTATTGGAGGATCGAAGTTGTCGTGTGGAGGAGGGTACCTGAAGTAGGTCACGGATATATGTCGGAGCAGCGCCAATGAGAGCCTTGTAGGTAAGGAGGATCTTGAATTCAATCCTGTATTTAATAGGTAACCAGTGGAGAGACATCAGTATTGGGGAAATGTGATCGTAGACGGATGTGCGTGTGAGGACTCTAGCAGCCGCATTCTGCACACGTTGGAGACGATTGATCAGGTAGGCAGGGGTGACAGGGTGCAGTGCATTGCGGTAATCGATTCATGAGAATATGAAGATATGTATTAGCGTCTCAGCATCAGCAGGTGACAGGATGTTGCGCAGTCTGGCTATATTTCTGAGATGGAAATAGGCTACCTTCGTCACCTTGCTGATGAGTGTCTCGAAGGGGAGTGAGGATGCAGTACCCACAGCGCTGACACAGTACATACAAATACTCGCTCCATTATCCACAGATAGATGTGCGTTTATTGAGCGTACCCACGTGCGCACACACGCAAGGTTGCGGGCGCTCGTCGGGATGACTTTGCACAGTTGTGTGGTGGGGGACAGCCGCTCCGCCCCCACAAAGGAGCGCGGCCACGCATCTCCACCGGCCGTGATGCTTGCCCCAATAGCACACCTCGTTCCGAGGTTGCTCGAGAAAGCGCGCGCATAGACTCCCTTCGGAGGCCTTCGCCGTTAACTCCGTTACTTGGTGTCATCGCCATGAGCGCTGAATTTTCTCCATGCCCGAACGAGCGGTTGTACGTCACTCGCTTCTGTCAGGGACGATCTGCTGGTTGTGGAAATTCCACGGTGAGAACACTTTGCCTAGACCGATAAGTTCATCTATTGAGTTATTTAACAGCAGTACTTTTTGTATCGGAAACAAAGATCACTCATGTAGACTTTAATGGAGCAAGTGTTGTGAGCTAGCGTCTGCTCAGTCCGGCAAGGCAGTTAAGGGGTGGGTGGCAAGCACCATGTCTAGCTGCCTTTGTCTCCCCATTGCTGATGTTCAAACTACACCCCAGGTACCCACTTAAGGCTGTCCGTTTATGGGAGGCCCAGGAACAGTTCAGATACTGCTCACTCGTCATGAGTGAGAATCTAACGCGCGTCGCTGGGTTGGTAGCAAAGTGTGCAAACCACTATGCCAACACTCCCCTACTCTAATATCGAAGAGAAAAACAAAGATCCCCCATGTAGCCTTAACAGACTGTAGGGTCAAGTGTTTTTAGCCAGCACCTATGAAGGTCAAGACAGCACATGAGGTGGGTGACCAGCACAACGGCTGACCGCCTTTGTCTCCCTATTTGCAATGTTTACACACTGTACTAGGTACTATTTGAGGTTCGGGAAGGCACAGGAGTAGTTCAGAATATCGTCACTGGTATTGGCCATTAGCGGGATTTGAACTCGAGTTGCGAGTTTTGTCATCCAGCATGCTAACCGCTGAGCCATCACTTCCCACTTGCACTCTAATATCACACACATGCAGACTTTAGTCAAATATATATTTCGAGGACTCGTGATGAAGTAAAACCCTTGATAATGTTTTCAACTTGTCTTGGCTCTACTTTCCAAATCGCAAGTCAAATCTAGAGTGTCTCCTTGTGGAAATTTTCAAGGGGTAGCACCCATCTCTGTCGCTTGTCACCCGGCGCCATTGATAGACGTTCTGCCTGCCAGTCCTGTCATCACAAAACCACCATCGACCGAGAATTGCTCTCCAGAGTAGTGCTTTTGGGATAGCTGTGTCGAGCGTTCCTCCTCTCTTCCCGAATTTTCACCTCCCACACTGGAGGTATCACAAGAAGCCTGATGATGCCACTAACATCGGAGGTGAATGAGAGAAGAGGAACGCTTGCCACCGCTATCCTGACAGAGCTGCTCTCAAGAGCTGTGGAAATCTACGTCAATACACTGTCGACATCCCACAGAATGGTACTTATTTTAAAAGCCGCTGAGGTATGATGGGCAATGTTGATCCTTGCCTGACCGGATATTGCACTTACAACAATCCGCTTACATGCGTGGGATGATGTAACCACTTCGCTACCTGGTTGAATGCATTTAAATATAATACGCCTTCAATTGCATTCAGACCCTGAGGTCACTCACATGGGTTCAAATCCAACCTCAGTCCACCGAGATCACACTCGCTAATTGTGTTTAAGGCTCACCGATCCCGTGACACCATTCAGTTATTAAAGTGACCCTTATGTTGTTTTTTTCGGCCAAACTACCACGAGACACTATTTGTCATGTGGGTAATGATGCGTCTGAATGTGACAATGTGCATGTACGTGTGGTTTGGTTTATCTCTGCTGCTGTCATCATTTATGTATTTATTCAAAGTACACTAAAAAGCATGTGTGTACATTTTTTCAAGGGTTTTCATATGATAAAATTGTACATTTTCATTGTTGTGTGTGTTAATGGTAAGTGTTGGTATTTTGGTTTCAGGCCCTTTGCTATGATCCCAATGTCTACGTTAGACATCCATCCATGAACAACACAGCTGACCTGCGTATGTGGTATTTTTTTAACTGGCATGGGACTTACGCTGTTGCTCTTCTTGTCTGTTATTCATGTGTTGGAATTATTTGTCACTTTTGTGCGGTACAATCTTGAGTGCTACTGCTTATAGCTTGATTATGGTTGGGGTTTCATGTTTGTAAAGTTGGTGCTGTGACTGTTTAATTGTGCAATATTTCGTGTTACTGTTTATTTTCATAATTATGGTTAGAGTTTCATTAGTGTACAGGTTGTTGATGTAAATTTATTTAACGTTTGATTTTATGCGTTGTGTTAGTTCAAACGTTTGTTGTGTTGCAAGGAATCCACATCTAGAGCTTGCAAACTCACTGGCTACTTGCTGCTATAATACTACACATCTATCCAAGTTAACGCGGCATTAAAAAAGTACCAAGTGCACTGTGCATAAACCATTACCAGAGGTGCTGCGCTACCCACTGTTCCTGCTAGTGTTCTGTCCAGCCGTGTTGGTGCTAGCTGTCACCACCTCCCCCTTTGTCGCATATCAGAGACTTTCCCTCCATAGCGGTCCTTTATTCAGACACCACATCAGGTACCCATCTGCAGGCCTGAGTCCAACTTCGAAAGAGGTTAGCAGCAATGGAGATGTCATTTACCAACTGTCGTGCAGTGGCAACAGGGTGGTGTTGCGGTCCTGTCTGAGGCGGTTCGATGCCCATCTTGGGAACTTTTCTGTTTGGATTTGGTGTGTTCTCCCCCTCTTCTGTGTGGGTTTCTTCCAAGTTCTCGGGTTTCCTCCCACAAGTAAAAAAAAACTACTAAATTTTAGCCTGATAAAATCATAACATAGAATGCAGTGTCTGGCAAATGTTGGTGTCGGCTAGCCGCATGACTGCCTTCCCTCTCCCCGCTTCTCGTCGGTTTCCTTGTGCCTCCATATCCATGTCTAGTTCATGAACAGGCATAGACTTTGTGAGCATTATAAGTTGTACTATTATTATTCTCAGGAGTGTTTGGTATTCGAACTCGGTCACATAGTTCGTAGCACACAGTGTGCTAAGCACCATTTCTCTTATGACAGATACATCCACGCACTTACACACACTAAAATATAACACTTGAAAATGTGCCAAGATACCCCGAACGGAGCAGAACTGGCAGCTCGACGGGTGCTCTGCGCACCAGGTGGGGGATTCCTAAGGGGTTAAAGAGATGATGATGAATTTTAATCTCTTCAAGAAATCCTTTAAACTGCTCTCTGAGCACAAACAACACACAGAGGTTAGTTCCCTGCAGGGACGTTGGCTTACAGCACAATCACGTCCCGTGGAATCTATTTCCGTTGCACCCTCACCTTTCCTTTTTGATTTTTCTGTGCTCTGATTTACGTCCGCCTCCTGCTCTTCTCCGGGTCTTCTCTATCTGATTTCTCTGTATTTGTCACTGTTGGAGAGATTGTACCTTGTTTGATTCCTATTTGTAGCTCACTCAGTTTGTAAGCTTTTAAACCTATATACTGAACATAACATTTGAAACAGGTATCAGGTCTATTCCAGGAGTTTGAACTCTGTCTTTGTGGTTTATAAATGTAGCAGTTATTGATCTTAAATACTTTAAATACTGTTTTTTACAGTGGCCTCCGGCTGCCTGGCCCAAATATGTGCTGGCCACGAGGTGGCGGTGATGCAGTTAGCTCCAAGCTGAGAGAGCAGCCTACAGCTGATTGGCGAGATCATCTGCAGATTTGTTACGGGAACCGATCAGGGTAATACCTCCATCCATCCATCCATCTTCTTCCGCTTATCCGGTGCCGGGTCACGGGGGCAGCAGTCTAAGCAGCGATGCCCAGACTTCCTTCACCCCAGACACTTCCTCCAGCTCTTCCGGGGGGGCCCCGAGGCGTTCCCAGGCCAGCTGAGA
>JAZEWT010000010.1:13571530-13585963 GCA_036362905.1 Mordacia mordax
CAGGGATTGGGTCGTCGAGGCCCCCCGCCACGACTGCTACCCAAACCACATTGCACCGGCCCCTCACGGACCTTCCTGCGGGTGGTGAGCCTACTGGAACAGGGTAATACCTAATAAATAATAATAATTTGGATCCATTAAATAAATATAATATATCAAATAAACTCATCTCATTGTCAGCAACCGCTTAATTCTGTACAGGGTCGCAGTGAGCCGGAGCCTATCCCACAGACACAGGGCACAAGGCAGCTATATACCCACGATGGGACGCCAGTACATCACCGGGCGCTGAGGGCAATATAGTCTGCAAGCCAATTAACCTATGCAGCAGCATGTTTGTTGGACTGTGGGAGGAAACCGGAGTACCCGACAAAAACCCACGCGAACACGGGGAGAACATGCAAATTCCACACAGAAAGGCACCCGAGCCGAGATTCGAACCCGGGACCTTCTTGCTGAGGCGACAGCGCTACCCACTGGGCCACTGTGCCGCCCATATCAAATAAACTTAATAAATTAAATAAATAACACAATTATAATGGATATCAGATACTCTCAATGCCATATAGTTGGTTGGTTGTGACGTCACAAAGGTTGTCATCCATTGAGAGGCCAGAAAATTATCAGTGGCTTGGTGTATGCCAAGCCCTATTATACATAAATATTTAGATCTTGATAATGTTGAGCTGCCACATCTCATCTCATTGTCAAGAACCGCTTAGTCCTGTACAGGGTCGCAGTGAGCCAGAGCCTATCCCGGCAGACATAGGGCGCAAGGCAGGGATATACCCACGATGGAACGCCAGTCCATCACCAGGCACTGCGGGAAATTTAGTCTGCAAGCCAATTATCCTATGCAGCAGCGTGTTTGATCTGTGGGAGGAAACCATAGAGCCCGGCAAAAACCCACGCGGACACATGCTACAACCACCACTACCTCCACCATATTGCTACCATTAAAGTAATTTTGTTTTTACAAAAATGGCCAAGAAACACACCAAGCCTCGTCGAAGCAAGTCCTAAAGTTCACAGGGAGAGGGGAGTCGAAAAAGGTTCTCAGTCTACACCAGACTGGATTGGAAATACAAAGACATGGCTGCTACGAATGGAGAAAAATGAACCATCTCACATATGCTGCTCTGTCATTATAACGTTGAACGATACTGAACTGCAGGACACTTATAGCTACTAAATAACCAACAAACGAGTTCAAATCTAAAATTCAGTTGGGGGGGGGGGATCAATTCAGCTCATCCTCTCTCCATCATCATAAAATGTGACCCATTCTGTGGGAAGTTGGAGTCCTGTGTAAGATAGACTTGTCTGCCTCATAGTACTGTGAAATATCCAGTTGGCTCAAGGCTGCCAATGAAGATCAGTGGAATTTGAAAATGTGGGCTGCCACATTTCAAGATATTTTTATTTTTTGGTTAAATGTGCTTATTCTAACTGCGTAAATGCTGGTTCAAATGCCACTGATCTTCATTGGCATCCCTGAGCCAACTGGATATTTCACAGTACTATGAGGCAGACAAGTCTATCTTACACAGGACTCCAACTTCCCACAGAGTGGGTCACATTTTATGATGATGGAGAGAGGATGAGCTGAATTGATACCTCCCCCCCACTGAATTTCAGATTTGCACCCGTCTCTTGGTTATTTAGTAGCTATAAATGTCCTGCAGTTCAGTATCGTTTAACGTTCATTCAACGTTATAATGACAGAGCAGCATATGTGAGATGATTCATTTTTATCCATTCGTAGCAGCCATGTCTTTGTATTTCCAATCCAGTCTGGTGAAGACTGAGAACCTTCTTCGACTCCCCTCTCCATGTGTACTTTGGGACTTGCTTCGACGAGGCTTGGTGTGTTTCTTCCCCATTTTTGTAAAAACATAATTACTCTAATGGTAGCAGTGTGGTGGAGGTAGTGGTGGTTGTAGCCATGTGGTGTAGATAGCGGTGGTTGTAGCAATATGGTGGAGGTAGCAGTGGTGTGGAGATAGCTTTGCACAAGTTGGTGCTGTGAGTTTGCTTATTTACCTTGTGATTTTATACTTTGTTGCGTTGGTCGGTTTGAATGTTTGGTGTATCACAAGCATGCCACGTCTAGAGTTTGCAAGCTCAGACGACTTTCTACTGTAATAATAAGCATGTATCTAAATCTTTGTTCATTTAGGGCTGGGGTTGTGAGAGCGTAGCTATTAGTTTCCACATAGTCAAATACTTTTTCACTTAAGTCGAGACACAAGGATAATTAAAATCTATCAGCCTTTCCCATAATCGGATTAATGTTCTGTCGTTGACTAGATAAACCCTCCGAAGCCAAATGCCCCCTTGCTTCCGCAGTTGGCGGGCATCTGATTTCTTTGTGGTTCTGTTTCCAATTATCTTTTTCTATAATTTATAGTCCTTTGCTAAGGTTTTTGTAATAGATTAATGTCTGTTTCCAGTGTAAACGGTTGCTCTCCTAGTTTCCCCAGGTTGCCCGGTTGCCCCCAGTATTGGAGCAGAATTTTGTTTGTATTCTACTTTTTTACACTCTGCGGTGATGCGGCAGACCCACAGGTAAAAAATGCAACATCATGTAACTTTCCCAGAAATAATTCTTCAAATGCCTTATCACAACTTGACCAGTGGAGCAGAATTTTGATTGATTGAAATTTAAATTCCACATGAACTTGTAGGAAACACGTATGCTTAGAACTGCCTTGATGATGTCCACAGTTGCATTATATGGTTCAGCGGCATTCTTTCCTCATTTCTGTGGCAGGAGCTAGCATATTCGCACTAAAACCACTGTTAACTTCCAGCCTAATTTGTATTATATTATCACCTTTATGCAAGATGGAAAGCTCAGCTAATCCCAGACTGGGAATTTAACTCCCAAGTTTGCGATTGAGAGTGGAGTGCTGTGCCATCAGTGTTGCTTGGCACTGTAATCGATTTCCACAAATTAGTTCTGTATGGGTGAAAATTATAATACAATATGTGAATGGTGTTTATAGCATATAGCTATGTTTCTATGTAGACACATCTCTGATTATTCTTCGCTTTTTCCCTTCATCTATTATGAGCCCCTATTAGGGATTTCCATTACTATGCAGGCCAAATGTATTTACTCTGCCAAATGTTGTTTTTAATTTTTTAATGTTGACAGGCAAAGTGGCACGTGCAAATGTGCGCTTACTTGCGAGGGTGACTGATGGGCCGAGTGAGGCCTTGCTGGACCCGGGTGCTTACAGAGCTCAGTAATAGTGCTTGAGCATAAGTGGAGGTAACAGCAGTTGTCACAATGTGGTGGTAGTAGCGGTGGTTATAGCAATGTGGCGTAGGCAGTGGTGGTTGTAGCCATGTGGTGGAGGTAGCGGTAGTTTTTGTTATAATAATATTTGCATTTCGAAAGCGCCTTTCACCCGAGGGTCACAAAATGGTCCACAGAGAAATGGAGAGAATGGTATGTTAACAACAATTTAAGAATAGATTACTTAAGTAAAATATTGACTTACATCAATTCAGGACAACAACAAAATGTATTATTTAAAAAAATAAAGGAAAGAGTGTTCCTGAGCAGACATGATTGACGTGATCAATATGCTAAAATATATGTACATTGCATCAAACCCAATAAGTGGGTCCAATTAGTTTTGCAGAAAACTCATCCACCCCTTTATGAGCATGGAATACAAAAAGAGGTTTAGATAACCACTCCATTACAAAAAATCAAATACAAAATACACAATTACTGTACTTCTAGATTATAATACACACTTCCCGTTTATACTTAAGAAAACGTTGGGGTACGATCTTACAATCCAGTAGGCATTCTGACCAGTTGTGCCGTAATTTGGTTTACGTATTAATTTCTAGATTGTCTTATAATCTGGAGATTAAAGTGTGTATTGCACAATCCTCATACTGCAGTATACCCTCAACGGTTTTCACATGAAAGTGGAAGAGTGCTTTTAATTACAACAATATCCATGTAAAGCCAGGTCAACACACGGCCTACCACTCCCAAGGCTATTAACATCTCTGCTCAAATGAATTAAACCCCCTTTGTGTATATTTTAATGCATGCAAACCTAGCACGTAAGTACTTAACCACTTTGGTTGATTACCAGGCAAGGAGAGATTTGCCCTCAATGTCTTTATGTAATTTCAAGCATAGTTTGTGTTCTTTTTAGTCACTAAGACAAAAATGGATGATGGCTGAAGGTCAAGAATAGTGATGAGAGTGGCAGCCAAGGAACGGATTTCTTCAGAGAAAACGTCCGCAAAAGGTGTGGAGCAATGACATATTCACGAGTCAATTAACGGGCATTACTGTGGCATTAAAGGGGCTATCTTGCTATGTGGGCTTCTCAACGAAGGAATTGAAAATGTATCGAATTTGGCAAAAACTGAACAAAAATTCCACCAAATATCACTTACTCCAATTCATACGTTACATCCACAGTATTAACCAGGGTGACCGATGGGCTTTAAAAGCAAACTTCTACAACAATGGCGGATTGTCAGAGGTGCCTGAGAGTTAGGCAAGGAATCCGTATGCTGTGTGTTTGGTGACGTCAAATGTTTGAGAAGGACTTTCTGATGACCACGCAGCCATAGTGGTAGATAGCACAGGGCAGCCCAGACTGCAGGATCCAGGTAATGGAGAGAGCGGTGGTTGTAGCGATGTAGTGGAGGTAGCAGTGGTTGTAGCCATGGAGGTAGAGGCAGTAAGCAGCAGTTGTCAGGTGTGATGCTGACCACCCACCCCCCTGGTTTGCCATGCTGGCTTTTATACTAATAGCACTTGACCATACAGTCTGTGAAGGCTATACGTGAGATCTTAGTCTTTCGTGTGGATAGTGGTGGTGATGTTGGAAAGTACTGTTGCTGGTGGCGTTCGTGTGAATACAAGGGGTTGGCCATGCTATGGAAGGTCCAAGGAGAGCAATGAATTTTTCCTCCAGCTGAATTCCATTGCCCTCCTCTTTAGCCGTGGTCGTGTATGTAGTAATAAATAAACACCTTTGGCAAATTTAATTTTGACAAGTAATTGATGTTCTGTTACCCCCAGTTGTGGGGCAGATGCAAATGAGACGCTGGTTCCTTGACCCTAACCCTTCTCCATTTCTGTTGGGGGAGGGGAGGCCTAGCCGGCGGCTCGTCACTGAGCCCGTTCCCTCGGGGTCAGCACCATGATTTCCACCTACGCCAACCACATAATTTCCAGAGGGAAATTGTGAAAGCCGTTATAAAAGTACAGTTGATGTTGTCGAATTATATGGCCAGGATCCAGGTTCACCTAGATTAGCTGGTTGCCCCCCAATGCTAGGGGTATTGATGCCAACCTCCTTTAGTTTGATGGTCTTCGGATCGCGATTTGACTGGAACCTCTCCCCAGACCTCTTCACAAAGGGAGACCCAAGCAGGAGCGCTAAACCCCATACCTGTTCACCAAGCAAGACCATAGAATGCATGCTAGACTCTAGATGACACAGCTCTGCAATTTTTGGAACACACAAATCCCACATCTTAGTCAGTCTATACAGACCTTTGCATGTTTTCCTTTGTGTTTGGACGTTCCCCGAATACTGTCTGAACAACTAGAAAGTAGCGTGACTGCACATTTCCTTCTTTTGAATTAGACAAATCAGAATAAAATAAGAAATTCCACTGACTCCAAGCCTCCCATGGAGGCGAGCACTGGCCCATATGTGTTTCAGCGAGATGACTCTGAATCTAGAGCACCAAAGTTATCAACCCTAGAGAATTGATCAAGCGAGAGTCACCCCCCCAACTGGATGTAAACACTGACATTCTGACTGCGAGTAATGTCCTCCAATGAGCGAGCAATACCGGTATGCAGTGATTTGTGGCAGCGCGGAAGAAGAAGTGACGAAGCTGCTGGAAGAAGGAGAGTGTGAAGGGGGGACGAGGCGGTGAAGGGAGAATGAAGAGGTGAAGGGGAAAGGAGGAGCATGAGGAGGAGCAAGGTGGCTCGATGTTTTTCTTGTCTGTTGTAAGAATTAATTCAAATTACAAAATGTTAGTAACGACAACCCCTCTCGGAGGTGAGTCGTCCAATTTTGTGCAAGGTGGGTAGGAGTTAGCTTAAGGAGAGACTGGGATCCACCATAGTAACGTGGCATTTCCACCACTGATCTCAGAGCTGCCAGGGTCAAGTAATGCAACCCCATAGTCATTCTAACAGATACACGCAAGCCTGCACAGATTTATCTACGTTCTTTCGATATTTAAGCCAAAGAGAGGCTTATCTTAGTATAAAAAAATCTGCCCGGCTGTGAGTGTATCAATTGATTGGTCTTTTTGAAGGGTAGGCAGCACGGTAGCGCAATGAGTAGGCTGTCGCCTTACAGCAAGACGACACCGGGTTCGATTCCCAACTCGGGTGCCTTTCTCTATGGCGTTTGTGTGAGTTTTCACCAGATACTCCGGTTTCCTCCCACCATCCAAAGATACACTGCTGCTTAGGTCAATTGGCCTGCTAAGTAAATTGCCCCAAAAGTGTGCCTTGCGATCTACTGCATCACATCCTGGGCTTTTCCCTGCCTTACACCCTCTGTCAACTGGGATAGGTTCCTCCTCCCTGTGACCCTGTGCAGGATTAAGCGTGCATTCATAATCAATGAATGAATGAATTATATTTTTATTGGATTCCATTTACTCTTTTCTTTTGCTGTGGTAAAAAAAAATCTTTTTTAATTCCCGTATCACTGTTGTAATGTTACTCTTCTTTGTCTATGTTTAGTTTATTGTGCTGTGCAATCTTGAGTGCTACTGTTTAGTTTATGATTATGGTTGGGGTTTCATCTTCTTACAAGTTGGTGTGGTGAGTTTGTTTAATTGTGCAATCTTGCATGTTATTGTTTACTTTTATGACTATGGTTATCGTTTAATCCGTGCACATATCGTTGCCGGAAGTTTATTTTCCTTTTGGTTGTATACGTTGTTGCGTTAATCAGTTCATATATTTGTTATGTTGCAGGAATCCCGCATCTAATGCTTGCAAGCTCACTGGGTACTCCTACAGTAATAATAAACATCTCTCTTATCTATTTTCTCGACCGTCATGGCAAATGGTTTATTCTGCTGGCTTGTACAGCGATAATGTATTGCACTTGCCCAAGCAGTTGTAGTTAAAATAGATTTTTGCTGATTTTGGAGAGTTATACATTTAATAAGACGATTAGTGCCTGGGCAATCTGCCATCCTTCTACACTCCAAAATATAACCCTTCTGAAATATTCTCGGGTCTCAATGGGTCTTTGCTGATTAAAGAACATATAATCGTATTGTTAATTAAATATAAAGTGAAATACTGTCCAAAACTTGAATAGTCAAACCCTCGACTCTTGCAAAGAGATGTGCCATCTAAATCAACGCTTTTAACTCTTTTTTTCCTGCGACCCAATTGAAAATAAATGTTCCTGCCTGCGATCCGACAAAGTTTTTTGACCAGAGCTTTTATTACAGTCGTCAATCATAATATGTTTGAATTTAAACCAGCAAGGTGACCCAGGGCTTGATTGTTTGGTGACCAGTACTGGGTCATGACCTGTAATTTAAAAACTGCTGAACAAGATAATGTATATCCAAATATGATGTTTTAATCAATGAAATTTTAATAAAAATGTAGGCAATTAATACGTATATCTTGAATGAAAATTTGAGCCAACTATTCAGTATTGAACAAGGACATATCCTAGGCAACTGAACAGACTTATTTTTTTACATAAAACTCTTTCTCAAGAGGGTTCTGCTGCTACATTGGAGTTTTTTGTTTTTAAGATGTTTGCAGCCAATCATCTTTATACATCCGGAAGAGTAAACCAGAGCATCTGGAGAAAACCCATGTACACGTGGGGGCAACACTGCATTCTCATACAGTAGGAAACAGATGGCGATAAGTCTACTTGCTGTACTACTTCTTGTCAAGCAGAGCTTTGGTATCCCTGTGATGCCCATGAGAAGGCCGTTTAAGAAGCATTGTGCCATAATCCATCAAACCTAGCTGTTGCCTGCACAGTGCTGGATTACAGTCACGTGCATATCCACCACCGCCAGACCTTTCATTATCACAACAATTATATATTTCAGAATGCATAATTTATAAAATGAATAACACATGCAATTAAGCAAGATAAATATAATGGGGTTTTTTTTATTTGCCTTAAAATCTTACTATTGATTCCCATATCGTTATTATTGCAATTTTCTCTCGGATAATTAATGACACCACAAGAACCAATTGCTGGACTGCCTGCGTATGGAGAAGGGTGATGCAAGGCTCGGCGCACTGCTGTTTAAACCTGGAAACTTGACCTCTTTTTTTACCATCAGTTAATAGCTGGGGTTTGATCCTTTCCTAGATGTAAACTGGCCCTGAACGAGTATCCTAAGGTGGTGGGATGTAATCATCAATATTGGAGACTCGGCACGATTCTGGCCATTCCATCCATACTGTGCCAACCTTAATTGGTGCTTGCTAACATGCCTTATGGCAAATAAATGGTGGATCTTTGTCTTTATGAAGATTGTCTATGTGACTGTAAAGATTGACTAGTCATTCACGTGCAATCGTCAGAGTTCTATCGCAATTGTCCTTTCGTCTGATGTCACGAAGAAAAGCCTCGACTTGTCATTTATTCTCTCTATTTTTTTCTTTTTAAAACAGATTCCAGACAACCACACAAACTCTCTCTTCCTTTCCAGCCTTCACAGAATTGGAACACCCTTGCCTCTGCTACCGTAATTGCTATTGTGTGTATGCTGGCAGCAGTAGTCCTATGAAGAGACATTTCCTTACCATGGGAATTGATCTCCTCTCTCACTGGCTCAGGGACAGCCCACCCCAATCCCAAAGCTAATTCACTCAGCTGAGATTGAAGCCTTCTAAACAGTGCCTGTACAAGTGAAATGTGAAACCGTTGTGAATCCACTGCTGACTGAGTGCCTCCGTGCATCATCTGGGTTGTGGATGCTCAATAATCAAACTTTGCTAAGCTGGTCAGTTCTTGTTGGTGATGGCAGGAAACACACTCGTGAGCATAAACGTATAATACAGCAATGGTTGTTCATTCTGCACAACTCGGTTGCCAATCACGTGGCCTCTAGATCTACCACCTTGAAAGCACAAAAAATGGAAACATTTCGTGGGAGTAAACAGAATAAGAGAAAGAGGACTGTATGTGTCACTGGAAACAACCCAGAATTTAAATAACTTGGTGCTTGATAACTTACACATTTCCCAGCTGCGTCAAATGAGGACAATCCTGGGAAAAACAAGAGAGGTGGCAACCTTAGCAATTTGTGCCAATACCACTATTACCATTTAAAAGTCAAATAGATAATATAGGAGATGGTGGTGGTGGTTCTGATGAAGATCATGATGAATGTGCCGAGGTGTTTCTATTAAGCATTAATGAATTAGGTAATCCTCCGTGATTATTCCACCCTGGTAATTCTATAACTGTTTTGATCTATACCATAGCAATGTGGAATTTCCATCACTATTTCACAGCCAAAATGGAGAGATAAGTAATTTTACATTTTCTGTCTACTTTATTTAGAATATTAATGATCCAGGCACTGCGTTGTAATTATTGATTTGGTAATACACATCTTCGGTTTGTTACTACTCCATTGAGCAGCTAATCTTTTATTGCACGTTTGTAAATGCATTTGTAGATTTGCACTGTGTAATGCATGTCTCATAATGAAACCCACTCTGCCTTTCCGGAGATGCACGGTCTAAAGCTATGCAACTTACCAAGTGCTCATCTCCATCCCTATCTGTGAACTTGTGGGAAAAACTTATTATGATAATAACTACTTTGAGAATTGCTCTCAAGATCTGCTTTTTCGGGATAGCCACACTGAGTGTTCCTCTTCTTTCTTTTGTGACATTTTAAATCGTGATGATGTCCCCAATGTGGGAGGCAAAACGTCATAAAGGAGAAGACGGGAAGTACACTCGACATGGCAATCCAAAAAAAACAACTCTTAGGAGAGCAATTCTCATACATCGAGCATGAAAACCTACATGAATGCAATAACTACTCTTATAATATGACAGCCTGTGATGATCTCCAACAAAGTGGCACATATTTTATTAACTTCATGAGGATGCTGAGCTGAATTGATCACCTCCAGGAATTTGAACTTGTAACATTTGAATTGGTGGTCTAATCCTAGTGCCACACGGCAGTCAGAACCCCCCTTTAAAACCTTCGCAGTGAGACTGGAATCAAACCCAGTCCCGCCGTGCGGTGCTGAGAGAGTATCTCACAGCAGCGTCATTCCCCGGGGTCACCCAGTCACTTTTTTTTATGATGCATGTAAATAAACATGAGACGGTCCTAGGTGTGAGAAGACCGGCATTACAATACAACCTTTTCAAACGTCCCTAGCTGGCATATCACAGGCACACGTACGCACCCGCGGCATTGGCCTTTAACCCCTCCCTGGCAGTCACGTTTACTGGGTACCCCACGTAATACCGTGCAATATGGGATGCTGACTTAAAGTGACTTTTATATAGGGAGCATTATGCTCGGTTCTGTTCAATTCCATTTCGTGCCCTTCATTTAACCAGTTGAAACATCTTTTGGGTTTTCCATAAGTAGATCCTACTATGATAACGTTAAAAATGCAAATTGTTTCCCGACTTTAAATGACATGGAGCAGTGGTCAGCTATAGTTGTGGTCGTGAGCTATGTCTATAAATCACTCCACAGGAAAGCCATTAAACTGACTCCCTAAAATAGGGCGCTCATTTTATCGACCCCGAGGGGTAAGGGTTTGTCATGGCTGCCCGCGGTTACTGGCAGGGGTGACAATATAGGGGAGAGCTTTGGTGTGGAATCGCAAGGTGTGCGCTTGCCCCAGGCCCGATTGGGGTTGCTGCACAGGGAATAGGTCAGGCTTCGCCTTGTGAGAGTGTCAACCAGACGAATCAAGGCAATTGAATTAACATGGTATCAATTGAATAGCGCTAGTGAACCGGTTTTGCAACTCGCATCACTGTCTAAATAGTACGCTCCGTCACCTACCCCATATTATCTGATCGCATGAATAAATGAACTGTAACGATGTAGGTTTTCACGGCTCGATACATGATGATTGCTTCGAAAAGCTGCTCTCTCGGGACAGCCGCGTCGATGGCTCTCTCCTCTCGACGTTTCGCCTCACACGTTTGAGGCATCCTCAGGCGTAATGTGCGTGCGTAGTTCCTATTGTTCCTTTATATGTATGGGCGTGATGCATTTGTCCTTTCTTGTGTGAGTCCGCCTCTGAGTCACCTTGACACTAATTTCCTTATTCCATTTCCACCCCCGGAACTGTAATTACACCCTCCCTGCTTTGTCTGTGGCTAGTCCCCTAATTTACATCTCATGAAAAGATACCCCTCACACACTTAGACGATCCCCCTCTGATGTCCACACGTAATAGTTCTATGTCTCTGCATTCCTGACTTCAATAACTGGCCTCCAGGATTGGCTGAGATTTGTACGCATTTCTTGTTTTCGGTTCATGATGCTTTTAGTCTTCTGAATCTCAATTGCTTCACGAATTAATCTTGGACCTTTATGACAGATGGCTGCTAGTATTCGTATTTTATCAAAATCGATTTTGTGTTGTTTATCTACACTATGCGATGCTGTTGCTGATTTATCCGTGTGCCGCAGGCGTACTGCTGCCTCGTGTTCTCTTTTTCTGGTAGCTATCGTTCTTCCTGTTTGTCCGATGTATATTTCCTCACAGTTGCTGCAAGGGATACGATATACACCTTCTGTCTGTAACGGTAGTCGGTCTTTAGGTGATTTGAGTACGTCTTGTATCTTCTGGTGGGTTGTGAAGACTGTTTTTATTTTATATTTTTCTAGGTATTTGCTAATTTTGTCTGTGGTGCCTTTCACATACGGCATGAAGATACCAAGATTCGCACTTTCCTGCCGTATGTGAAAGGCACCACAGACAAAATTAGCAAATACCTTGAAAAATATAAAATAAAAACAGTCTTCACAACCCACCAGAAGATACAGGACGTACTCAAATCACCTAAAGACGGACTACCGTTACAGACAGAGGGCGTATATCACATCCCTTGCAGCAACTGTGAGGAAATATACATCGGACAAACAGAAAGAACGATAGCCACCAGAAAAAGAGAACACGAGGCAGCAGTGCGCCTGCGGCACACGGATAAATCAGCAACAGCAGCGCATAGTGTAAATAAACAACACAAAATCGCTTTTGATGAAATACGAATACTAGCAGCCATCCGCCATAAAGGTCCAAGATTAATTCGTGAAGCAATTGAGATTCAGAAGACTAAAAGAAACATTATGAACCGAAAACAAGAAATGCGTATTAAGCTCGGCCAATCCTGGAGGCCAGTTATTGAAGTCAGGAATGTAGAGACATAAAACTATTACGTGTGGACATCAGAGGGGGATCGTCTAAGTGTGTGAGGGGTATCTTTTCATGGGATGTAAATTAGGGGACTAGCCACAGACAAAGCAGGGAGGGGGTAATCACAGTTCCGGGGGTGGAAATGGAATAAGGAAATTAGTGTCAAGGTGACTCAGAGGCGGACTCACACAACGAAGGACACATGCATCACACCCATACATATAAAGGGACAATAGGAACTATGCACGCACACTACGCCTGAGGATGCCGCTAACGTGTGAGGCGAAACGTCGCGAGGAGAGGAGAGAGAGCAATCGACGCAGCTGTCCCGAGAGAGCAGCTTTTCGAAGCAATCATCAATTGTGAACTTAAATGTTTATTTTAGCTGCCAGCACGCCGTTACCCATAACCCATATGCACACGTGCGTGAGTGCTTGTGACGACCTGGCAGGGTCTCAGCTGCTGTCACTCTTCCCTAACACCAGCCCACTGGCAGAGTAGACTGGCCATGGCATAAGCCGCACCTGTCAGAGTGGTGTTGCAGAGCTCCTGACGTCGTTGGATGCAGAGTCTCAGTTGTGGCTTGATCGCTAATGCTGTCTTGAGGTAGCGAGTTAAAGGGTTTGCAGTCCCGTTGTTCTGCCTGCTGCTCGGACGTAGCCACCCTTTTGATTGCCACGCGTAACGTTGTCCTGCTGGCGTCTCGTCTCTGTGTAAGGGTTGCGTAACTGAGGAGAGAGAGCCATCGACGCGGCTGTCCCGAGAGAGCAGCTTTCCGAAGCAATCGTCATGCATCGAGCCATGAAAACCTACATCATTGCATACACTCAGTTCATGTATGCATTTGTTAAGTTCTGGCTATGGAATGGTACGTGGCGTGTGTGTGTACGCCTGGTCTGTTTTGGGTTTGCATGTGTGTTTTGTGTTTTTAACAGTGCACACATGTTAAAATTAGCCCGAATTCATGTCAGGGTTGGATGTTACAACCCTCATTCTGGGTTTTAACTTGCAGCCTTCCAGTTGTGAATCAAACGTTGGTATACTGTGCCACAAATGTGTATAACAGTGATACTTAATATTTTCAGAACAAACACAATCAAGTCTCAAAACTCGGTCTCAAGAGAGTTTTGCTTTCGAATGTTTGTAGAGGTTAGGTTCATAGGTGATGGGTCATGAGTAGTGGGTTGTCGATCGTGGGCTGTGGGTAGTAGGTCGTGGGTCGAGAGTGGTGCTTGGGAAGGTTTGGGGGTTTGTTTATATCGTCTCTGTCCTCACCGTGATCCTGCTAAATGTTACATCCTTTATTCTGACAGTCCCATGTTGAAATATGAATGTCTCATTAAAATGGAATATAAATTGGACACAGGATAGAAGGGAGAAAAATAATTGCTAAATAAATAAATTATATTGTGGAACAAAGCTTCAAATGATCAAACAGAGGGACGTGGCCAGATGTCTGCAAAGGAAACCCACGAAAGTTTAACTGTCCTCATTAAACCTTTCTTAACACATAGAAAAATAGACAAATCGTTTCACTAATCTATAGCCCTTCGTTACACTGACTCTTATGCGTGCCAGCACTACGGTTGACCAATGTGTGCAAGAAATTTCCAAAGTGCACACTGCTAAACTATCAAATTGCATCTAAATGTTTCTGTAACATTAACAAAGCTAGGCCTGATGTCAAAGCCCATATACACAATGCAATACTGATTCTCGGGTGGCACGGTGGCACAGCGGGTCACGCTGTCGCCTCACAGCAAGGCACAGGCTCGATTCCCTGCTTGGGTGCCTTTCTGTGTGGAGTTTGCGCATTCTCTCCCTATGCCTGCATGGATTTCGCCGGGGACTCCGGTTTTCTCCTATCGTGCAAAGACACACTGCTTGGCTAGGTTAATTGGCCTGATGAGTAATTTGCCGAAAAAAATGTGCGCTGCCGTGTCCTGGAGTCTCATCCTGGGAATTTCCTTGCCTTGCGCCCTCTGTCAGCCGGGATAGGCTCCC
>JAZEWT010000010.1:13588555-13610868 GCA_036362905.1 Mordacia mordax
GGCCCCGGGGAAGACCCAGGACACGCTGGAGAGACTATGTCTCTCAGCTGGCCTGGGAACGCCTCGGGGTCCCCCCTGAAGAGCTGGAGGAAGTGTCTGGGCTGAGGGAAGTTTGGGCATCGCTGCTTAGACTGCTGCCCCCGCGACCCGGCACCGGATAAGCGGAAGAAGATGGATGGATGGATGGATGATGTTATGGGCCAATTTATTAATGAGTGTTTTTTTTATTGTGGGAGAGAACCAGAAAGGAACCCACGCAGAACAGGGGGAGAACACACAAATTACTCACAGACTTTTTCTCTGTGAGATGCGAGCGTTACCACCTTGCCACCATGCCGCCTGATCAGCCAACCCCTTCCGTGAGAGTACTGCATTACAGAACGATGCATCGCTACACCGGCCTTGTTAAAGGCGCTTTCAAGTGGTTCTGCGCAACGCTAATTTCCACCGTGAACTCCAGCCCATGATTCCTGCCCTCGGGCGCATCCATCTCCTGCTGACGCTGTGGGAAGGTCATATTTTCCTGCCGCATTTCCTGATGGCGAGGGAGAGGGAGGGGTTCGTACCAATTTACCGGCTCACTGGAGAACTAAAATAACACTGCGTAGTTTAACTTGCTACGAATCATTAACTTTTAAATTACGCCGGTGAGGCCGTGCCACGCCGCGGAGACCTCCCGCAAACGAAGTGAGACATCTGAGAGCCCAATCAGCATCAAGTTCTGCTTTGGGTTTGGATTTTTAAACACGATTTGTGTTCAGGCATTCCCTGACTTACGAATGTCTGACTTTCGAACGCCTGTACTTACAAACGAGCTCCCATAGGATACTATTAATTGCGGTAATCAGTATACTGCGTGCTATGTAGAGTATAATATTAAATATTGTGTTGAGTTTAAGTTTTATAAACTATACATATCTACATCAGTATAACTAATGTAAAAATCCTGAAAGCATCAAGTGCAGTGCTGATTCATGTAGAGTAATGTATAACGTTACTTACTGTATTGGACTTCGACTTGCGAACAAATGCACTAATGAACAGAAGTCAGGAACAGCTCTCAGGAACGCAATCTGTCCATAACTCAAGGACTGCTCGTATATAAATGCTTATACCATATGACAGTCATCTAGTTGGATTGCACTCATGGTATAGTGCTTTGACTCTCACAAGACTGAGTCTCAATTCTGATTGGGGTCTCCTTTCATTAAGAAAACCCGCCTCATCCTGTACAAGATCGTGGGATTTACCGGTACATATTTCAGCAGACACAAGGGGCAAGGCAGGACCCTACCCAGCATTGGATGCCAGTCCATAGCTGGGCACGGGGGGGGGGGTAATTAATTGAGGCCAAATTAAGGCAGAGTGTCTTTGGACTGTTGGAGAATACCAGGGTACCTGAAGAAAACCCATGCAGGCATGAGGAGAATATCTAAATTCCACAAATAAAGACACTCGAGGCAGGAATAGAAGCCAGAACTTTTTTGCTGTGAGGTGGCAGTGCTACTCACTGCCGGATTGGGGTCTTAACTGAATCAATTGTTTCTCTAGAGGTCAATAATGTGAGTACTACTCTTCAGGAAGATGCAGTTAAGGACCCTCCTGTAGAGAGACTGGCACCCACCTATGAATTTACAATAATATTTTCCTTTAATAAAAACCTTTAAACCATACTGATATTAAGTGATAACTAATAGTTGTTCCTTTTACAAAACATTAGAAAAGCACGTATTTATGATTAAATAATTAAAATGTAAATCTCACTGTATTATCAATCAATCGTAAGTCACATATTGTCATTGTTTGGCCACCCGATTTTAGTCTGTATCCCGAGATAGATTGATTTTGTATTCAAAAAGTGTATTTTCTACTTTTGAGTGCAGTAAAAGCAGGTCATTTAAAAATTATTTTTTTTATCCTATTTTATTAAAAATTTAAACCACAACCCCTATCTGTCAATCAACTGGTATTGTTCCTGACACGCAACATCGAAAAGGCAAGTTAGCCATGACAGCCCCATAACATCCAGGACCTTCAGCATTTCTGGTTGAAGCTCGTCCACTTCTGATACTTTGCCATTATGTAGCTTCTGGACTATTTCAGTAGCTTCTGCCAAGTAGATAGGCTCTGACCCTCTGGAACATTCCGGGCCTGCCTTCTCTTCCAAGAACACGTCTGTCGAGTTTAGCAGTTTTTAAAAGTATTCCTTTCACCTTCTACGATATGCCCAATCGAGGTCATTACCTCCCTGCCCTTGCTGATCACAACCTGGGCGGTGCCTTGCTTTCCCGTCCAGAAACCGTCTGATGAATTGCCAGAATCTCTTTGAAACCAGCCGAAGGTCTTTCTCCATAGCTTCTCCGAACTCCTCCCACACCCGGGCTTTTGCTTCTGCAACCTCAGCAGCTGCAGTCCCTCTGGCCTGCCAGTAACTGTCCACCTAATCAGGGACCCCCTGTACCAACAAAGCCCAAAAGGAATCCTTTTTAAATGAAATAGAATCTCTCACTGCTAGTGTCCACCAGGAGGTCTTTAGGTTGCCACCACAATAGGCATCGACCACCTTCATGCCACACCTCTTAGCAACTGCTTACCATAATGGAGGCTTTAAACACGGTCCATTCAGACTCCATGTCCTTAGCCTCCTCCAAAATGTGAGAGAAACTGCTTCAGCAGTGGAAGCTGAAATCGCTCTGAACAAAGTCCTCCACCAGTCGTTGCCTGCAAACCCGCACTACATATTTGGGCTTACCAGGTCTGTCTGGCATCCTACCTCACCATCTGATCCAGCTCACCACTGAGTAGTGATCAGTGCACAACTCTGCTCCTCTCTTCACTCGAGTGTCCAAAACAAATGGTGTCAGGTCCAATGAGACAACTACAAAGTAGATTATTGGCCTCAGGCCCAAATTGTGTACTCCGAACTGCAGTTTGTTACATATATACACACAACAGTTAGTCCACCTCCCTGTAATCCGAAGTCACATTGAAGTAACACTCTGATTCACCGGGACAAAATCAAACTCAGTGGCACCTAGCTGGGAGCTGGTTAGTATCCCCACCCCCACTCGGTGCCTCTCCCCCTATACGACTCCAGAGTAGGAGAAAGTCCAACTCCTATGAAGGAGTTTGCTTCCAGAGCCGACACTGTGCATAGAGGTGAGGCCAACAATGTCAAGTAAGTGACTCACAACCTCCTGCACAGGCTTCGCTTCCTTAACCCCAAGAGATGTGACGTTCCCCGAGTGTACAACTTGTAAGTGTGCATGTTCGTTCAGTCTCCAAGTGAGAGGCATAAAGAACCACAGAGAGGTAGGGTAGGGAAAAAGTAGCCATGTGGTAAGCAAGTGCCAACATTTTCCAGACAATGCTTCCTGTATATAATAAGATGTCTGCCAAATAGTGGTAGTTATTTGATGATTACTTCTTAAAGCTGCTCTTTCGGGATAGCCGCGTCGATCCAATCCTTAGGCACTGTGTTTGTGTCACGTATAAGACTCTTATTTATATGTAGGTACTATGTATATGTTAAGTCCCTTCTACAGAGTTGCTTTCTTCCAGGAACAATGGAAGAAGGGCGGGGGTCCATTTGAAAGGGTTCCATTGTCTCACTCGCATATTAGAATCACATTAACTTAATCTACCTCTGACTAACCAAATAGTTTGTATTTCATGAATGCCTGCCCAGTTATACAAACACGTGGTGATTCTCTCCTGATGTTCATAGTCCAGTGTTTTATAACTGTTCACTGCTGATTTTAAAAAGCTGGCCTCCAGGTTTGGCTGAGCTTGATTCTCATTTCCTGTTCGTAGTTTATAGCCTTTTATATCCAGTGAATCTCTATTACTTCACAGATTAATCTTGGGCCTTGGTGGTGGATAGCCGCCAGTACACGCATCTTGTCAACATCGATTTTGTGTTGTTTTAAAAGTCGTGAAGGAAAGAGGAGGAGCGACTTATGCGACTATCCCGAAAGAGCAGCTTTTGGAAGCAATCATCATGCATCGAGCCGTGATAACCTACATCATTACGCGAACCTGTCTGTGTGACATGTAATCACAGACAGGTACCTGGGCTGGGAATTGAATTTGGGCCTTGCAGTGAGGTACCAGCGCTTCTCATAGCACCACATCGCAACCTACATTTACTGTCCCCGTTGTCACAACCAATGACATCACACGAGGTAACGCTCTCAGTCGTGGGAGCGACCGTGATGGTCACCCATGTAACGAATCATGACGACAGTGATCTCTAACTCGGCCCTCCCCTTGTCTGGGGGTTGAGTTCTTAATGTAGAGTGGGTTGGTATGAGTGAGACCTCCAGAATTCAAGAAAACAGATCAATATTTCAACACCATTCAATCATTACGTAACCACTCCCTAACCCCGAACAATGAATTATCGCCTATAATATTTGGCTGACTAGCATGCCATTATTTGCGTGCTGTCACACTCTGGTCTGTTATATGTACTCGATTACGTAATCTAGATGTCATCTCGAAGTGCAATTATATATTGGTATTATCAGAAACATAAATGGATTCTACTTATATGTTAACTCTCAACGGAATTACCCCATGACACTCTAGTCTGCTGACTCCTATGTAATCCCCCACTAAGCTCAAAGTTATTCGATTAAATTATCCCATTGAATAATCATTTTATTGCATACATCAACCATCATGAAATTACGGTGTTTTGTCCGTCTGTTTAAAACAATAATTCTCTTTCCTCTGGGATATTCAGCGATGACATCCCATCACTCACTCTCGTATTTGCACAACAGCATTAACTGTATATTCTCAACTTGGAATGGTATACTCTCGATGTGTACCCACACAACATGTGTCCAAAAACAACAATTTTAACCTTAAATTCGGCGTCGTAACCTGGCACCCCTTTTGGTTTTATGGAGGTCGTATATGCCGTAATCCCTTCACTCAACGACGCAAGTGGGTTAATCCGCGGGCCTTGCGACCAGACCCTCGCCTGCACACGTGTTATGTAATTCGGCCGGGTTCCTCTGCTAGTGGCCTCGCGCCGGCACTTAGCGACACTGCGTGTCTCTGCGGGGAGAAATAATCCATCTTTAACTTCGATATACTCTATCTCCCTCCGATGGGGAATTATCTTCTGTAAACGTAACTTTAGCCTCGCCCGTAGCCAACCGGCCCTGTCTGACAGCGGTCCCGCCGTGCTGACTCGGACGACGGTAATGCGGCCTTGTGCCTGTCATGGGTGCAAGTTCACCTGCATGTGCGGAGGAGCCACTAGCATTACCGCCTTCGCCTGCACAGGTCTGAGCCGTTGCACCCAACAGCACGCGGAACGGTGGTCACGACCTAATGGTGGGATGGCGGACGGCCCAGTGATGTGCCCTCCTCGTTGCGACGGGCATCGGCGGGAACCGGGACGGCCTGCAGCCCGTCTCATGCTAGGACGGTGGAGCGGGGGATGTCGATGCTCCGATGCAACTCTAGGAGCAGCCTACAGACATGGTGGCTGCGCCTCCAGTCGTCGGGCTTATAGTAGTTGTGCTGAGGGGGAGTCCGGCCGGCGCCACTTGCTTGAGCTGGCGCGATGTGCATCGGTACTTATCTCCTTGCCTTGTGCTGAGGTTAACGGTTCCTTTGACGTCTTACGGCTGCTTAAAATAATTACTTTCTTCCCCTTCAATAGCCTCACACCTATCCTGTCGATGGCCGGACTCTCGAGGTATCTTTTCACCACTCGGACTCTGCTGGTCCGGTCTGTCTATGTCAGCCTGTTTGGCTCCATTCCCCTTCATCCACCCGCTTCTCCCCACGTCCCTCAGCTATCTCGCAGAATGCCCTGGGTTCTCCCACTTCCAATCGTTATCACCCCTTTCTTCGGATGGTGCCTCGGGGGTTGCCGGACAACCGTACTATCAGGGCCACTGTACATGAATCCGTGGCCCAGCCCATTCCCTTCTCCCTTGTTTCATGCGCACATCACTCACAGTCCGTTCTCGATCCGCGACACCTGTTACCACATGCTGTGGTTCTGTTGTTGCACTGAAATAAAACAAATGTTTTGCATTAGTTGCCAACTTGATCTGTAAGAATAAAAGTAGACTGTTATGTTTTGTGTGATGTTCAGGATCGGAGCGCTTCAGTAACTACATGGGATACGGAGATACCTTCAAGTGGAGTGGGCAGTGGGTGGACAACACACCGCGGTAGGAATCTCACCCTTCCCCTATCTCTCCATTTCTCATGACACCACATGCATTCATGTAGACGAATGCATCTGACAACAAACGCTGTTCAACATCTAGTAGCGGTGACATCAGCACAGTGGTTGTGCTAGGCCATATCCACTTTGAGGCCACATGAAGTGTTGAAAGCTTGCTGGAAAGAGGCCACAGGACAGACCCAGGTGTCATGGGTTTCCTGACTCATGCATCCACAAAGACAACAAAGACAAAGATCCCCATAAGACCTTAACAGGATTTGAAGGAAGTGCTGTTAGTGAACACCTATGAAAGCCGGTGTGGCACGTGAAGGGGTGGGTGGCCAGCACTATCCCTGGCTGCCTTTGTCTACCTTGTGGCTATGTTTACACAGTGCACTAGCCACACATTTGCGGCTTAATCGACCTAGGGGAAGCCCAGGATTGGTTCAGATAAGTATCACTGGTTTAGCCTTCAGGGAGAATCTAATTATTCACCAGGTTTGTTGCGGAGCACAGTAACCACAACACAATCCCACAAACATCCACGCACATAACAATAACAGCAGCAGCAAGCAGTCATCACTACGTGATTAGGATGTCACCATAGTTCTTGTGCCATGCTTACACCATGTGCAGTGTCAGAGGGTCTGCTGACAGAAGGTCATAGCATTAAGTTGACATGTATTGCTCTCTGGCACCACAAGTTGGTGGGAGTTTGATTTACTGAACTTTTCATACACATGCATGTAGGCCACACACACTTCACTCCTTTACACAAAACCCTCACCCCAGTGTGCTTAGTAAAAATCCACTAATGATTCTTTCGTGAGTCTTTTTTTATTTTCATACAATACATAACACGCCGCGCAAATTCCACACCTTGTCATGGACGAGATACGGAGGCGCGAGGAAACCGAAGTGAGGGGGGAGTCAAGGCCAAGCTGACACCATGCCCAGAGCATACTGTGTCAAGCCTCGAATTCCTTGTAGCCATTTTAGCTACAGACATGGCAAAGTTAATTGTAGAAGGAATTGACATGGAACTGGATGCCATTAGTTGGATATGTGCTGGGCAAGGCCAAGCTGACACCATGCCCAGAGCATACTGTGTCAAGCCTCGAATTACTTGGAACCATTTTAGCTACAGACATGGCAAAGTTAATTGTGGAAGGAATTGACATGGAACTGGATGCCATTAGCTTTACATGAATGGCAAAGTAATTCTGGGTTACCTACACAACAAAACCAGAACGTTCTGCACCATCAGCAAAAGATTAGAAAGCATTAAGAGATTGACACAGCCGGAGCAATGGCACTTTGTCTCAACGGAGCAGAACCCAGCAGACCTTGCGACAATGTCCGTTTTCATGACCCTTTTGGCCCACACCATGTGTATGTCAGGCCGAAAACTCCGACTTGGAAATCTGAGAAATCCTTTCACCTCGTTGCACTAGAGTTAAAGACATTCTTCCACAGATGGTGACCTTGGCTACAAGTGTGCATATAAGAAAACTACCGAATCCAAAACGTTTTGAGTGCTTCCCTCGTAGGACGACCCTCTATGAGTGACAGCATTTTAGATTCACTTCGCAAACTGGTTCCACAGACACATGATGGAGTGAGTGATGATTGCTATAAATGCCATTCCTGCATGTCTCTTGTGCATATGATGTAACAAGCATCATATGCACAAGAGATCAAGTGCCTTAGCCTGGGAAAAGGTGTCTCAAACACGGGTCCACTCTGTAAGTTGAACCATAAGCTGGACGAGGAAGGCTTGCTCAGAGTCGGTGGGCGACTGGGAAATGCAAAACTGAGTGAGGATGGACAGAACTAACTCACCTACAATTGCACCATGGGGAGCCCCAGGATGGTAACGTCTCTAAGGGGGAGGGAGATTCCAACGGAGAACTGTCACTGAGGTCGTCCCTTTCCATTCCAAGAGGGACGTGGATGGTCTGTCGGATGCGTCGACTCCTACATGTATACGTTTAGGTTGCGGGATATGGGGAAGATTATTCACATCAAAGAGATGTCAGGCGGGGAGTGTCATGTCTTTGCGCCGGTTTTGCGGCAGGCATATCCTCTGGGGTGGGGGGAGCATATCAGAGCAACATAGAAATGCGGGCAAGGCAGGAAACTGACTCTGACATCGGGATACATATATAACACAGCAATCGTATAGTTCAATCAATCTCAGCACACCTGAAAATACCTCCAACGTAGGAGGCAAAATGTCACGAAAGAGAGAGGAATTGTACACGACACGGCTATCCTGATTAACATCATTGGTAAGCAATCATGCACCGAGCCTTGAAAACCTACATTAGTACCATTACAGATTGTCTGAACCGGTCCTGGATCTTCACTAGATCGCCCAAGCCTCAAATGGGTGCGGCATGTAGTGCTGGCCACTCACACCCTTATGTGCCATTGCAGCCTTCATAGGTGCTCCCTCACAGCACTTGCCCTAAGTATCTGCTAAGGCAATAAGGGCGATCTTTATTTTGATGGTGCTGGTATCGCTGGTGATGGCACTGTTCGGGGGGGCATTACCGGTGGTGCTCATGTGTGCGGGTACCCTTCCATGTCATTACCCAGCGACCAGTGGATGCGCCGGACAACAGAGATCGTTGCTATCGACGCCTTCCATTTCTACGGCTACACAGAGCAGTTTGATCAGCGGAAGCTAGATCGAGAACTCAACAAGGTGAGCACCTGGCAATGTGTACGAACACCCGGCAATGTGTACGGGCGCCCGGTGACTGTGCTCTCTGTGTGGACAGGCACCTGGCAATGCGTACGAACACCCGGCAATGTGTACGGGCGCCCGGTGACTGTGCTGTCTGTGTGGACAGCCTGAAGGGAATTGTCCATTCGTTGCTGCCTGTTTAAACGGTCGGTATCTATGCTGACCGGGTTGACCGATTGCCGCCCAGTTGTGGATGGGATTAGAGAAAATGCTAGGGCCGGATGCCCTTCTGGGCATCAACCTCATTTAGTCATAGGGTCTTCGAAAGACTGTTTGTCTGGAACATCCCCACTGGCCTATTCACCAAAGCAGACTCTAGTAGGAATGCTGGACTCCAGGTGATATTACTCTGGGGTCTATTGGAAATGCAAACCTCTACATCATGATAAGGTTACAATCCATGGGGGGAGAATAATCTGTCAACCTCTATTTATTTGAATTCTGTCCTGATATTGTTGACATGCTGTTCTTTCCGCAGCTCGGATTCGTAAAAAATAAAACTCCAAAAAAACGTTATTGCAGATTTGTCATTCTTATCTCGTTGATGTGCCATTCTCTCTGCAGTTCTGTGTGGTACTTTGTGGCCCTCGGGTGATAAGCGCTCTAGAAATGCAATTATTATTCATTTTATTATACGATAAATGTTACATTAACCATTTCCCAATATATGCGTTATAAAAACTGATTATTTTGCATTTTGAGATTTTAGTTGAAAGTCAGATCATATTTCTCATCTCATTGTCTGAAACCGCTTAGTCCTATACATAGTCACGGTGAGCCGGAGCCTATCCCGGCAGACACAGGGCGCAAGGCAAGGATATACCGACGATGGGACGCCAGTCCATCGCCGGGCACTGCGGGGCAATTTAGCCTGCGAGCCAATTAACCTATGCAGCAGCATGCTTTTGGACTGTGGGAGGAAACCGGAGTGCCCGGCGAAAACCCACGCGTACACGGGGAGAGCATGCAAACTCCACACAGAAAGGCACCCGAGCCGAGAGATTCGAACCCGGGACCTTCTTGCTGTGAGGCGACAGCACTAACCACTGGGCCACCGTACCGCCCAGATCATATTTTACGATGTCAAAATTGAATATATATGTTATTGTTGCTGATTTTTTAATTATAATATCATTGTTGTCGTGCCATTCTCTCCGCAGCTCTGTGCAGCACTTTGTGACCCTCGAGTGAAAAGCACTCTATAAATGCAATTATTATTATAAAGGGGTTGTGATTGTTAGTAATAATAATATCCTAATGAGTAAATTTATCTGTATATATGGAGTGACAGTATACATTAGGACACTGTAAAATAAATCTGGCAACCCCAGTTGAATTCCTGCTCGTGACCAAAAAGTGACTAATATCTGAACCAGTTCTGAGTGTCGTCTAGGATGACTCATCCTTAAAAGAGTACCCTGATACTGTCTAAACATCAGCACTCAAGAGACAAATGAGGCTGGGCACGGTGTTTGCCACCCTCACCTTCGTGTACCGAGCCCGCATTCATAGGTGCTCGCTAACAGCACTTGCTCCAGTGGTACGTGTCTTTGTATATGTAATGCAGATATGTGCGTCTGAATGGGGGGGTTAGCGCTACAACACAGTGACCCAAGTTCGATTCCCGTTTACGGCAAACACACGTGATAATTTTCTGAATGAGTCATCTATCCGATCCTGTGACGGTACAGATGTTATACAGTATGTGTGTCGCCACGTGTACCTCACACGTGTGGGTCTGTCCAGGTGCTTATACAGGTCTGTGTTGATACTTATAAAGACCTGTGTGTGCCGATAAGTCTGAATGCTCACAGCGTTGTCAATATACCTGTGGATCAACATGTGTACATGCAGTGGACAAGTTGCAACAGTATTGTGTTTTGGTTAACCGAGTCAGAATTTTGGTTCTCAAGTATTCTCACCTGGTTTTACTTTTGAACAGTTACCTGCGGCATATATCTATCAGAGGGGCAATGATTGCTGCTTTTTATATATATAATCCCGTGTATTTTTTTAATTTGGCAAATTTGTGGAATCTGCCGCTGGCACACAATGCCCTATTTGTGCATCTGACATCAGATTGTCTCCAGTATCCACTGCGAAGCAGACGGTGAGCACTAAACTCCTTCCATCCTTCCATCGTCATGCCACGTATCCGGGTCTGGCTTGTGGAGGCAACCAGCTGAGCAAAGCAGCCCAGACATTCTATTCCCGAGCAACTTCCTCCAGCTGCTTCCTGTAGAATTTTAAGGAATTTCCAGGCACGCTGAGAAATATAATGCCTCTAGTGGGTCCTACATCGGCCCCAGGGTTTCCTCCCAGTTCGTCGTTGCCGGTACACCTCCAGAGGGACACGCCCAAGAGACATCCTTAAATAAACCCAAACCACCTCAACTGACTCCTCTCAGTGTGGAGGAGCAGCGGTTCTTCTCTGAGATCTTTCTGTATCACTGAGCTCCTCATTCTATCTCTAAGGCTGAGCCTAGTAACCCTGTGGAGGAACCTTATTTACCCACCTGCATCTGATACCTTATTCTTTCAGTCATTACCCAAAGCTCACGATGATAGGTGAGGGTTGGAACGAAGACTGACTGGTAAATCGAGAGCTTTGCCTCGTGACTCAGCTCCCTCTTCACCACTGTGGTTCAGTGCAACACCTGCATTACTGCAGATGCCTCTCCCATTTCTCTGTCAGTCTCACTCTCCCTTTTACCCTCACTCATGGACACGACCCCGAGATTCTTGATTTTCTCCACTTGGGTCAACCGCTCACTCTCCACCCAGAGAGGGCAAGCCACCTTTTCCTGGTTAAGAAATATGTCCTCAGATTTGCAAGTGCTGACTCTCATCCCTAACGTATCACATTCGGTCACAAACTATTCCAGTGCACACTGGAGGTCATAGTCTGGTGAAGTAAAGAGGACAACATCATCTGCGAACAGTAGAGTTACCACCCTCATACCACCAAACTGAACACACTCCGGTCCTTTGCTACACCTTGATATCCTTTCCATGAAAATCACGAACAATAGGAGACAAGGCACACCCTTGGCAGAGCCCAACGCCCACTACAAACGGGTTGACTTAATGTTAAGGATGTGAACATTGTACAAGGATCGAATGGTGCACAGTAATGGTCCTAGTACCCTGTATTATCGCAGTACTAAATTACTACAGTTAATATTCCCGCAGTAATAACCAGGGTGTTCCTTTGATTCGAACTGTAAACCTCTGCAACATCGACTGCACGACCGTCGGTCAGTGTCAGTGCCCAGTGCGTGGGTGTACGTGCGCTCGTGGGTGCTAACGAGCACTGTGCTGGGCACGTCTCTGCATTCAGGCCTTCTGTGGCTTCAGCTACACTGATGCCAACGGTGTCCGCCCTCCGACCATCCTCCCCCCCGTGGCCACTGGAAATTGGGGCTGTGGGGCGTTCGGAGGTGACACACGGCTGAAAGGTGAGATCCTCGCTTAATACCTAACTTTATAAAATATTATATTTATATAGTAGCGTTTGTCACTCTGAGGTCCCAAAGCGTTGGAGAAAACCGCCCTCCGTTATGCAGTTGATTCCTATAGCGTTACCTGACTGAAAAGTTCCATTGTGTTACTCGTAAATGGGATGTAAGGAGAGACTTGGAATCTCCCAGAACAATGCAGAGGACTGTAGATTATAGCATAGGTGTGATAAACTGTTGGTTTTTGTAAATCTGTAGTGTAATTAGACAAACAATATAAGCTATGTCCTCTTCCCCTAATGAAAAGATGAAACCATACAAAGTTTGTTTGGGCTGGTGTAATTGATGCCCAAACGCATATCGATCAAACGCACAAACACACTCTCGGCTTTACAAGTCAGACAATGAGAATATATCCCGATCGTGGCTCTCTGTCCTCAGCGTTGCTGCAGGCCCTGGCAGCAGCGGAAGCCGGACGAAACATTGTGTACTTCACATTCGGGGACCGCAAGCTCAAGGATGACTTCGACAACATCCACACCTTTCTGAAAATTAGGCACCACACCGTCGGTAGGCTTTGCCCACACAGCACCCAGTGGCGGTCAGCGCCGTAGCACTCGGCGCAGTCCCCTTGCTGCATGGTGCAGTGGAACGCGTTCTGTGGCACAGTACGTGCTAGCCACGCTGGCCTGTGGACGCGCAGCAACTGGGAATATCTTTGCGGATAAAAAGAATTTGGAAAAGAGTCATTCATAGCCGTGATTTGTGTAATGCTTTGCAGAAGGTAAGGTCATAAATGAATTATGAGAACTGCTGCATGTACGTTTGAGAAGGGAATACACTTTAATTTGATATGCTGTGTGAATTATTGGAACACACTTTAACAATTTAGGACAGTCAAACCCATAACCAAATGATCCTTTGCGCGATCTCATCGAATCTTGTACCGAAGCAGGGTGTTGTTAGTTTAAACGGCTGGTATCCAGATTTACCTAGGTATGTTTGTTGCCCCCCAATAAATGGTGGGGGTATTTGAGCAGAATGTTTCGACCGGATGCCCTTTTTAATGCCAACCTCCTGTAGTCGCAGGGTCTTAAGATTGCCATTTGTTTAGAACCTCCCCCTAGACCTGTTCACCAAGGGAGAGCCTACCAGGAGTGCTGGACTCCAGGTGACATAGCTCTGGGGTTAATTGGAACACTCAACCCCCCCCCCCCCCACCACTATGCTAAGGTTACGGTCCATGGGGGAAGCTAAACAAGGAAAGCTTGGGTAATTTTTGGATGAGAGACTGTCTCAAAATGTTAAGCGCAGAAAGGAGGCAATATTATTGCAATGGTGAAATTCATTTTTGGGTCAGGTCACGTAGAAAATTATAAAATAATGTCGTTTAACCCTCCATCACCCGACACGGCCAATCAGTAAGGGGTTGTTACATGAACAGAAAACACGCCAATTCCTTTACTATCTCAGCGCAATGGTGTGTTGAAAAGCGACCCCACAATATTTTACAATAAACGATATATATGACGTTTCGCTGATTATTACGTTCAGCATCATCAGGCACCCGCGCCAAGTCTGGGCGGTCAAATCCTACTTACTTAGTTACTTTAATTCGAAAGCCTTCGAATTAAAGTAACTATAGCAATGGATTGATTAATCTGTCTGCAGATATATTACAGATGTTTATTGCTACCACGGGCTGCGCGGTGGCCCAGTGGTTAGCGCTGTCGCCTCACAGCAAGAAGGTCCCGGGTTCGAATCTCTCGGCTCGGGTGCCTTTCTGTGTGGAGTTTGCATGCTCTCCCCGTGTCCGCGTGGGTTTTCGCCGGGTACTCCGGTTTCCTCCCACAGTCCAAAAGCATGCTCCTGGATAGGTTGATTTGCTCGCAGACTAAAATTGTCCCGCAATGCCCGGCGATGGACTGGCGTCCCGTCGTGGGGTGTATTCCTGCCTTACGGTTTCAGATAATGAGATATTGCTACCACAAAATATCCAATGAGCTTGCAAGCTTTAGATGCGAGATTATGTGATACACGGGTACACTTGTTCCCATATTACCCACCCACTTGTAAGTGAATGTGATCACATCCAAATGCAGGACTTTCTTCAAAGAGTTTTAAGACTCAGTGAGGCTTTTCAGGGAGAAAAAAGGGGGTATTTGAAGGCATAAGCAGCTCCCTATTTGTAGTTTCTCAATTGATAATCATTAAGTGGCGATGTATTGATTGAATGAACAACACTGACACTGCCCATTGCCTCCTCTTCTTCCCACCACTCTCACAGGTGCTATTTACCGGAAGTTGGTGGGTTTCCACTCGATGCTGTCTCCCCCTCTCCACGAGGCGAAGCCTGAGCTCTATGGGTGGCTCATGCATATGCTGCAAAAGTAGGAGGAGGCATTCATCATAGGTTTTCTGTCCACCGACCCACCAAATCTGCACAGCCATGTCACCAAAAGCGACTCTTACAAACATTTCAAGACTGCTTATCAAATCTCAAGGATTGCGAGTCTCAAGAAATCAACATCTCTAAAGCGGATCATTCAATCTTAATATTATTTGGGTTTACATTGCTCAAGTTGCTAATGGGAATGGTACAGCATTAACAAACTGAGTTAACATCTGCACCTCATTCACCAGTGATTGCACCAGGTTTTTAATTGTCGTGAATTGATCGATTCCACTCAGTCACAAATATTTGTCACGTTGAATTTGTATCATCTTCTGATTTGCAATGTCTGCTCTGAGGACTAGCATATGAGAGCATTTAAATGTAACACTATTTAGTCAAGCCAATCAACCAATTAAATGAATGACTATTTAAAAGGGATGGAAAGGCACTATTTAGCATCCCGTGAGTGGCTCTGAATCCTGGCACGGTTCTGTAAGGTAATCGTCTGTGGCCATTCCCACGCGAAGTGTGGTGGCCTTCTGAAAGCATTCCCAAACAGTCTCTCTGTTTAGTGATGTAATGCACCTATAATTAGTGATGCAAATTAAGGATTTCTCTTATTCATACAATAAATATGTGTATTGGCATGTAAATCTAAGAGTATATATGTATATAGTACTCTTTTCCAACAATTATTTCTGGTTAACTCACGCTTCCTTTTAATGTTGTTTCTTTTCGATGAAGACAACCGTGACTCATTTATTACCATAATGAGGAATGCAATTACAGAAATTGTGTGTATGTCGTAAAATAGCGAGGAAACTCAAGGGTGATTAGCACGACTCGTTAGTCAATTATCTGAGTAAAACAAGTCAACCAGTAATTATTGGTGACAACATAATACCTTACAACATTAATCTTAGTAACACTGATAGCATTAATGATAAAGGGGATATATGTATAATCAAGATTATAAATAGCATAATCTCCTCCACAGATTGGGTGAAATACACAGCAATGACAATGCTGGCCATGTTGCATGGAAGTGTCTTTTTGACAGGTGATTGCTGGCATAGTGGGAGTCGCGATGTCATCCCTAAAATGTATTGCCATGCCCATAACGTTGCTATTTCATTACAGTACCCTTATTTCCTTTAATTGTCTGTAGATGTCCTTTTGCATTATATCAGATGATATTATAAATCACAGCCTGGTTGATTTAAAAAAATATATCAGTACTCAAGCCCCTAATTCTTGGCTTTTCCAATAGTGTTCCTAGTATTTCAGAAGTATGGTTCTTGAATCGTAAGCTTTGTCCTATAGTATTTTGACTGATACTTAAACCTAAAGCTAATGCCTCTTTACTTTCCAACATTTAATCACTCTTTAAGACTAGTGTCTGAATCTCAAAATGTATAACTCGAGGCTCTATGGTGCCTTAAGCCTGAGTAACTATTGGCCATCAAACTGGCCGAGTTGCTCAAGTACTCCACAATGAGGTCTGTTAACATTCCCCTGGCCTCACTTCCTGTTCACATTGCATAAACGTGGAAGGCGAGACATCGCGAAGGAGAGAGGAGGAGCGATCGACACGACAATCCCGAAAGAGCAGCTTTTGGAAGCAGCCATCATTGCATAAACCATATAATGTACAGCGTCCCTGCTGGGTACTCACTGTCTCGATGCCATCACTGCATAGCTGCCACCATGCATGCACAGTCGCTTCTCCTCTGTTCAACAATACGGATCCGTATTGGGGTTTATACAAATTGCCAAAATGAAGTCGTGTACAGCATTAACTGGACACTGCTTGCTGCTGAATTTTGCCTATACAGTCAATTCCACAGTTCACAGAATTACAGTTTCAGACATAGAATGAGACATTTACAAACATTAACCTGAGCATCATTTAGACTTTTAATGTTTGTCATTTGCCCGGCGATGGACTGGCGTCCCGTCGTCGGGTGTATTCCTGCCTTGCGCCCTGTGTTTCCGGGATAGGCTCCGGCTCACCGTGACCCTATATAGGATTAAGCGGTTTCAGATAATGAGATGAGATGTTTGTCATTACACAGCAAGTTGTTGTTATACATAAAATTGTATGTCCTCATCGTGGCTACCATGTCTTCATTGGTGTTGTTATTCTGCCTGAATAAAAAGCCATAAGATCTACAAGAGATTGTGGAATGCCATCCAAAGTCAGCAAAAATTAAATGTAAGTCCTTCTTACTCGGTATTGTCATCGGAAATGTTTCATTTGTAATGATGTAGGTTTTCACGGCTCGATGCATGATGATTGCTTCGAAAAGCTGCTCTCTCGGGACAGCCGCGTCGATGGCTCTCCTCTCCACACCTGAGGATGCCTCCAAAGTGTGAGGCGAAACGTCGCGAGGAGAGGAGAGAGAGCCATCGACGCGGCTGTCCCGAGAGAGCAGCTTTTCGAAGCAGTCATAATGTTTCATTTGTCGATTCTAAACTGTCGGCGATGGACCGGCGTCCCGTCGTCGGGTGTATTCCTGCCTTGCGCCCTGTGTTTCCGGGATAGGCTCCGGCTTCACCGTGACCCTATATAGGATTAAGCGGTTTCAGATAATGAGATGAGATGAGATTCTAAACTGTATCATTCACTTAATCTCTATACTCTGTGCTCCTAAGAAGGGCCATCGCCTAACACATTAGTTACTATGTGTGTTTCTGTTTTAAGGCAGTTTTCTGAAAGTGGTAAGATTTTTGGAGGGGTTGTGCTTATTCAAATAGCTTTTGAACAACCAGGATCACAACTGTATATATATTGCTGCAGGATAACTTTCAGAGCTGCGTCTTGTAACAATTTCACCTTGTTAGGATCGCGACAGTATTATGATGATGGGCGTTACCTCACTGTGCGTTGGGCCACTATGTTAGCACGAGCCAGCCCAGACTTTACTCTGCTAGTGTGTTGCTATACAGAACCCCCCCAAGATGAGCCATCTGACTAAAAAGTAGATCATAGGTCCAAAATGTCTGAACAGTTCAATGACAATTATCTCACCAAGCCAGTGATGGAAATTCCACATTCTCATTTTCACAGGGCAACTGTTGTTGATGCACAAAGTGATACCTATTTCATTGACTCGGGAATGATGATGGGCTGCTTTGAGGACCGATTCAATACTCATTACCACTTGGAAGATGCTGTTAAACAACACAAATATAACATCGTTGAAAGTGAATATTAGAAGTGTCATAATTTATTATTTATATTGCAGCTCATGCATTTCAAGACAGCAACATTGACCGTAAATAAAACATGCTTCACAGTGGATATGTTTTGTAAAGATATTGGTGCAGATGTTGTTGATCCAAACATACGGTCGTGATCTTGGTGGTTCACACTGATTGGTATGCCTTTAGTGAACAGTGTAAATTATGGTTTTGGCTTCTTGGTGTGCATCAGTGTTGGCTGTTATTGTCACTGTATAACCTATAGAGGTCGTTAAAAAAACGTGGATATATACTCATTTTTCAAACGTATTTTTTCTCAAGCAATTGGTGGTATTTACTGCATTGATATCTGTACAGCAAGGGTGGCAGTGTGGTTGAGTCACAAGTCCAGGCATTACATTTAAATCTGAGTCACGGAATAACTGAGATCATCTTTCCTCTAGGAATGGTAAAATTACCACAATCTTTAAGGAATGTCATCAGTGGTCATACAATGTGCTTCTGCCCTAGAAATGTGGAATTTTCACCAGTGGACATTCTACATTCCTTTAATGTGGAAGATTATGTTTATGAGACAACCACTGGTAACGTCAAAGTGGTTCTAATTTTATTGATAAGATAAATAATATTCGGATGGCCAGGATATGAACTTATGACTTCCAACTTGTAAGTGCCCTCAGGCACAACCATCTGGGCATAATATAAACGAATACAATAAAAAATGCAATCCTTGAGTGAATGAAACATCCACTATCTGTGTATCAAATTTGGCTTTGGATGAGTCGATTTTTCTAATTTATTTTGTATAATCAGACCTTTATAAATCTACTACTGGATGAGGACCTCCAAATGTGATGTTGGTCATGGGGGTTGTTTATGAAGACTTCAAAGTTTGTGAAACCACCAAGGTTGGTGAAGAGCAATGCCTCGGACCAGGTGAGACATCACTCACCGTTAGTGTAGTGTCTGGCCTAGAATCGAATTCGGGGTGATCCAGAATTTAGGACCTGCCCGCTTGTGGCGAAATGTAACTGATAATGTATGCACATGTTGCTATCTCGCACGTGTTGCTTATTTTTAACTCGTACCCTGAACGTGGTTAGTGCAGAAAATGTAAAATCTAGCATGTACGAGTGATTTGAAAGATATGGTGGGTTTTTTGTCGTTGCACCATTGGATTAGTTTAGTGATGAGCAGTATAAGGCAATATCAGAGGTTGTATAGCGATACATGTTAAGGTTTCAACAGTGGACAAAACAAACAGCAAATTGTTTGATAACCTCACAGCTTAATTCTCAGGTCACATTATACAGCATAAATATGTGATCTTTTTTGTAGTTGGAATTTACACCACTTAGTAGCTTTGTATTACTGTCATGCTCATTTGGAATCATCAGTTGCATAGTAGAGACATGTTTACCTAATCACGTTAGCTATACATACTCGCCCACCTTAGAAGTCGTTCACTCTATCCCTGTTACAGTGCATTCCAAGTGTGCACTAGGTTCACCATTAATAGCGATCATCAACGTTATTGTTTGAGTCTATGCTGTGGCTTGAGAGCCTGTTCTCCCGAAGGAGCCTCTTGCTACTCAATGTTTCTGTGTTCCTGAAGCCTATAGACTCAGCCAAAGCCAAGGAAGGGACAAGGGAGCCATAGCTTACTCTAAGGACTCACGAATGCAAGTGCGGCCTGCAAGCGCGTCGCATTCCGAGCAGTATATGGCAGTCATCGGCATCAGTCATCCAAGCAACCAATTGTGAGGTTGCTGACAGCTGTCAAATACATCCTTGATTCCAATTGAAGGAATCTCGAAATGCTTTTGTAGGGGTGTAATGATTCACCCCAAATTTCCACCATTTGATCTGCAACGCTGCGGCGATTCGATTCAAGAATCTGTTCTTTTTAAAACTCATAACCGTTTGATTTGTGTTTATGCCAATTTGTTCCGTCTCGTTTCTGATGTATTATGCCCACCGTTAGCATATACATAACTGACATAACTTGCATAGTATGCGAATCGACGCACGTATTGAGCACCAGAAACTATTATAATGGATGATTTTTTACGTGCCTAGTCTTCTGTAAATACAAACGATTTGTGTCTACGTGTCACGAGGCCTTTAACATTTCGCCAATTCTTGACTGTGCATTCTAATACCACATATCGTTCTTGAAGCCTGACTTGTTCTCTGTACGCAGGACTTTGTGCGTACATAGAACATGGCGGTTTATTTGTAAAACAAATTTGTCAGCTGCTTTTCCATGACCAAATTTTAGTGAGTCGGGTTTGCGATCCAGTCCGGTCAGTACGTCTCCAACAACTGGGAGAGTAGCACGGTGAGTTGTGCAGCTGCATCACAACAAGAAGTCCCTTAGAATCACATCATCGTCGGGAATGGCCGTTGGTAGAGCTATTGTGATGACGTCAGTAAACCTGCCTCACCAAACCCTACATGCACTTCTGTGTGCTGTATAAATGTTTTGCTGGTGTGCGACTCACCCAGTATTCCAAAACTATACTTATAGCACAGCTATTTTTAATTACCACAGTTGAGAACATTTTAGATGATTCTGTGCATTCATCGGTGACTGGGCCAAAATCAACAATCCACTGTACTTGAAGACCCAGTTAAATAATTTATGGTGAGGCTGTTGGTGGTGGTGCACAAGCACAATCGACAAATAACTTGGCACATTTGTCAACGCTGTACCAAATGAAGAGGTATATATACTGTAACGGACAATTCCCCCACTATGACCGTTAATTTCTCTATTCTGAAAAAGGCTCATTGCCAGAAATATCACCTGTTATATAATATATATTTTTATTAACGAATGTGAGAATTGAGAATTCTTTTTTAATGCTGTTCTTTCAGAATAGCCTTGTTGAGCATTGCATCTCCTTCGTGACGGTCTCCCTCTCATGTTACCTCCAACGTGGAGGAAATCAATTCTATACATCGAGCCATGAAAACCGACATCAGAATGTGTGAGTTTTTCACTTTCATCAAGGTTGCATGAATACTGAGCTGCCTGGGCCATATATGTACATCTTAGATTTAGATTTAGTTAAACTCTTACTTTTAGCCACTCATGATCAGCTTACCCTACCCCGTAAGCCTTAGCCATATTTCTATTCAAATAATTAACATACGGGTCGTTATTAAGCCACAAGGGGGAAGAAAACGAAGGCGCATTATTAGATTTCTTCAAGAACTTGACTTGGACTATTCCGAGATCAACATGACCTGCCACCTGTCCACTAAACTTCGGCCATGGAAACATGTATCTAAAGATACTATAAACATTTTTTACGTGACCTGACCCAAAAAATGGAATCCATCGATGTATCTAAAGAGTTCATATTTGCTGTGCTGAACAACAATTTCCCGAATGGGTTTAGAGATATATATCATAATGAGAAATCGAAGGTGTGCTTTTGCAATAGAGTATAATCGTATTTGTTTTCCAAGGAACATGACATTTTAGGTTGACCTACCCAACATTGACAATTCTTGAGGGTGAAAGTTTAAAGGTGTACTTAGCCATAAAGATTTGCTAATGCAGGATGATGTTTGTGTTGGTGTGGATTTGCAGTTGTGCACTGCAATCCAGGGCAATGTGTTTGTAGGAAATGTCTGACACTTGTAAAGTAGAACCACAGCCAACCTGCATTGGGGATGGATGGGACTACTGTTACAAGGTTACACTTTTTCCTATATATAAACTGTATTGATTGATTGGTTGTAGAATAAGTTGCGAAAACAGGTGTTGATATAAGAGTAATTCTGTACTGTCATTTAATTGTCTCATCTCATCTCATTATCTTAAACCGCTTAATCCTATATAGGGTCACGGTGAGCCGGAGCCTATCCCGGAAACACGGCGCAAGGCAGGAATACACCCGACGACGGGACGCCGGTCCATCGCCAATTGTGTTCTGCATTACTTGTGTTTTATGACTGCGTAATTTGCATTTCAATCAATCGTTAATAAAGTGTCTGCATGGTTAGTTCAACTACATCCCAAATGATCCACATTCGATTCCTGGGCATACTTTCCACCATAAGCGAACAGTATCCAATTTGGAATTGGCCTGCACCAGGTCATTTCGTTCTGTCGCTGTGGATGTGTCAATCATCAGTGCTGGGGACAGCCAAGTGTACATGGTGCTGCTCATACCACGCCTATCGGGAGCAGTGGCGCAGTGGTTAACTCACTGTACTATAAACCCAACTCATCTCTCATCTCATTATCTGAAATCGCTTAATCCTACATAGGGTCACGGTGAGCCGGAGCCTATC
>JAZEWT010000010.1:13611368-13663177 GCA_036362905.1 Mordacia mordax
ACCGCTCCCCCCCCCCGCGGCTACCGTGCTACCCGCTGTGCCACCGCCCCCTGCGGCTACTGTGCCAACCGCTGCGCCACCACTCCCCGTGGCTACTGCGCTAATCCATCGCTCCCCGCGGCTACGGTGCTACCCGCTGCGCCACTGCTCCCCGCGGCTACCGCACGAACCGCTGTGCAACGCCAGGCCGCCTTTGCCACCACTTCCGTCTGGGGTCTGACGAGCCGGGTACCCTCAATGGGCCCCCCCTGGCCCCAGCGCCGACGAGGCGCCACCACAACGGCATCCCCACATCGGCGACGGCTCCCTGCGGCCTCCAGCACCACGCACGGCTCACTGAGCAACGCCAGGTCGGCCCGGCATGGCCCGCTGAGCCTGCCGCAGCTCCAACTCCTCCCGCCTTCGCTGCACTCCGAGCCGCGCCGCCATTTTCCTGCGACTCCACTCTCCTCCGTGGCTCGCTTTCGCAGCCGCCGCCCCTCCCTCCGGCCCGCGCCGCTCGTTCCACTGCTGGCTTGCTGGCATCCTCTCTCCACTCACTGGCTCCGCCGCTAGACTCCTCGCCGCTCTCCAAGCCGCCACTCGCCGCAGACTCCGACGTGAGTCCGCATCCCACTTCTGACACCAACTGTGACACCACGGCTTTGACTGCGGGCTTGTGATGGCTTACAGCAGCAACACCACGGCGAGGATCAGCACCCACTCCGCGATAGATCAGCCAGCGACCATGGATGAGCAGAGAGTTCTTGATTTCATATGCTTTATTGAAACCAGCAGTGGATGGGGCCGGAGAGGCGGCATACAACGAGCTGCTACATCGTGACGCTCCTTCTCGTTCCCCCAGGAGACTCTCTTCCCCCCTCCAAACCCCCGCCTATATATTCCCGCGGCCCCTTCTAGCGCATTCTGAATGACGTCACCCTTCTACCGTAAAAGTCCCCCCCCCCGCAGCCCGTGCTGCTGGCCGTCCCCCCACGTGGCTCTTCCAGAAAGTTCCAACCGACGTCACCATACGTGGCTTTGTCCCCCCTCCACAGTAAAAATTCCCCGCAGACTATTCTGCTCGTCCCTCACGCGGCGCCGGCCCCCCCCCTCCCCTATTCCTTAACTCTGCACGCTTATTCTGAGGAGTTTGGGGCTTTGCTGTTGAAACTGAAGCGTGCCACAAAGAGATGGGTATTAACATTAGCCCCACCAAAACCGAGAATCTGCCTGGGCATTTTGTGTCAACAAATATTTCACCCCTTCCGCTCTCCATGAGTGATTGGGCAGGTATGGAGAGAGTGAAGTTTCCATACCTAGGCAATGGTGCTTGGGGCCGGCTCCGGTTTGGCAGCGGACGTCTTGCACCGAATCAGTCAGGTGGCATCATTTAATCGGTTGCGTAACACTGTATGGATTCTACCCGGCCTGTTGCTCCACACGAAGTTACGGGTCTTCTCGGCTTCAATCATGTCCACTCTTCTCTATGCTTGCGAAACGTGGACGACCCTCGCGGAACACCTGCGCCGATTTGAAACTTTCCGGCTGGCCTGCCTACGATGCATCCTGGGTTTGACCAGATTCGATTGTGTAAGCTCACAAATTTTCGAAAGATCTGGACAGGGTCCTATCGGTGGGCTCATCCGACTAGCGAGACTGCGGTGGCTGAGCCATGTAGTCCGCATGTTTAACCAACGCATACCTAAACAGCTTCTGTTTGACGGGATAGATGGAGCTAAATGCGCGCAGCAGAGACTGGAGAAGAAATGGACCGATATGACACAGGAGACCTGGAGCTGAGAGGACTTGCTGAAGACAGGTATCTGCGGTGTCAAGATCGGCCTCTGTAAAGGAGGGCAGTTGGAGGCAGTCTCCGTCTATCAATAACGAGGGAAAGAGGAGCGACGCTCACAACAACAAGCGGAACGCATTGGATAAAACACAGACATTTGAAACAGTAGGGAGCACAGGTGGTGCATCTGCCATTCATTTCAGTCAGGCAACCAATAACACCTGGGTCTGTCCCTTCACCTCTTGTCGGCGAACCTTCGACACTTCACGTGGTTTCAAAGTGCACATGGTCTGGCACAGGCGCCGTGGTGACGTCATCGCCACTTAGTGTCGAATGGCGGTTGTTGGTGGTGGTGGGGGGGTGGTGGATAATGGGGAGGGCGAGAAGCGTGTTGGGGTTATGGTGGACGGGAGGAGGCCGGGGGCGTCAGGTTGTGGTAGGGGGGGTCTCCTCGCTCGAGTGACATCACCAGCGCCCACGTCACTCAGGTAGGCAGCACCTGGCGGCTGGGTTTGTCTGCCGGTGCGACCGCGACTTATCGTGGCTCTCTGCTCGTGATATGACGAGCGTCTGGCCAGACCTTCCCGGGGGCTCGCGGCTCAGCAACTTTCGTTGAAAGGTAAGCCAAGTTGTAGAGAAGAGGCGGACACGTGGAGGTGAGTCGCGCTGAACACGTGCGTTCTTTGTGCTGTGTGCGGGCCGGCAGGGCGCACGGTGTCCACGCGTGAGCCTTCGAATACACGCGTGTACTGCTCGTCTGTGTACACGTGTATAGCAGCATGTACGGTACACGTGTGTACTGCTCTTGTGTACACGTGTGTAGCAGCACCTACTGTACACTTACAGTATACGCCCGCAATTATACATATGTACAGTACGCCTGTGTGTACACATGTGCAACCAGTGGGGAGCGGTGGTTCAGCGGTTAGGGCGCTGCTCGACAAACGTGACGATCCGAGTTTGATTTCCGCTCAGGGCCAACACCACTGGTGATTTTTTGAACCGGTCCTCCCCTAAGTCGACTCAACCTCAAATAAGTACCTGGTACAGTATGTAAACATTGCCACCAGGGAGACAAGGTCGGCCGGGCGTGGTGCTGGTTGCCCACCTCCTCATGTGCCGCGTTGGCCTCAATAGGTGCTCGCTAACAGTCTTTTAAGGTTATACAGGGGATCTTTGTATAACTATACACGCACCACACTGTACGTGTAATCCTGGTACAAACGCATGTGTACATTATGCATGTCATGTACAAATAGCACGGTACGCGTGCTGTATTATAAACATGTAGGGTGTATCCACACACGTGTGTCTGTAACACGTACTGTATACACACATTTGTCTCACATTAAAGGTGTGCCGTACTTTACATACACCATCCGCTTCAATATCGCCTTCCACCGACGTTAGCCATGTCCTGGAGCCGAACCTAGGTGGCTGGGTTTAGAGCGCAGTGCGCGTACGGTTTGTGTACAGTGCGTGTGGTCCTGTGTAGGCAGAGTAAACTCTACAACTTTGTACTAAATGTGTTATTAACGTGTACAATGTGTGGTATTTCCTGTTTAATTATACCGCTCATTATGTTATTGGGTTTCTATAAATAGGTCACCCTGCCCAGTCGTGTAAACCCAACGGCACAGACACATTCGATATAAACGCATTCATACACAACGTGGAGGTTAACATCTGCAAGAGATTCGTCCACGTTATCGCAGTGTTAAGGTTGCTCTGTTGTCCCAGGAACGATGAGAGATGACAATTCTCTAACACCTTGACTCGGTATCGTGCTGTGTCTCTCTCTGTGAGACACTCTACTCCACGTGTACGAGTAGCGCTGCCGCCTCGAAGCAAAATCTCAGGTTCAATTCCGGCTCGGGATCTTTCCTGCCTGGAGTTTTCTTGTTCTCTCCCCGTTTCCGCCTCGGTTTTTTTCCTAGGTACACCGGTTTCCTTCCACAGTCTATTGCCTAGCTTCATTGGCCTGACATAATTGTCCCCGATGCCTCGCGTCCGATTGTGGGTATAGCCAAAGTTGTTTACTAACTTGCTATTGCTCCCCCCTGGACAACTGATACATAGCCGAAGGCTCACTGACCTTCGTGGTGAACCGTGGGCAAACAACGCCTACGATGAGCATGCGGAGGCATTCCTGCAATTCCGCGGTAGAGTGACAAAACTGACTCTAACATAAACAACAAAAATGTATAACATCAAAAATAATACACTGCACTGTACGCACTTATACATGCATACTGCATGTTTGTATACAAGTATGCGACCTCTGTGACAGGGCAGCATGCTATGTACACACCGATGCAACACAGTACATGCAACACTGCATCTATACCAATACTGTTCATGCTGTTGTCTTGTCTGTATCTGTGCTTACAGTACACATGTAGCCATGGACACGTGGGTGTGTGCCGGTTTGCAGTACAGTATGGATACATGGACAAGTAAAATAATTCATAAATCGTGAGCTATTGGCCATAAGGTGTCAGTCACCATGTGGATGACCTTTCTATGTCACAGGGTGTGTCTAAGCATCCTTAGAATTTTTTTTCATTGTTCTTTATGAAAAATAACCGGTGAAGAAAATTACACATTCCACTATCAGGGAGCATTCTGGGTACTTTCGGCTGTAATAGAAAACGTCCATTCTAGTCATTGGACAGCCACAGTCAGTTTTCTGTCTTCATTATAAAGTTTCCAAACGTTTGCATTGTTTGGAGAAAAAAATCAGCAAATTGTGCCTACGTACAGAATTTCTGAATATCTAAAGTAATTCGTACGCTTTCCAAAAATGTGATGTCCTAGGAAGTGACATCACTTGTATGGCCTCACCTATGCGTTGTTTCGGCCACAAGTGCCAACAATTGCATTTTGACTGTACGTGACATCATGTGTATCTTAAATTGTTAAAACATAAAAAAAAGTTTACATCAAGGTAAAGATTAATTGATTGAAATGTATGTAAATCATGGAAATGTTATAAACTATATTTGGCATAAACAATGAATTATGTTACAAACTATTCGATTGAAATTACACGAAACGATTTTGAAATCCAAAATTTGGCCTCATGTAAACGAGTCACTTTCTAGAGGAACCAGATAACATAATTTCTCAGAGACTATTTAAAGAGCCCTCTACTGTAGCCCAGTAATCACAAGTGACTTTGGATTCCAGAATGAGTCATCAGCCGCGTGCAATCTTTAGGCTGCTAGTGTAAGTGCGTGCTTGTCGTTCTGTCGGGTCCTCTCGGGCTTGTGTGCAGGTCATTTCACACGTAACAAATAATGTCAGTTGCTGGGGCACTAATGTTATCATTAAATACCAGTTGGCTTAGTTTCACATTTATTGTGAAAGCCCATTGACAGCCGCAGCAACTCTCGATACATCTCAGTGTATCGTTACTTCATGTGCATTCACGTGTTTGTAGTACGTGTAAACATTGTCACTAAGAAGATAAAGGCGGCCAGGCCTAGTGCTGGTCACCCTACTCCTCGTGTGCCGTGGCGAGCTTCGTAGGTGCTCGCTCATAGCACTTGATCCTGCAATCCGTTAAGTCTGTACGGGGGATATTTTCCTTTGTCGTGCGTGTGATGGAGCCACAGGGTTAGCGCGCTAAGCAGCGATCCCGGTGACCGGGTTTTGTTTACTTTCCCATATTCTCATCAGCATCCAAGTGCAGCCTGGGCTGGGTTTTTGCTGGCTACTCCGGTTACCTCCCATAGTCTCAAGACATGCTGCTAAGTTTATTGTCCTGACTATATTCCTCCCTTTGCCTTGAAATGCTATAACTTTCTTACCCCTTTCTGCTGGACAGCTTTTAAATAGAGTTAGATAACTAAACGATTCCTTCCAGCTTAAACACTGACTGAGTGATTCCAGTTGCAGCATGTGTGAACATCACCACTGGATAGGAACGGTAACTGTTGGTAGTGCTGGCCACTTTAATCCCTTCTACATGAGACCACTGCTAATGTAATGCAGCACTGCTAAGAGCACCTGCACCTGTCGTCTGTAAGCTTAATGTGCATCTTGATCTTTTGTATATTCACGTGGCTGGGTAGCCTGTTAGTGTTGTTCACAGCAACGGGTTTTAGCGATTGACCGGTATCCATTTATGTTGGGCCTGCTGTAAAATGGACAATAAAGGTATGCGTGATGTCACTATCAAGAGAAACCCAGGTCCTAAATCTGCGCTGGGTAATTGTGAAATGATAATATGTATGTAATGCATAACTGACCTACATCCCCATAGTTAGATCAAGCCCCATTACCTAACCTATCATCTCAGTGGCGTCACAAAAATAAGCAATAGACATGTTCTGACCAATCCAAACTATGATTAAGCATGTCAAGGTTGTAATGGAGTACAATTACACATCATATGAATAAATTTAGAGTCCTGAGACAACGTATTAAGGGGGGAGGAAGGTGAGCTGGGTTACAGGCCATGCGTAACCAGCAGACCAAGTCACTGTGCATGATTGATACTGAGCGAGGACACCGAAGTAAAATTTGCTGACGACGTCAAAAGCCAAAACTCAATCAAAGTGAATCAAGCTTGTCAGCCCTATTCAATCCGTGGTCATTTTCTTCTGGTATGATTCGTTTGCTGTGTGTACACAGGAAAATGCAATATAATTCACTCTCCTTAAAATAAAATGGTGGCGAGTTGATGTTCCAGTTGGAGGTCTAGCCAGCTGGAGTTAACACAGTAAGAAACACTCAAGTAAATCAGCTGTGGGTGTCCAATGCAGAAACTGACCCTGAACCAAGGAATGTGGAATTTCCTATCCTGGATTCTAGCCGTCGTTGAAGATGAGCACTTCCCTAACCTCAGTTAAGCAGGGAAAGGTTTTGACTCTTTTACGTTAAATATATAAAAAAATGTATATTGCTGTGTAAGCGCATTTGTGCGTGCGCTAACCGTGGTAAGCCTGACTTACGGCTATGACAGGGCGGCAGAGGCACTACAAGTACTGGGTGTTTGACCTTGTCGGGGCCACACACCGGTTTGCATCGGAAAAGACCACAGGTAGAGAGAGAGTGTCTTGGTTTCCTTATAAAGCTAGGTGGGTTGCATGTGTGAATGCTTTAGTGGAGCGGTAGCATAGTGGTTCGTACATTTTGTTACTATCCGGTTAACGTTGGTTTGATTGCTATCTGTGCTCAACAGTGGCAGTAGGACTGCTTCTAGATCTCTAGCGGTACCTAGCACGGTAGTGTCACTGCGTCGTCAGCACTGGGGAGACAGACGCAGTCAGGGGTATGTGTGACGGCTACACCACCCCATCAGTTTTTAGCTCGTCTCAAAGGTGTTCGCTAACACCACTTGTGTTGACAGCATATTATGTTGAGATTGTTCTTTTCATATCGTGCAATATATTCATCTGCTGCTTGATATATTGGACAAAACAAGGGCCGAAATTTGTGAGTAAAATCCGAAGTTATGTATTTTATGGCGTATCCGAAGACAGGCTTTAAGTATCATTTTATGGCTTTCTTTCTAGCTGACGAAAGGCGCAGGACACCTCTACAAGTGCCCAAGGCTCCCGTCCCCAAGGCAATTTCCATCGTGCCGGTGTGTCAACTATCGTCGAAGTAGAGCAGGATTGAGTGACTGAGCGCAGCTCTGTTGAGGTGAACTAAAGACAACACTTGTAATCATCTAGAGAACAGTTTTCAAAACTATGTTTTGCTTGATGGCGTTCTGAAAACATGTCTATGAATGCGATCTATTAATAAAATGTATGCTTTTTCTATATGTCTATATCATTAATTAAACTACGTATACATAGATCATTGCCTTGCCTTGTGCCCTGTGGCTGCTGGGATAGGTTTTGGCTACCAGCTGCCCTATACAGAATGAAGGTGAGCACTGATAATGATGGCTTAGCGTTTCGGTTGGCTTTTGTTGCTGAAGGTTTATTCTCTTTTCCGTGGTACAAAATGACATGGCAGTGCTGCATACGGATAATTGTGTTTGCTCTATTTAAAAAAAGGTTCCATACATTAATCTTACGTTTTAATACCGTTTCTTGCTATTGTGGGATTTTTAGTGTGGCAGCTTTGGGTCTGTGCAGGCTAGCCAGGGGACACTGGCTAGAGGCATCCTTCTCAGACAGAGGCAGATTGTTATCCTGATCAGAAAAAAAATAGGATAAAAAATAAAATTTTAAATGACCCGTTTTTACTGCACTCAAGTAGAAAATATTTTTTTGAGCACAAAATCAATCTATGGATACAGACTAAAAGCGGTTTGCCAAACACTGACAATATGTGACTTACGATAAACTGATAATACAGTGAGATTTACATTTTATTATTTTAGTCATAAAAACGTGTTTTTCTCATGTTTTGTAAAAGGAACAACTATCAGTTATCACGTAATATCGGTATGGTTTAAAGGTTTTCATTAAAGGAAAAGATGATTGTAGTCTTATACGGTCAGTGTTTGGCCACCCGCTTTTAGTCTGTATTCCGAGAGAGATTGATTTTGTGTTAAAAAAAATCTATTTTCTTCTTTTGAGTGCAGTAAAAGCAGGTCATTTAAAAAATATTTTTTATCCTATTTAATTTTCGACTTTTATTAGTCTTACCCATTTATTGTTTGCATGTCAGGTCGTTGGAAGGACTTCGTCTTGAGGAATTAGATTGCAGTAAGCTTAAAAACAAAAAGTTTTCAACCAAGAAGCTCTCAAGGAAATTGAGCGTTTGCGAGCTCTGCCTGATAACAAGTTAAACTGATCTGTTGTCAAAAGTATCTTAAAGTGTACTTCTCGTCAACTTTAAGTATACATCAAGCAATAAATGGCTAAGACTAAAAAAAGTAGAAAACTGTCTTAATTGCACTTTGTGTTCACTTTATATCTTATTCAATGTCCTTAAATTTTTGAAATAAAAATCAACTGATTTGCATTTAAATGTAAACGAAGTAGCGTGATTAGGTATGTTCATAAGTGACCTCGTTTTAACCCAGTTCAATTTTAAATTTCCAATAACCGTTATAAATAGTAATTTGACAGAATCGTCTGTATTGCGGGCCCAAGATTGCCTTGTCACCGATCTTCAAACTTTCCACTTGGTTGCATTGTCACCCGAACTATGCCTGTGTGCAAATTTTCAGCTCTCCAGCGTTATCGGAAATGCTTTAATTTTGTGCTCAAAGATTCTAATTATGACACACATCCCCCAATGTAAGTTAAGTAAAAGTGGGTAATGAGTCGTCACCTATCATCTCTGCGGTGGGGCAGATAAAACCAGTACTGTACTACCTTGTGGCTATTCAGAAACAGGTGTCAGGTGGAGATACTCGTTCCCACTGCGTGAATGGAATTTCCACCGCTTACTCAAGGTCACTATCATAAATTAGCATTTCCCCTTTACTCTTTTGCGTGGATAGACGACATCAGCCTTGGTTTCTACACCAAAGGAAGTTTATGTGGGGGCAAGTCTTGAGTAACCTTGGTTAAGGAGGGGAACACGGGCTCTGATTGTAGATATATTTCTAATGTAGACAATGCAAAACGCACGTAAATGAGGCTATAATAGGATATGTATTGATTACCTACATAGTATAGGATTAAGGGTCTAGACTTTGTTCATGTCGGATATTGTTTTTAAGTGATTAAAGTGGCAGCATTTCAAAGGTACCAATAGACAGTGAAATACCCTATTTCATAGTTTTTTTCAAGCAATTCACAACCCAGGTAACGCGATCACGGACCGCTGAGCGTTAACTGTGCGAATTGCTCTCCATAGCTGTTCGGGATGGCCGTGCCAATAGAACAGCAGTCGAGAGTAATTCTCATCGAGCTGTGACAAACCTATGTTGTTTTCGTATTCTTCCTGTGTCCACGTGGGTTTTCACTGGATACTTCGGTTTCCTTCCACGGTTGAAAGACATGCTGTCTGGGTTAATTGGCCTGCTGAGAAAGTGCCCTGCTATATACTTGCGTCACATCCTTGGTATAGCCTCGCCTTTTACCCTCTGTCTGCCTGGCTAGGCTCTGGCCGCATGTGACCCTGTGCAGGACTAAGCGGGATTTGATAGTGATGATGCGTTTATTTTGTTTCAACCAAATAGGCTTCCTTGCTTGTTCTAAGAGTGACAATTACAAAGCAATTCAAACTGTTTAGAGAGACTGTTTGGAATCTTAAGTATCTGTGTATGTAATTTACCAAAAATATCAAGTGTTTTTCCGTAGCATTTTAAATGATAACAGATGAGATGTTGGGGATTCTCAGATCTCATTATGACGTGGTGGCCAGTGCTACAGCCAACGTGGAGGGATTGTCACCCACGTCACAATAAACTCTGCATACCATCAAGTGTATACATATATAGTCAGTCGATCTAGCTAAAAATTATTGTCTAATCATAATTCTATAAATAATGGATCTTTTAACAAAAGGGAAAGTCAATGTTAAGTATACCTCCAGGAACCCTTTAACCCATGTCTCTTAACTTGACCATCCTCTCTGACAGTTATGTGACGATCTCTCTACACAGGGACACAATGCTGGGGCTTTCTCGAGTGAGCGCCGCATGCCGCATCCGCCTGGCCGCCGCTGCTCCCAGGTCACTGGGAGTGGGCCGGGCACGTCTGATGGCCGTTGTCAACGTGCGCTCCATGCAGGTGGAGAGCAGCTACTTGCAGGATATGTACCAGGCATGGACGCAAGACCCCAACAGTGTGCACCAGGTGACGTCTGTGTGTGTGTGTGTGTGGTGGGATGGGCACCGGTGCTATGAACCCGGCGAATCGAGTTTGATTTTCACACCAGTGATGATTTTTTGAACCAGTTTTTGGCTACCCCTTGGTTGACTCAGCCTCAAATGAATACCTGGTGCAGTGTGTAAACATAGCCACTCGGGATACGAAGAACGGCCGGGCGTGATACTAGTCACCCCCCACCCCTCGTGTGCCGTGCTGTCCGTTATAGGTGTTATTTGTACTTGACGCTACAGCCTGTTAAGGCTATACCTGGGATCTTTATATTTATGTACACACTGCATTATGAATCTGGCAACCTCTACAACCTAGCCATGATTTGTATAAAGGGGAAGTTGAACTTGAACTGGTTCTGGGTTTCTGTAGGTAGATTGAGCCTTAAATATAGCCACTGTTGATGAGTGTAAACATCATCACTGGTGATACATAGGTGACGGTATAATTCTGATAACATCTGAATAACACTCGGCCACCTTTATACACTTGGTCCAATAATGCGTGCATTGAGGAGTGTGATGTGTGTTTCGACTGTGTGAGCAGTGAACATGTTATTTATTTACACACGTTTACCATACACTGTAATGCACGAGCGAGAACACGCATAGGACTACACAAGCGCACATAACATGAGGATACTTGCCTGTAAAGCTTTTGTAAGAAAGAAACTTCGAAGGGAAAATTTGACCCAAAAGGCACTCTTGCAACAAGCATAGCAGTGACAAGTCAGAGCCCGAAGTTGCCTGTGGTGTGCATACAGACTACATAACATCCCTTATGTACAACCCATTGAGGCTTCCTGCCCCCCCCCCCCATTTGTGGAATTATGCACTGGACAGGACAGATTTCAAGAACAAGTTCTCCTTGCTTAATGCAGTAGATGTATTTGTAGAAACCACCAGTAGCAATTATACTGGTGTTAAGATCTTAAACACCAAAATAGACACCTTTCACAAAGTGTCTAGTTTGCAAAAGCCACACATACTTGTGGCGAAATGTGCAAACAAAAAGCTTTGATAACATATGCATTGTCCTTCAAGCTGATTGGCCTACACCAGACATGGCTTTCTTTGAGCCTGATTGTCAGTGTTGGCTAGATGTCAAAAGGCACACTTGTATAATTGCCAGAAATGGTAAAAACCTTATCTATTTACATATGTACACTGGCAAAAGTACCCATAGATTATAAAGCACTCTCCAGCCCCTCTAAAATATGATCGGCTCTTTTGAGACTTATCCAGTGCCCTGACAGCCTCTCAATGTAATTTGCTCATATCCAGTCAAATGAACAGTCAGATGAACAGCAGCAACAGGAATCCCACCTTGTTATATGATCAAGATACTACATACAGCGATCGTGTAATAGCGAAATTACATAGTGCAAACATGCGTTATGCAGGGGGGTACATCCCTGCCTACACAAGGGATGAGATGGTGCCCATCTCTATTGGCATCCTCAATCCAGAGAGGTATATTCCACATTCCCATAGTGAAGGCCCAGTCTGTCCGTAATGTGACTATTTTTGGCTTTTTTAAAGTTGACAATTATTTTGTTGATCCTGCATGAATGGGTTGACCCTGACCATCATTTGAATTTATCTGCCTTCCAGTCAGACGTGAAGTATTCCACGTAAAAAGGTCGCAATCTTTGTGTAATTGCACAGATACCCCTTAATGATTCTCAACAGCATCACACGTTTTTACTAAAAGGCCTGTTTGGCGAATGTCAAGTTTTACAAGTATCAGGGGGATTCCCCTTTCGAATGCTTTGCATTTGTGAAATTTCCAACATCGTGCAATGTATGCTGTTACTCGAACCAGGCCTACACCTCAGTCAATGGGTTGCTCAAGCACATATCTCTGTAAATCTTGAAATTTAAGCGACACCTTAAACTATTTTGTCAATTTTTGAGCAAATAGTGTAGCAAACATTTGAGCAACTATTTACAGGGACATCCACAGATACACAATTCTGTTCCATGCAGCCAGCCACTCTGCACTTGATCGTGTGGTTTGGACCCTGCTCAAGGGCAAATGTGTTTGAAGATATACTGTACTCTCATCAGATCCGCAAAGCGAGATCTGGCACAATTGTGAAAGCACTCAACTTGGTCTGAAAGTCGTGAGTGCAACTCCTAATCTGTGGTCACAGCGGCAGAGAAGCCCAATGGTGTCAATACAATGTGTTTTAAGTTGTAAAAGTTCAGTAGTGGTTGCCTATGAGGAAATTTTATTAATGCAATAAAGATGGATTTTTCCACAATTGGCTTGTTATGTCTGGTCAGTTACCACTGCTGTGACTTAGTGTTCTGGTCTTTGTTTTGTTGTGCAGTTTTACAGCTTGCTAGTGATTAAATCAGATTTTGTATTAGTTATAAAATCAGTTGTGTGATGTATTTAAATTTTTATTAGTAAGTAAATGTAATGTACATGTTGAATATCTACCATTGGCTCACAACCGCCAAACATCAGTTGCTGCTCAATACAGCAGGAGGACAAATTGAACACTGTCTACTCGATTCGTTAATCGACGTCTCCGCAAGTGTGGTGTGGAGGCACTGGCTGTGTGCTCAGGCAGCCCCCAACCTAAGAATGCTCATGCTTACAAACGAGCTCCCATAAGATACTCTTAGCTGCAGTATTAATATTAAATATTGTGTTTTGACTTTATGGGTTTATAAATTATACATATATACATCACTACAAACGATGTCTAAATCCTGAAAACGTCGAGTGTATTATTTTTTCTTATACAGTACAGTATAAAATTAAATACTGTATTGTGTTCCTGCTTGCGAACAAATGTTATTTCGAAAGGAACTCGGGAATGGAACCCGTTAAAAACCGACTGCCTGTAAGTGGAATCTTACCGAGTCTGGTGAATATGACGGCTGCTTGGGACTTATCACAAATTAATGCAAATGAATCGGCCTGATGTTGTTTCTCTGATAACCGAGCTGTACCCTCATCTCCGTGTATCCCCCTCTGATCCCAGTCGTGGGATAATTACTTCCGCAGTGTGAATGTTGGGAACACCCCGGTTCTGAGTGGCATGTTGACAAGCCCAGTGAATGAGAAGACGGTGTCTGACCACATGAACGTGTACAACCTCATACGCGCGTATCAGGTACACCCGCCCTTTGTGTAGTGTGTGTGTGCGCGCGCCACTGTGTACATAAGCATGTCTCTTTGATGTGTGTTTGATGGAGGAGCAGAAGTGTCGTAGTTAGTGTGCTGCGCCATCTATCCGGCGACTCGAGTTCCATTTAACATCAGTGACTTTTCTGAACTAGTCCAGGGTCTCCCTTAGGTCGACTCAGTCTTAAATGAGAAACTGTTGCAATGTGTAAACATCACCATTAGAGAGACAAAGGCGTTCGGGCATGGTGCTCACCACCCAATCCCTTATGTGCTGTCTCAGCCATCGTAGGTGCTCACTAACAGCACTTGCCCCAAAAGCCTGTTAAGGCAATATGGGGGATCTCCGTATTTGTCGGATTGCGGTGCCACCCATGTGTTCTGGCGCAGCTCTGAGCAGAGTTCTGTTAGTGATAAGCGGGACCCCGTGTAGACTGAAGGATGACTTATCCGATAGAGACATACGGAGCAACACGGGTAGAGAGACAGCTGATCAATCAAGACGTGACAAGAGATACCCGCCCGTCAAGTCCTTGCATAGTCCATCCACAGCCAATGAGTACAGACCAGGGGTCGGCAAACGTTCATAAGTGGCGTGCGAAAAGTTAACTTATTCCCTATTATTTACACATTTGCGTACCTTGATAGGCTGGTCTTGCAAAGCTGGATGTAGTAAGTAAATGTATTGAATCATTTTCGTGAAAAGAGAACAGGTTTCAACCTGTCTGACAGTAAATAAAGAAAGGGTAAAGTTAATATTGCAAGAAAGGGTAAATGTTTCCTTTTTACATCATCTGTATACCTGACCTGGCTTAGGGTGTGTTTCTATGTGGAGTTTCTGTGTTCTCCCTGTGTCCGTGTGGGTTTTCGCTAGGTACTCAAGTTTCCTCTCACTGGCCAACGACACACTGCTGCCTAGGTTAATTGCCCTGCTGAGTAAATTTCCCCCAGTGCCCTGTGATTTACTGGTGCATATCCTGGGTATAGCCATGCCTTGTGCCATGTGTCTGCTGGGATAGGCTCTTGCCCCTCGCCACCCTATACAGAACTAAGCGGTTATTGATAATGATGATGTATACCTGCAACCAAGTGCCCATACATTTGAATAATAATAATTAATAATAATAATTGCATTTATAGAGCGCTTTTCACCAGAGGGTCACAAAGCGCTGCACAGAGCTGCGGAAAGAACGGCACGCTAACAACGACAGAGAACGGAATATCAGCAACGACAACATTTTTTTGGGTTTTTTCCTTTTTACAAATCCAAGTTGTGAGAACTCCATGTCAACAACAACATCAGAACAGTTCAATGGAAAGTCAAACAGTAGCGAAAAATTATAGGACATAAATTCAGCAGAGATAAAAAAAGATTAATTCTTCAACAAACAAGGAAGGAGCAAATGTTCCTGAGCAGGCGCAGGTTGGAAGAGAACCAACATCCTGGCACGGCACCACTGAGCCGCATCAACAGTCCAAGCCAGAGGAAGAAACAAGTGTTCCCGAGCAGGTGCAGGTCAGCAGAAAACCATCATCGCAGCACGACAACAATAAGCCTCATCAATAGTCCAACCAGAAGACTTCAAGGCCTTACGGAACAAGTGAGTCTTGAGACGAGATTTGAAGACGCCCAGGGACTCAGCTGACCGAATCTCCAGTGGAAGGGCATTACAGAGTCTGGGAGCAGCGCGCCAGAAGGCTCTTGCCACCCATCGAATGGAGGTGCGATCTTGGCACATGCAGCAAGCCCGTATCAGAGGATTGAAGTTGTCGTGTTGAGGAGGGTACCTGAAGTAGGTCACGGATGTGTGTCGGAACAGCGCCAGTGAGAGCCTTGCAGGTGAGAAGGAGGATCTAGAAATCGATCCTATACTTAACCGGTAGCCAGTGGAGAGATTCCAACACTGGAGATATGTTGGAGACGATTGATCAGGGTGATAGGGATGTCAGGAAGTAGTGCATTGCAGTTATTGATTCGTGAAGAGATGAAGATGTGCATTAGTTTCTAAGTATCGGAGGATGACAGGATGTTGCACACTATGGCTATGTTTCTGGGATGGAAATAGGCTACCTTCGTGATCTTGTTGATGTGTCTCGAAGCTGTGTGAGGAATCAAGAGTAACTCCTAGACTCCGGACTCTCTGAACAATTTCAAAGGTCTGGTTGTCAAGAATCAATAGGATAGGTGCAGCCTTGGACAATTGGTGCGATGTTCCGACAAGGAAAACTTCTGTTTTGTCGCAATTTAGTTTTAAGAAATTAAAATTGAGCCAGGCCTTCACAGTTGACAGTGAGGACGACATGCAAAGACCAGACGCATTGATGGATGGCTTTGCGTGGCTATAGATTTGGATGTCATCAGCATAGCAATGGTAGCTGAGATTCAGGCTGCGGAGGATATGGCCAAGTGGTTGTTTGTAGATGCTCAATAGGAGTCGGCCGAGAATTGAACCCTAAGGAACTCCAGACAACACAAGATTGATCTCTGAGTTACAACTTACGAGGCTGATGAACCGCTTCTGGTCGCATGAGTAGGATCTCAACCAATGCTGGGCAGACCCAGAGACCCCTATACCCTCCAGTCGCTCAATTAAGGTAGGGTGATCAACAGTATCAAAGGCAGCGCTCAAGTCCAGGAGTACAAGATTACTTGACAAGCCTTCATCAGCATTGATGAGTAGGTTATTAACTACTTTGACTAGAGCAGTTTCGGTACTATGGCCTAATCTGAACCCAGATTGGAAGGGATCGAGGAGGTCATTGTTGAAGACGTGTTTCCGGAGTTGCATTGCTCTTGGACATTAAAGGACCTTAGAGAGGAATGGTAGAATTGAGATCGGGTGATAACTATCAGGGATGTTGCAATCGAGGTCAGGTTTTTTAAGCAGATGGGTAACTGTGGCACATTTGAATAGTGGGGGAACAATGCCGGAGCGAAGTGAGTTATTGAAGATATTAGTGATGAAAGTAGCAAGGGATTTTTTATTTGCCCAGATGAGTTTAGAAGAAAATGGGTCCAGTGAGTAGTTTGTAGGCTGAGATCTGGAAACTAATGAAGAGACATCGGATTCTGATAACTCGGAAAATTCAAGGAGTTTTGAGGTCAAGGTAGGGGAGGTTGGTGGTTGAGGCTAGGTTGAGATACGGTGTGCTTCGTTTTTTTCTGAGAAAATCTGAATCAACTTATCTGCTTGATCTTTATTAGTGAAGAGAGGTGAGTGTGAGTGACTGATTGGACAAAGGAGCCGATTAATCGTCGAGAAGAGAATCTTAGGCTTGTCGCAGGTGTCAGCGAGAATATTGGGAAGGTGGTTGGTATGGGCACAATCAAGTGCCTTCCAGTGGCCGTTGAGCTGGTCCTTAAAGATTTGAGCATGAATGGTGAGGCCAGATTTTCTCCAAATCCAATGTGCCCTGCGTGCGTTCGCCTTGAGGTTCCAGACTTGAACAGTATACCAGGGTGATGGTTTTTCACCCGAGAGGTACAGATCTAAGTTAGAATCGTGGCAGCATGGGTCAAGCGGCGTGTATCGGGGTGTGCCTTACACGTTACATTGTCCTCAGCTGACTGGCTTTTGGCAACATCTGGCTAACACTGACAATCAGGCTCAAAAGAAAGCCATGTCTGGTGTGGGCCAATCAGTTTGAAGGACAATGCATGCGTTTTCAAAGCATCCTGTTCGCATATTTCGCCCCAAGTATGTGTGGCTTTTGCAAACTAGACTCTTTGTGAAAGGTGTCTATTTGGTGTTTTAAGATCTTCACACCTGTATAATTGCCAGAAATGGTAAAAACCTTTTCCACTCTATACAAATTTACACTGGCAAAAGTACTCACAGCTCTAGGTTTGTCTGTGTGTGGGTGTGTGCTTGTATTCACAATCGACCTACGTGTGGGGAGTGGTGGCCCAGCGGTTAGCGCGCTGGGCTATAAACCCGGCGACCCGAGTTCAAATCCCGCTCTCGGCCAACACCAGTGACGATTTTCTGAACTGGTCCTGGGCCTTCCCTAGGTCGACTCAGCCTCAAATGAGTACCTAGTGCAATGTGTAAACATTGCCACTAGGGAGACAAAGGCGGCCGAGCGTGGTGTTGGTCACCCACCTCGTGTGCAGTGTCGACCTTCATAGGTGCTCGTTAACGGCACTTGACCCTACAGTCTGTTAAGGCTATACGGGGGATCTTTGTTTTTGTCTTTGTTTCACAGGTAGTGAGCGGTGGCCCAGCGGCTAGTGCGCTGGGCTACAAACTTGGCGACCCGAGTTCGAATCCCTTTCACGGCTAACACCATTGACGATTTTCTGAATCGGTGCTGGGCCTCCCCTAGGTCGACTCAGCCTCAAATGAGTACCTAGTGTAATGTGAAAATATTGCCACTATGGAGACAAAGGCTAATGGCACTTGAGCCTACAGTCTGTTATGGCTATATAGGGGATCTAAATCTTTGTATTCACAGGTAGAGAACTGGTGCAATGGTTAAATGCACGGCACTGCGAACCTGGTGACCTCAATTCGATTCCTGCCCTTGACCAATAACAGTGGCAAATCTTTGAACTTTTTATGAGATTTCTCCTTTGTCAACTCAGACTATCTAATGTGACGCGTAGAACTAGGAAGATAAAGGTGGCCGGTTGTGGTGTTAACCACTAATCTCCTTCATGTCCCATGGCAGACTAAATAGCTGCTCTCTAGCTGGCATTGGGCCCAACAGTCTACAAAGCAATCAGGGTTTATGTCAGTGTCTTCCTACTGTTAGCAAGCACCTACAGTGTTCCTAGGCACTTGCTAACAGCCTTTGCCCCAACAGTTAGTAAATGATTTTACGTGGACCTCTGTTTTGTTTCTATATTGAAACGTAACCTGCGGTGTGCATCTCACATACCTGCGCACGCACACCAACATTCTCCTGTCAGGTTCAAGGACACATGATCGCCAACCTGGATCCGCTGCAGCTGCTGCCCATGAACCAGGACTACTGTATCCCCAAGGACCTCATCCATGACACGAGCAGACTAGGTATGTCTCACTGGCACCGCTGGGCACATGTACACTTGGCAGTCACAGTAGCTGGCTGAAGTGAATTGATTGTGCCTGATAACGCTCTTCCTATACCTCATGTTATATTTGTTATGAGTGGTACAGATAGTGAGTGGATTTTGGGTTTTTTTTTACGTATTTTTTTCACAAGAGCTTTTAATCCCAAATTGCTGTGTACAGTAAATTATGTGTCCATCAATTAAAGTGTTTGGGGAATTGTCAAACGGATTTTATAGTTTTCATCAATTATGCAATTATCTTCAAGATTATAAAAAAGCAGCTCCTATACCACTGTCTTTTGAACTATATGAACAGTTGATAAGAGTGTTCCTAACTTGTGTAGGTTGTGAAAAAAGAATGAGAAAGTGTTCTTCATTATCCGAGCGTGGTTAGCAAACTTGCTTTAAATATTAGCTCTTGAGTGTTAGTGCACACAAATAACGTGTCCGTCCATTTCTCATCTCATCTCATTATCTGAAACCGCTTAATCCTATATAGGGTCACGGTGAGCCGGAGCCTATCCCGGAAACACAGGGCGTAAGGCAGGAATACACCCGACGATGGGACGCCAGTCCATCGCCGGGCATTGCGGGACAATTTTAGTCTGCGAGCCAATCAACCTATCCAGAAGCATGCTTTTGGACTGTGGGAGGAAACCGGAGTACCCGGCGAAAACCCACGCGGACACGGGGAGAGCATGCAAACTCCACACAGAAAGGCACCCGAGCCGAGAGATTCGAACCCGGGACCTTCTTGCTGTGAGGCGTCAGCGCTAACCACTGGGCCACCGCGCCGCCCTCCGTCCATTTCTGTCTACTGGATTTCTTGTGAACATTGCCTGGACCAATTGTGGGCTCCTTTAATGGACTAATATGAGCTTGTTATCTCATCTGGTGACACGTGGTTAGAACCCTCACAGTTGTGAACCACGAATTACAATCCTTGTCAACGGATGACGTAGCTCATTGTCCTTGGTGAATAAACTGCCAACTGTTTCATGGAATGTTAATAATAATATTTGCATTTCTAAAGCATCTTTCACCAGAGGGTCACAAAGCACTGCACAGCTGTGGCGAGATCGATATGTAAATATTTACTATTACAGTTAAAAGTACAAAGTAAGCTTGCAAGTCTGGATAAGGGATTCCTGCAACACAACTAAAGTCCGAACTGACCAACGTAACAAAGTATCGAGAAGAACTGGCCCCTGTCATGCCAATGTGGAATGTCCTCCACCAGCTGACTTGCATTATATGCCTTGTTAAATTGGTTGATTTCAGACTTTTGTTGTGTCGCAGAAATGCCGCATGTAGAGCTTGCAAGCTCGCTGGGTTCTTTCTGCTCTAATAATCTCTCTAATGGTGATTAGCGCCACTTCAGCATTCTACAGGGCAGCCCCCTGGCAATTGTCATCATCATTAACAATACCTGCTTAATCCTGTACAGGGTCGTGGGGGGGCAGAGCCTATTCCAGCAGACAGAGGGCATAAGGTGGGACTATACCTATGATGTGACGCCAGTACATCACAGGGCACTTGGGGCAATTTTACTCAGCAGGCCAATTAATCTAGGCAGCAGCGTGTCTTTGGATGGCGAGAGGAAACCGGAGTACCTGACAAAAACCCACATGGACACAGGGAGAACATGCAAATTTTACACAGAATGGTGCCCAAGCCGGGAATCGAACCTGGGATCTTCTTGCTGTGAGTCAACAGTGCTACTCACTGTGCCACGGCGCTGCCCTTCCTGACATTGTGTTGAAGTTATTTATTTGCTAAAGAAGGGCTGTTTGTTTAACATTCCCAGAAACAGCATGGTGTCTGTGGGAAGTCGGAATTGAAATGTGTTGGAGCATTCGGTAATGAAGCATATAGAGATCCCCGTGTAGCCTTAACGGACTCAAGGTTCAAGTGCTGTTAACGAGTACCTATAAATAAAGGACAGCACAGCACACAGGGGAGTGGTCGGCCGCTTACACTTACTGTACACAGCGTCACAGATATTGTGCTGTGTTTTTCTTCATTAGTCCTTTTGATCCAGAAGTAGAAATTCCACATTCCTATGGCATGCCCCCTATCATTTCCTAACATTACTAATGGTAATCTATCCATGCCTTGTTCACGACAAGCTTTGTAAATTGTATTGCTATTACTCTTGACTTTCTCATCAGGTGCTGTTCATTTTAGGTACCCTAGAGGCACTATGGTGTCATTAATCATCTTGCTGACAACTGTAATTATAATGTTTGTCGTTTTTAGCTGGCAAATAAACTTGTCTTCATGAGTAGGGGCACTCATGCTCCAAAGAGTTATATCATTGCTTAAAATTACAGTGGAATGTATTGTGTGTTCAGAGAATACCCACACAAACACCACCCATGTGCAGCAATCTAATTGCTGTACTACCTTCCTACAGTCACTGTATGTGGGTCTCATACCCAGGGTTCCATCTCTGTTTGAGACACCCTTTCTCATAAGGTGTTTGTATTACAGACGGCTGCCACCATAGCCAGTCAAATTAACCCTGTATATGAATAAAGGGCGGTGTGCTTTTGTAATAATTACTGACGACTTGTCTCATCAGGCTGCCAGCTGATGTCGAAGTGTGAGGAATGCAGGTTATGCAGTTTGAGCATGTGCGTGACGTGGGCATGTGCGTGACGTGGGCATGTGTGTGATGTGTGCATGTGCATGGCCTGCCGGTATGCGACCCGCATGGTTCTGAGTTGCCTTTATCCAGTGCGCGGCAGTTGTGCCGGTCTTAGGAATCTGGCAAGAGGGAACATTTGTTCACCTCTATCAGGGGTCAAACGATCATGCTAGATTGTAGTGCCGTTTACCCAAGTATGAGGTAGCTCATAGAGATAATTTTTGTTTTGCAAGGCAGGGTTTTTATCATAGTTGTTTGATAGTTACCTTAGGAAATGCAAAAGAACAGCTTTGAAAAGCTGACATCCCATCTTGTAGTGGGTCATTTATAGTAGGTTCTTGCAAACAGCACATATTGCTGTGGTGTTCGTGACTGATTTGACTGGGTACCTCGGGGCATGTTTTCACATTCAACACATCTGCCTGTGTGGTTTCCTTAATTCTGCACTGGTCAAGTCTCAAACCGGAAAAATTTTACTGAGTTATTAAGTTAGCAGAGCAGTGTTTGGCAACGTGCCTGGTCAGGTTCATTCAGTTTGTCCGTGAGGAGACAAAAATTGTGCAGGCGCACGATTGTAAATGAGATATTAACCAGGATAGTCGGTCGGATATAGCCTTCTGTTGATCCATGTACAGATGAAGGCACACTTCTCTCCATGCTACACACATATTGATTTGTTTTGCCATATTTCAGCGTGATAGTCGGTGCCATTCGCACCGCCTGGTTCAGATACAACGCACTGTTGAAGTTAAACGTTGCTCTACTACACACCCGCACTCGGCTCCGGTAATTAATACGCAGTGTAAATCTTCCAACGGTTACAGCTTCCCCCCCTACTCAAGCAATAGCTTGACGCACCTGTCTGCTGACTTTCCCTTAATAGTGACTACTAACGAATGAAATCAATTGTAATGATGGATAGAAGGTACAGCAGACCTTTGAATACTGCGGGTTTAACTTTCACGGCTTTGACTTATCGTGTGAAACGTATCTGCATACGTGTTAATCTATGGCCGGGGTGGGGGGTGTTTTGGATGATTTGCGGGAAGCTTGTTGGAATTTTTTGCATACTGCGGTGAGAGGTGACAGTTATGCCTCGTGATGTAATGTCGCGCACCCTCTCGTTACACTTTGCCGTGATCGTTGACATTTCGCTGGTTTATAATCTTACCCATTGGTTCTTCATTTCTTTTATCATTAATCAAGGTATTCAAATGTAAAATAATGGGTGAGAGTAAATGTAGTATGAATATGCAGAGAAAAGTGATGACTTTAATGAAGAAAATCGAGTTGTTAATCATTTTGCCTCGCGGTCAAAATGCGACATTTATGACACGCCATTTTGATGCTTGACAGCCAGACCATCGAAGTTGCGAAGACAGTCCGTAGTAGTAGAATGATTATTGATTCCTCCCTCACCTTCAAGACACACATTATTAAGGTGATGAAGGTCGCCTATTTCCATCTTAGAAATATAGCCAGACTGCTCAACATCCTGTCACCCTTCGATGCTGAGAAGCTAATCCATGTCTTTATCTTTTCACGAATTAATTATTGCAATGCCCTACTTCCTGGTATCTGTGCCTAACTTATAGATCGCTTTCAATGTTTCCAGAATACGGCTGCTAGAGTATTCACCCGCACTTAAATCTATGATCACATATTCCGAGTGCTGGGGTCTCTCCACCGGCTACTGGTTAAATACAGCATTGAATTCACGACCCTACTTCTCACCTACAAGGTTCTAACTGGCGCTGCTCCGACATACATCCATGACCTACTTCAGGCACCCTCTTCAACACGACAACTTCAATCCACCAATTTGGGTTTTCTGTATGTGTCCAGATCGCACCTCCGTTATATGGATGACAGAGCCTTCTCGCATGCCGTTCCCAGACACTAGAACTCCCTTCTATTAAAAATTTGGTCAGCCGAGTCCCTGGGCATCTTTAAATCTCATCTCAAAACTCACTTGTTCTGTAAGCCATTGAAGCCCTCTGGCTAGGACTGTTGATGCTGCTCACTGCTGTTTGCTTGGGCGATCATGGCATAAACTTGACCTGTGCCTTCTCAGGAACACTCATTCCTTTATTTTTTTTAACAATTGTATGTTTTTGATGTCCTTCATTTATTTATAGTTATTATTTTATTAGATCAGTTGATTAAAGTTAATGATTTGTCTCTGAATACCAGCAGCAATAGATTAAAATTCATTCAAATTGTACAACTGTATACATGTATGAATGCTATGATGAGTGCTCACAAAACTTCTTGGGAATTTCCTCAAATGCTACGCATTTTGAATGTCAATCGCCATAAAGGATGTCCGTTTGACCACCGGGCCGGTGCCACGGTCACACACTAGCTCACATGCCAAGTACATTTATTTTATCTTCAGTGTTGCAAGGTAGCACATACCTTCTCTGCCCCCAGACGCTTACGGGTTCCTGGAGTCGGACCTTGATCGGACGTTCAAGCTGCCGAGCACGACCTTCATCGGCGGAGAGTGCTCCGAGCTGACCCTGCGAGAAATTATACAGCGTTTGAAGGCACGCACATGCAGACGAATGCGTAAACGTGCACACAAACGCAACCAAACGTAGCCATTATGACAGCTCTAGAGTAAAGGCTTCGTGACCCATGTTACATATCGTAATGTGCTTTTGTGTTCGGTCATGTAATAGTATCGTAAACCCGCCTACACATACCTGACAAGAAACCTGATGGAGCTAGTTGCAATTATCTACTGTAGATGTAGGTTTGCTCTCTTAACACGCCAGTGTGCAAAAGAATGAATTGCCATATTCTGTTCACATGATGTAACCTTATTGATTGGCTGTTGGGTGGAGGTGTGTTTACAACACTTTTGTTTTAACCTGACCTAACCCAAATGCATTTTATCATGTATCTTAAGAGTGGTTCTTGCCGTGACGAGCATTTTTCTCCTATCCAGGATTTTCTCGCGAAATAGAGTAGAAAAACACTCGCCACGGCAATTCCAAAGGAGCAGCTATAAATACCTATTCAAGCAATAAGACATGAATACCTACATGATTACAAACATAAACATCACCACTCTAGCCTACGTCGGTGCACCGTGTAATATAACTATGGAGAGATGTTCGAGGCATGGTGGTGAACATCCCAGCTTGCTCACGTGCCATGCCAAGCTCCATATCGATTCATTACAGCACTTGCACCAACAGCCAGTGAAAGTCTGTCGGGCAGTGGTTTTCAAACTTTTTTTCTTCCGACCATGTTAAAAATAAATGTTCATGACCATGACCCAACAAAGTCTTTTGACTCGAGCTTTTATTATGGTAAATCATAATGCATTAGCAGCATGGGGACCCAGGGCTTGACATTTGGTAACCTAGTACTGGGTACTTTGAAAACCACTGCTGTATGGGAGATCTTTGTCTTGTATATTTGTACGCGTGTGTGTGTGTATGTGTGTGTTAAATGTAGGACGTTTACAGTACCTCCATTGGGGTGGAGTTCATGTTCATCAATGACTGGAACCAGTGCCAGTGGATCCGACAGCGCTTTGAGATGCCTGGTGCCATGACACTCAACATGGCCGAAAAGAGGCAGTTGCTAATCCGCTTACTACGAGCCGCATGGTGCGTCCCCACATGAGCAGGCCCTGGCTGCCTGCCTGCCTCCCTGGCTGATCGATTGCTTGGCTGCCTGGCTGGCAGCTTGGCTACCTGAATACCTGGCTAATAACTCTCTAACCCATTTGACGACATACCCACCTACTGAGAATTGCTCTCAATACTGTTGTTTTACTATAGCTATGTCGAGCTTTCCTCCTCTCTCACAGTTGGAACATGCGAAGGTTAATTTCACTGGCGACACCCACATGACGTGAACACACGTGTGCACTACTGATATAAAACATATCTTTTAGCTTAATCTACTCATTAGTCTGATGATGCCTTCGACAGAGGAGATAATAGAGCAAATGAGAGAGGAGGAACACTTGACACAGCTATCCTGAAAGAGCAGTTCCTGACAACAATTCGCATGCATCAAGCTGTGAAAACTTATATAGGTACATACCCACCTAACAACCAAAACTGCTATTATTCCACCTACCTACAAACGCTTGAGTCTTTGTATAAATATACCCATTTACTCACCCTATTTCCTACCTACGGACCAAGATTCTGAGCTACTCATCTACACACTGACTTACCTAATAACTATCCACCTGTTTGTATACCGAAGTTACAATCTACGTGTCCACAAACTTTTTAACGTACTCCCCCATCTGCCTATCCACCAACCTACATAACTAAATATTTGTACTCACCTACTGACCAACTTACTCATAAAACCTCTCACACAAATAACTGCAGGGACACCACAACTGATTTATCTACACAACTACTTACTTAGCTACCTACATATTTACCTACATACAAACCTACCTCTCTACCTCTATTCCTAACCATCTAACTATCCACTGCCTACTGACCAACCTTCCCCACTGCTTACTGATCTACCAAAACACCTGTGACTTTACATACACCCCTAATGACCACCTTGCATGCCCATGTGTGTTCCTCATAGTTTCGAGGAATTCCTCGCCAAGAAGTGGTCGTCAGAGAAGCGTTTTGGCGTCGAAGGCTGTGAGATGCTCGTGCCAGCGCTCAGGACCATCGTGGACCAGTGCAGCCTCATGGGTGTGGACGCCATCACGCTCGGCATGCCTCATCGGTACGGCATAGCTGGCGTGGCAGGGAGCCACAACCGAGTGCTCACTGCTCATCCCATGGCGGTCACGCGATTGGATGTCGCTCCTTTTCTGCTACTGCTCCTCACTGTTTCAGATATCTTTCCCCTCACTACCTGATCTATTCAGGATAGCCTGAAAGAATAATTATGAAGAGAAGTTCTCGTGCATCGAGCCATGGACACCTACATCATTGCACACAAACGTGCACTTTCAACACTGGCTCGGAGCTGCCAGTGGAGGTTGGAGCCACTGCGGTGCTCGTTTGAGGAGCAACACGCTGACACGACTTTTTTGTTGTTGTTGGCTTAGGGGTCGACTCAACGTCCTGGTCAATGTGATCCGCAAGGACCTGGGTGAGGTCTTCTGTCAGTTTGACTCGAAGCTAAAACCGGAGGAGGAGGTGAGCACTCGGACATGGCTTACTTAGGTCACTGTGCAGTTGACAACTTGATTAAACTCACGTGCACGAACAAAATAGTGGCACTGCTGTACAGAAAAGCTTTCATGCTGATGTCAGTTGTCGCACATGACCAGCACTGCGTAAAATATGTGATGCAATTTTTTTGTACACAACTAGTATAATTAATAATGCTCATGCTTATGTGGGGGAGGGGGGTAAGATGTTCAAAATTAATTAATAAATCTCCCACACTTGGGATGATTAGAATAATAATATATAGCTAAATACTGCAGTAGCCATGAATTGTGACTGATGATGGTGGCAGCTATACGACACTTTTATTTAACGATGTCATATATTATATTTAAAAGTATTGCTGGCTGTCTGGCACACGGGTGGGTAAGTGCTTAGGTGATTATTACAGATCTGGGCTGAGTACCGCACATGCGTATGTACACAAACACACCATAGACAGTGGGGGAGGATTGCGATTCCTACCTTGTGACTAAATCTGTCCCTGGGTCTCCATCTGCCTCCCACCTGGGAATTAGCCCAGACTCATCTCCAAGAGCAGAGTTACAGGAGGGCATCAATAACAATCGGAGACTCGAACTTTCGCCGGAGGGACCTTTCGAGAGAGCTGTATGGGACTTTAGGACTTGGCCTCAGGACATTAATATCACGTGAGGGAGACCAAAACAACTGCGCACCAGACGGTTTGAGAAGTGGACTTTTTAAGAAGATCGCATGGGAGTGGATATAACGAGACGCTAGTGGAGCACCTGAACAGCAGACAGAGGAGACGCCACAAGATCACTGAGGAGATGCTGGCAAAGAGTGCACGCAAGAGCGCTTGGACCAGAGATGTCACCGATGCACCAATGATGTCCACCTGGCAGACACCCAGCGCCAGCACGACTCAGAGCCGAATCTAGCGGGTGACCGACGAGCACGGACGAGCAACGCAACAGGCGACGCAGCATCCCAGTCGTGGCGCGATCATGAGCGGGACGGCGAGCACACAGCAGTGATGCCACCGCACACATCTGCGTGATATTACCCACATCCAACAGAGTTTAGCTGATTGTGTGCATTGCGTTGATGTCATGTCCACTCTTACCCACCTACCACGGCGTTGTATGCCCCTTGAAAATGTACAGGGGCAGTACTCATTTTTTTTACCGCAGCTCTCAAGAATTAGTCCTGGATAAATTAGACAAAAAAATATAATTTACTCAATGTATTTAAGCCAGATTGGGCATCCAGAAGAAATACAATGCATACATTTTAACACTTACGTACAATGATGTATATTGTAGAGAAGGGAACAAGCACTGAGAGCACTAACTATTGCAGGTGATGATGCTCTGGCCTGACAAGGCCGAATGTTGCCTTGACGCTCATTCGAGCAGGGAAACGTTGACTCTTTGCTGTCTTTTACTGCTGTAACATCTGGTGGTGGGCTTCATTGCAGCAGCTTGGACCACACATGCACCCGGCACGGCGCTAGTGCGTATTCACAACGTCGACTGTTTGCTGTCTTTTACCGCTGTAATATCTGGTGGCAGGCTTCGTTGCAGCAGCTGGGACCACACACGCACCCGGCCCGGCAAAAGTGTCGTACTCATATCACCGCCACATAGCGGTAAGGGGTGGTTGTTATTGTCGACCTCACCCTACCGCTCCTTCATCCACATAGGGTTCAGGTGACGTCAAGTACCACCTGGGCATGTCGCACGAGCACATCAACCGGCTGTCGGGCCGCAAGGTGAAGCTGTCGCTCGTCGCCAATCCCTCACACCTAGAGGCCGTGGGGCCCGTGGTGCAGGGAAAGACGCGCGCTGAGCAGTTTTACCGCGGCGACACTGAGGGCAAGCAGGTGATGGGTGACTCCACGCTCTCGCATTGTCACGCTCTACCTGCGTGGTGGCGGCGGCGATGGCGACGGTGGTGGTGATGGTGGCGGCGGCGGCGGCGGCGGTGGTGGTTGCGGTGTTGATAGTGGTGGTGGTGGCGGCGGTGGTGGTGGCAGCAGCGACGGTGGTGGCGGCGGCAATGGCATTTTGCAGCAGTAGTGGTGGTGGTGCTGTACTCCTGCGTCAAGTGGCGGTGTAGCGGTTAGCGCACGGAGCTAGGAATCTGGCGACCCGAGTTTGAGTCCGGCTCGCGGTCAATAACAGTGCCAATTTTCTGAACTGATCTCGAGCCTCCCCTAGTCGACTCAACCTCAAATGAGTATACGAATGATCAACGCTACGACGAAGACAAAGGTGGCCACACGTGGTGCTGGCCACCCACCCCCGCATGTGCCGTGCTGGCCTTTTAAGGTGCTCGCTAACAGCACCATATATTACCATCTGTTAAGGCTATATGGAGGATATTTATCTTTGGTGCGCTCCTTTGTGGTCACCCTGAACCTTGGTGGATCTCGTGCCATGGAAGTAAACAAAATGAGTTCATCACTCTTGCTTGTGTGGAGCATTATCCCCTAGTATGTATGGGATTTCTCCAAATACTGTAGTTTTTGCATGCGTGAAAAATATTCCTTTGAATAGTTAATTGGCCTAACATCCCTGTGTAATCCACTTAGGAATAACATCCTTGGGACGATTTGCTGCTGAAGATTATTAGTGCCTCTGAATGTTAGGTCTCCATGACCAGTTTTACATGGGAACTTTGCTAGACTCAGACCAAGGAGAAAGCCACTTATGTCCTATTCACTTTACCATCGCTCTCTGTTTTACGCTGTGTTATGCTGCACAGGTGATGTCTGTGCTCATCCACGGAGACGCTGCGTTCGCGGGGCAGGGAGTCGTGTATGAGACGTTTCATCTGAGTGACCTCCCGGCCTACACCACCCATGGAACCATACACCTCGTCATCAACAACCAGGTTTGTGGAGCTGTGCGGGTGGGTCAGTGGTTGTGTAGTTGGACGGTTCAGGAAGAGATGGTTGATGTGGGGTGGAAAGACCTGGATCTGAGTGGACGTACTGAAGGCTGGTACCAGTGCTGTCAAGATCGGCCTCTGTGGAGGAGGCTCATAAAGGACGCTACTGGGCAGTTGGAGGCAGCCACCCTCCCAGCCTAAGCTGGGTGGGAGGACCGATGCTCACAAGAACGAGTGGCTTGTCAGCGGCTACATCGCACCGAGTTTGCATAAGAAGAAGCACGGGTAGTGCTTCTGCCAGTGATGTCAGGCAGACAGCAAATGACATGTTGGTCTGTCCTATGACCTTCATTTCTGACCTGTGCACTTCACGTTGTCTCAAAGTGCACCTTGCCTGGCACAAGCACCCTGGTGACATCGCTGCCGCTTAGTGGCAAATGGCGTGCTGTGTAATGAACCCGGCGACCCCGTGTTTCATTGCTGTTGACGCCCACCAACACCAGTGACGATTTTCCAAACCCAAACCGATCCGATGCCTATCCTATGTAGACTGAGCCTCACATGTGTATCTAGTGTGGTGTGTAAACATTGCCACTGAGGAGACAAAGGCGGCCGGACATTGTGCATGACAATCACCCCTTCGTGTGCCGTGCAGGCCTTTGTAAGTGCTCACTGATAACACTTGACAGGACACTCTGCACAGTAGTTACAGGATCTCAGTCTTAGTGTGTGCGTGTGTTCTCACAGCACTCTTGCTACAGTCTTGCTTGGTGAACAAGTTTGGGGTGAGGTTCCAGATAAAAAATGATCCAATAACCCTCCGACTAAAGGAGGTTGGCATCAAGAAGGGTATCTGACTGTAAAAGTCGGCTCCAATACCCCTGGGAGGGGGCAACTGGCAAACCCGGCTCTACTTGGATACTGGCCGTTTGAACCGGCACTGTATCCGCCCTGACATCGCCGTGTGTCGGCAGATCGGCTTCACGACGGTTTGCGCGGACCTTGCACACTCTGTCTCATATTCTGTCTCACTCTCTCTGACTCTTTCGCTCTCTCACTCACTCTCCCTCCCCACGTCGCTCTCAGATCGGCTTCACGACAGACCCGCGCTCCTCCCGCTCGTCCCCATACTGCACCGACGTGGCACACGTCGTCAACGCGCCCATCTTCCACGTGAACGCAGACCACCCCGAGGCCGTGGCCTATGTGTGTCGCGTGGCAGCCGAGTGGAGGAACACCTTTCACAAGGACGTCGTCATCGACCTGGTGAGTGTCCGTCTCCCCATGGAGGAGCGCGTGATATTGCCGGGCAATGAGGATGATCCCGGTACTGGAGCATGGCGTACCATGTGCACCCACCAATTAATATACGTACGGAGTGCTACCGTCGCAGCTGGTGTCGGCTGTCAAGGAGAGAAGTGCTGTCTAGCTGATCGTTAGACAAGGAAACAACGTCGCAAAGCATCGGAAAGTTCTGTGGTGGCCATCTCTATTAATGTCATGTAAATTACGTATTATTATTATTAGTCCCGCAGTACCACTGTGACATCTGTGGTCGAGAATGTCACGTCTTGAACTAATCATCCATAGCCACATACACGACAGGAAGTTATAAGTAAATAAATTAAAAGGTGTGTGCTGTTTGCTCTGGCCACGAGGGACAACACAACATTACAATACAGCGATGTGAGGGTGCAGCGGTGGTGCTGTGGACTATGTACAGCGCCACGATATTGGTAACCCGAATTGTATTCCTACTCACAGCCAAACACCATTGACGATTTGCTGAACCGGTCCTGGGACTTACACCATGGCATGCTGATTCTTGGGCATCGTTCAGCTTGAATCTACCTCAAATCAATATCTGGTACAGGTCAACCTCCTTCTTATCCACCTTACCGGCCTTTATAGGTCCATTCATCCACTGTCATGCCGCTTATCCAGGTCTGGGACACAGAGATAACAGGCTGAGAAAAGCAGCCCAGACGTCCTTTTACTAAGCAACTTCCTCCAGCCTTTACTGTGGGATTCCATGGCATTCCCAGGCCAGCTGAGAGATATAATCACTCCAACGGGTCCTGGGTCTGCCCTGGGGTCTCTTCCCAGTTGGCCGTGCCCATTACAACTCCAGAGGGAGGCACCCAGGAGGCATTCTTATCAGATGCCTGAACCAGCTCAGCTGACTCCTCGCAATGCGTAAGAGCAGTGGTCCTACTCTGAAATCCTCCCAGATCACTGAGCTCCTCACCCCATCTCTAAGGCTGATCCCAGCAACCCTGCGGAGGAACCTCATTTAAACACCTGTATCGGGGACCTTACTGTTTCAGTCATTTCCCAAAGAGGGGGCAGGCCACTTTTTTTCTGAACGAGAACTATGGCCTCAGATTTGGAGGTGCTGATTCTCATCCCCACTGCAAACCGTAACAAGGAACGCTGGAGATCACAATCTAGTAAAGCAAATAGAACAACAGCATCTGCAAAAAGCAGAGATGCCACCCACAAACCGCTAAACTGAATGCACTCCGGTCCTCGGCTATGCCTTGATATCCTGTCCATGAAAATCACGGATAGAATAGGAGACAAGGCGCACCCTTGGTGTAGCCCAACGCCCACCTCAAACGGGTTTTTACTTAATGCCAAGGATGGGAAGACAGCCCCCAGGCCTGTTGTACAAGGACCGATGGTGCACAGTACCCCGTACTCCCACAGAACCTCCCACAGAATCCATCGCTGCACACTGCCGTGGAAAGCATTTTTCAAGTCCACAGAGTATGTGTAGACTGGTTTAGCAAATTCCCATGACCCCTCGAGAAACTGAGAGTATCAAAAGCTGTTCCATGGCCAGGATAAATTCGCATCGTTCTTCCTGAATCCGAGGTTTGACTGTCAGCCGGATCCCCCTTTCCATCACCCTGACATAGGCTTTCCTCGGGATGCTGACCATTATGATCCCTCATTAGTTGAAACACACCCCTCCGATCCCACGTTTAAAAAATTATAATCCACACCCCTGTCTGCCAATCCATTGGTACTGCTCCGGAAAGGCGTGTCAACCATGACAGCACCACACCATCCAGGACCTTCAGCATTTCTGGGCAGATCTCCACTCCTGACGCTTTGCCACTATGTAGTTTCTGGACTTCCTTAGTGATCTCTGCCAAAGCCCTGACCCCTCAAGAACACTCCAGCCCTGCCTCCTCCTCCTCCGAGGGCACATCTATCAGGTTTAGGAGTTTATCAAAGTGTTCCTTCCACCACCTGACATATTTCCAGTCAAGGTCAGCACCTCTTCATCCTTGCTGATAACAGCCTAGGCGGTGCCTTGCTTTCCTCTCCTGAGTCGTTAGATGGTTTGCCAGAACCTCTTTGAAGCCAGCCAAAATCCTTCTCCATAGCCCCTCCGAACTTCTCCTACACCCGGGCTTTTGCTTGTGCAACCACCGCAGCTACAGTCCTTCTGGCCTGCCAGTACTTGTCCGATTGACAACTTCCCTCACTACTGGTATCCACAAGCGTGTCCTTAGATTGCCACCATTACAGGTACCGACACCTTCTGGCCACAGCTCCTAACAGCCACTTCCAAGCTGAAGGCTTTTAACAAATTCCATTCAGACTCCATGTCCTCAGCCTCCTGGATGTGCAAGAAACTCTGGAAGTTCGAGTTGAAATGGCTCCGAACAGGGTCCCTCCACAAGTCGTTTCTAACAAACCATCACTACATGTTTGGTCTTACCAGGTCTGTCTAGCACTCAACCCTCCCCCCCCATCTGATCCAGCTCACCACCAAGTGGTGAACAGTAGACAGCTCTGCTTCTCTCTCCACTCGTGTGTCCAAATATAATAATAACAATTGTACTTCTAGAGTGCTTTTCACCCAAGGGTCATAAAGCACTGCACAGAGTTGTGGAGAGAACAGCATGTCAGCAACAACAATGACATAAATACAGCAAATAAGCAACAATAACGTTTTTTGGGGTTTTTTTGTAACAAATCTGATCTGTGGAGAGAATGGCATTTCAGCAACAACAACATGAGAACAGTTCAACTGAAAATCAATTAATGGCTATAATTTATAGAAAGACATAAAATAAGCGATACAAAATGATTGTTCAACAAACGAGGAAGGAACAAATGTTCCTGAGCAGGTGCATTTCGGCAGCGAGCCCTCATCCCAGCACGACAACACTGAGCCACATTAATAGTCCTAGCCAGAGGACTTGAAAGCCTTACAGAACAAATGAGTCCTGAGACGAGATTTGAAGATGCCTAGGGAATCAGCTAACCGAATCTCCAATAGAAGGGCATTCCAGAGTCTGGGAGTAGCACGCGAAAAGGCTCTGTCACCCATCGAATGCAGGTGCGATCTGGGCACGTGCAGCAAGTCTGTATTGCAGAATCGAGCTTGTGTTGAGGAGGGTGCCTGAAATACGTCACGGATGTATGTCGGAGCAGCTCCAGTGAGAGGCTTGTAGGTGAGAAAGAGGTTCTTGAATTCAATCCTATATATTTAACTGGTAACCAGTGGAGAGACATCAGTACGGGGGATATGTGATTGTCGATGGGTGTGCGAGTGAGGACTCTAGCAGCCGCCTTCTGCACACATTTGAGACGATTGATCAGGTAGGCAGGGTGCCAGGAAGCAGTGCATTGCAGTAATCGATTCGTGAAGAAATGAAGATGTGTATCCGCTTCTCAGCTTCAGAGGGTAACATGATGTTGTGCAGTCTGGCTATGCTTCTGAGATGTAAATAGCTACCTTCGTCACCTTCTTTATGTGTGTCTTGAAGCTGAGTGAGGAATCAAGAGTCATTCCTAGACTCCAGACTGCCTTTGCAACTTCAATTATCTGGTCATCACACATCAATTTGATAGGTTCAGCCTTGGGCAAGTGGTGCGGGGTTCCGACAAGCAAAACTGTTGTTTTGTCACCATTTAGTTTCATGAAATTTGAATTGAGCCAGACCTTCATAGTTGACAGTGAGGGCGACAATGCAAAGACAAGACGCATTGGTGGATGGCTTTGCGTGGCCAATGACCGCCTCGATTCCTTCCAATCTGAGTTCAGATTCGGCCATAGTATTGAAACTGCTCTAGTAAAAGTAGTTGATGACCTACTTGTCGCTGCTGATGAAGGCTTGCCAAGCAGCCGGCGCTAACATTTGCCAGATGCTGCGTCGATGTCTCTCTCTCCTCTCCTCGCGACGTTTCGCCTCACACGTTGGAGGCATCCTCAGGCGTAGTGTGTGCAGCTTCTATTGTCTCCTTATATGTGTGGGCGTGATGCGTGTGTTCTTTGTTGTGTGAGTCCGCCTCTAAGTCACCTTGACACTAATTTCCATATCCTATTCCCACCCCCGGAACTGTGATTTCCCCCTCCCTGCTTTGTCTGTGGCTAGCTGATTTTCCGTGCTTATCTCGTTGTTGTTGAAATGCCGTTCTCTCCGCAGCTCTGTGCAGCGCTTTGTGACCCTCGGGTGAAAAGCACTCTAAATGCAATTATTATTATTATTATATAAAAGAATACTGCTGAGGTTCAGATCGGGCAGACCATTACTCCAAATCACACTCCTCCAGGTTTCCCAGTTTAACTACGGGGTCACCAGGTGGAGTGTTTTCCAGTACCCCACCCTCTGTTTCCAAAAAACGTAGTGTACTCCGAACTGCTGTTTGTTACATATACACACACAACAGTCAAGTCCCTCTCCCTGTAATCCAAAGTTACATTGAGGTAATTCTCTCATTCACAAAGACAAACTCCAACTGAGTATCCGCACCCTCACTGGGCGTCTCCCCCCTTGTGTGACTCCAGACTAGGAGAGAGTCCAACCTCTATCAAGATATTTGGTTCCAGAGCCAACACTGTACGTAGAGGTGAGCCCAACTATATCCAGTCGATACCTCTCAACCTCCTGCACAAGCTTCGGTGCCTTACCCCCCAGAAAGGTGACATTCCACATTCCAGGAGCCAGTTTACTTTGCCAAGAACCAGCACACCTCGACTCACTTTGCCTGTCTGTTGCCCAAAGGGTATTGCACTTAACCCTAACGATTTGCCTCTTAGGTGATGGGCCCACAAGACAGTGGCCCCACTATTCTTATTTGGACTGTGTCCAAGTGTGTTACGTGGATTACCCAGTCACCAGGCGCTCACCTTCATGGGTGTCACTCTCTCACAGTACTTGTTCCAAACGTTTGTTAATGGGGGGTCTTTATCTTTGGTGGTGGTTGCAGGTCGGCTACCGCCGGAATGGCCACAATGAAGTTGACGAGCCAATGTTCACGCAGCCCTCAATGTACAAGCGGATCACACAGCAGGCTCCTGTGCTCACGCAGTACTCGGACACCCTCATCAAGGAAGGAATCATCACCAGCAATGAGTTTAAGGTACCCGCATTTTGTGATTGTTCATTTTTCACGAGTCATGTTAAGTATCCGGTTTAACAAGGTTATAGAAGCTGCAAATTGAAATCATGGAATGATTAGATCTTAATGTATTTCCTTTATATTCCACAATCTGGGGTGTATTGCTGTAGGTTTTGATGGCGCGATGTATGAGAATTGCTCGAAAGAACTGCTGTCTCGGGATAAACATGTCGAGCGTGCCTCCTGTTCTTCACAACATTTTGCATTTTTACGTTGAAAATGCAGCTTTCCCCTTGTTGCTCACACCAATGCTGGTGGCAGGACCTGTACTAAACCTGATTACAGCCCTGGGTCAGTAATGGAAATTTCACATACATTTGACAAGGACCATTTTATTCATAAAACAACAAATATTGTATTCCTACCAAGTGTTATTAAATGTAATGTGGTCATATCTTCGTTTTAAAGCAGTGTTAATGACAAACTTTATCATTGGTGGTAAGTAAACTACTCTGTCTTTCTCCCTCCTGCTCACTCTGCAACTGCTCGTCTACAGGCAGAGGTGTCTAGATTCAACCAAATATGCGAGAAGGCGTACGCCGCCTCCAAGGATGAGATGCTGCAGCGAAAAAGCCAGTGGATCGCCTCTCCTTGGCATGGTACAGGACACAGATGAATACAGGTGGCATCATTCAGTCCCTGCCATGCAGAGCCCTTGTTAAGGTGTCTAAAGTTCTAGAAACCATGACTGCAGTTATCTCCAGTTTTCTGAATGTGAGGTCCATCGTCCTTCTGGGGTCTTGTCTATCAAATGAGTTGTCTACACAGAGACTGATCAGTGTCATGGGAATACGAAACATTCAACACAAGCTCAGGGCTCCCAAAGAAAACATATTCCACCTAAATGTTCACTAAACCTGACTTGAACCCTTTGCACCAGGGCATATGCAAACACTGCCCCCCATGCAGACCATGTCCCCCCATGCAAACCACACCCCCCATGCAGACTGCACCCCCCCACACAAACTGCGCCTCCCGTGCAAACTGTGCCCCCCATTCACACCGCGCCCTCCTATGCAAACCACGCCGCCATGCAGACTACGCCCCCCCATGAAAACTGCACCCCTCATGAAAACCGCATCTTCCATGCAAACCACTCCACCTATGCAAACCAACACCCATAGAAACTGTGCTCCCATGCAAACTACACCACCCATGCAAACCGCATCCCCCATTTTAAAAGCGCCACCAATTCAAATCACACCCCTCATGCATACCACGCCACTCATGCAAACCGCACCCTCTATGCAAACCGCATCCCCCATGCAAACTGCACCCTCATGTAAAGCACCATCCACATGCAAACTACGCCCCCATGCAATCCACACTCCCCCCCACATGCAAACTATACGCCTCCATGCAATCCATGCCACGTGCCTGCCTGCACCTCCCACCCCCCCCTCTGCCCCCACTGTATGGCTCTTCCTCTGTAGGTTTTTTTGGTCCAGATGGACGACCGAGGTCGATGCAGATCCCGCCGTCGGGCGTCCCTGAGGAAACTCTTGTGCATATCGGCAAAGCCGCGAGTTCCGTGCCAGATGTAGATTTCAACATCCACCCCGGTAACCGAAACAAGCCCCTCGCATCACTTAAACACTTGTTGCTGGTGTAAACGGCAAGAATCCAGTTTGATTCTAGTTGGTCGGTTGCCCCCTATTGGAGCTTTATTCATGCCCTTGCTGACCCCAACTTCCAGTAGTCGGAGGGTCTTCAGATTGTTATTAGTGTGGAACCTCCCTGCAGATCTGTTCACTAATGGAGACCCTAGCAGGAGACCTAGATTCTAGATCTGTTCACAAAGGGAAACCCGAGCAGGAGCCCTAAACTCCAGATCTGTTCACCTGAGAGACCCTCATAAGAGTGGTAATCTCCCGGCCTCTTTACAAAAGAGAGGCCTTAGTAGGAGTGCTAGACTCCAAACCTATTGTTTCTTGGTTCAAGGGCACTCTACAAAATTACAGATAGGTGAAGGAAAGGTAGTCACATGGTAAACCAATACCAACCCAACAGAGAAAGTGTTCTATATTGTGTGATCTTGGCTAATTAATTATTTAGTGTTTGTAGTTCTTGGAAGAAACCAGAAAACTCAGAGGAAACCCACACAGAACAGTAGACCACAAACTCCACACAGAAAGGCATGCGAGGTGGGAATCGAAACGACCTCAGGCAGGACCTTCTTTCTGCCGCATCTACTTTACGCCCTCTGACACCCTGCCCCACCACCCCTGCCTGCGTCGGCCCTGCAGGACTTGTGCGTGTGCTGCGCTCGCGCGCCGAGATGCTGAAGAACCGCGTGGTTGACTGGGCGATGGCCGAGTACATGGCGTTCGGGTCACTGCTTGAGGAGAATATTCACGTGCGTCTGAGTGGTCAGGATGTCGAGAGGGGGACCTTCAGGTGAAAAGCCCGGCTTTAAGTCTTTGTACCCTGGGTCATCAGTAATGATGCTTGGAAACTTTTGACCGCCTGCACCTATAATTGCGACAATTATGATATTGTGAGTCGGTATCCCAAGTCATTAATTTCTGTAAACCTGAGCCAGCAACAGGCATTCTGCGTTCCTATGAAGTGCGCCACTTTCTCCATCGGTTGATCACTGAACATCTCTTGAAGTGGTCCCTGTGTTATTGATCCTTGAGGAATTGTGGGCTAGCTGCTATTTTAACTCCCAGCCTTTTAATTGCGAGCAGAGCTCTGTAACATTGTGCCAGTATTGAATAAGCCAAATATTGTAAGACTAGCACGGCATTGCCACAGGTGTAACATGCTGTGTTCGTGCGTGTCTTCCTACAGCCATCGGCACCATGTGCTGCATGATCAAACTGTGGACAAGAAGACTTTGGTGCCCATGAAACATCTATGGCCAACGCAAGCTACCTACACTGTCTGCAACAGCTCCCTGTCCGAGTACGGGGTGCTAGGTGTGGTGCGGCGACTTTCGCGCACACGCTCGTGTTCCATGAGAGCCTGTCGGTACAACCAATCCAAACACCACATTGTGATGGACTAGCAGAGTGCCGACCCTATGGGCGATGTTGTTTCATGTTTGTAACACGTTCTGCTGATGTTTGAATAAAGGCAAAAGAGTGCTTAAAGAGGGTTGATGGTAGTGTAGTAGTGTCAATTTAAAGCTGATCAAATAGTGGTAACGTTTCAGAAGAGTAATCAATAAGTGGGAAGTAACACTTAAATAGGACATAACAGCCTTGGTATTGTGCAGATAAAACTTGGGCTTATGAAGTTTATATATCCTCAGTGCAGATATAATACATAAATACGTTCTCAATTATATAGACTAGTGCCTTTGCCTGTCAGAGCCATTCAAAGAGTGTTTCACACTCACTTTTCCGTTTGTATGGTAAATTAAGTAATGAAGTGAAATGGGAGCTCAGTTATCACTCATTGTTGCCATGTAAAAAATTAATGAGCCATTCCTTAAGTGGTCTGTAAAACATGTACTATTTTGTCTGAAATCAACATTGGTTCTCATGTGGAGACTGTTATTCCCATAATAGAAATGTGGAATTTCCATCACTGGCTCTGGGCTACTAAAATAGTTGAACACCGCTCCATACTTGTTTAAGAATACAAACCACGACACAACCTTCCGACTGTGAGTTATAAACTACTCGATTCAAACTACATTAAATGGCGAAAGCTAGGTTTGATTCCATAGTCAGGCTTGAAGCACTAGTGTTACTTCAGTGAACATCCTGGTAGAACCCTCATGCCCGGAGGTATCCACCAGATCGTGCAGAGAGACTTCTCATGAAGGCTACCCACCTTGACCGGCACCAATGAGAGTAGCTTCTGCACCTACTGTGTCTGCATCTTGGCAGTAGAGAGGCTGGTGTTTACCAAATAGACATTCCATGTGGCCAGCTGTCGTGGTGATGGTGTTGATGGTACGATGTTATCGCCATGGTGATGGCTAGATGATAGATGCTACTGGATTATAACGTTGGCAGGAACTGCCGTTTAGGTTTGTGTGTTCAATAACAAGTATTAGGTCACAGTGGTTAGAATGCTGCGCTATGAACCCGGCGACCTGAGTTCTATTCCTGCTCACGGCCAACACTGGTGACGATTATTCGTGCTGCTCCTGGGCAACTCCTAGGTCGACTCAGCCTCAAGTGAATACTTGGTGCAGTGTTTAACATCACCACTATGAAGACAAAGGTGACCGGATTCGGTGATGGCCATCCACCTCCTCGTGTGCTGTGCGGGTCTTCATAGGTTATGGCTAACAGTACTGGCCTCAAAAGTCTCTAAAGGCCATAGGATTAATCTTTGTCTTCGTGTCACACAGGCTTTGAGCTGGGCTTCGCGATGTTCAGCCCCCACGCACTCGTGTGCTGGGAGGCACAGTTCGGTGACTTCCACAACACCGCGCAGTGTATCATCGACCAGTTCATCTCCTCGGGCCAGGCCAAGTGGCTGCGACAAAATGGGATCGTCCTGCTACTCCCCCATGGCATGGAGGGAATGGTACGGTTTTGCATTGACTGGCAGAACCATACACAGCTCTTTATCTAACACTATCAGGGGCGAACCGGCATTGCCCAGGAAAATTTGATGGTTGATCCATGTGCGTTGTCCGGGTAAATTTTATGGTTTACCCATGCAAAAAAGGAACGTGAAATTCATGAACACGAACCCGATGGTGCCCGGTGCAAGAAAAGAACTTGAAATTAATCATGACGAAACAAAACATAAAATAAAAATGAGTTGAATGCTGTATGAAAACAAAAGCTAAAGTGGGTAATCATTATGAACAAAATCTAAAAATCCATTTGTTTGAATGCATATGTACCTACTCCAAATCTTTTGGGTACACAATATTCATGGTGGGCAGCATGGAGGCCCAGTGGGTAGTGCTGTCGCCTCACAGCAATAAGGTCGGCTCGGGTATTTTTCTGTGTGGAGTTTGCACGTTCTCCCCATGTCTGCATGGGTTTTTGCCGGGCACTCCGGTTTCCTCCTACAGTTCAAAAAACATGCTGCTGCATAGGTTAATTGGCTTGCAGACTAAATTACCTGCAGTGCCCGGTGATGGACTGGTGTCTCATCGTGGGTCTATCCGTGCCTTGCACCCTGTGTCTGCCGGGATAGGCTCCGGCTCATCACGACCCTGTACAGGATTAAGCGGTTCTGACTGACAATGAGATGAGAATATTCATGGTTTGTCCACCGGGTGCATGAATGTAAACTTTTCCTCTCGTGCCAACCCTCGAGCAAGCAACGTAAAGTTGACCATGCGAGAAGCACGGTCTCTCGAAGTTGATCCCAGCAACCTTCAACGACTGCCTTGCGCCTTGTTGATGGTCATGGCAAATGCTAATTGAACTGGGGGGGGGGGGGATTGTAATAGAGACCCCACTTATCCGAACTGCGGAGTGTAATAGCTGGGGCCCTTATCCTAACTTGGCATTGTAATTGTAATGGCAGCGCCACTTGTCGTGCTGTGAGGGCACGGGCGTAAGCACAGCAAGCGGTTCCGGTGGCCAGGGAAAGCCCTGTCAGTGTGCACTAAGGTGCCAAAGACCCGTCTGGGACCGAGTGCCGTCGTTCTGCATAGATCCCGTGCGATTTGGTTGCGATTTGGCAGAGTTTACCATGATCAAGCAAGTAAGCAAACAGAACGTTTATATATATATATATAGAGAGAGCGATTCCCTGGGTGTTGTATGCAGTGTAAGTCACAGTGAAGGCATCTCCATATGGACACAAGTGTCAAATGGAGTTCATCTGCTGGTGGCTCTAGACCAGCAATGGATTATTGTGTCTTGTGTTGGTGGAAACAGTTGCGTAGTAGCTAACAAACTTTATTTGACTAAATTGCGATCTTTATCCATGTGTGTGTAATGCAGGGTCCAGAGCACTCCTCCGCACGGCCAGAGCGGTTCCTACAGATGTGCACCGATGACCCAGATGTGTTTCCGGTTCGGAATTGCAGTTTCATCGTAAAACATGCAGAACTGTTAGAGCCAACTTCAATCGATCAGCCATGCCCTGGAAATCACAGATTGCACAACATGCTCCATTATTCATTTTGGCATTTATTTATGAAATTCTATGCAAAACGTGAATAAAATGCAGTGCTCTAAAACAGCACTCCCATCAATAAACTGTTTACACGTTCCTAATCATCGAAACACATCCCCTAACATCGCCCCTCTATGCTTCTCTCTGCATCACCGCTTGTCTCACTGCTCCCTCTATAACAAAGCTCGTACATGTGTATTCATAATGCGTGTGTGTATAGTCACGTGTATGTGGCGTGTGTACGAGTCTCTCATGTGTGTGCCTGTGTCCCGTGGATATTCTTGCATACAGAAAATTGGCGAAAACTTTGAGGTACGTCAAATCTTTGAGTCAAACTGGACGGTGGTGAACTGCTCAACGCCAGCCAACTATTTCCACATCCTCAGGAGGCAGATTCTCCTTCCGTTCCGCAAGCCGGTTTGTAATTCGCAAATAAATTGCTCTGTATTTTAGGATGTCTTGTTGGCGTCTGGTTTAACAACACATTCCATATATTCGTGTCGAGTGTTTCTTCCCAGTCCTTCAAAAGGTTTCACCTCTCACACTGGAGGCATCCTCCGGTGTACTCAGAAGTTTCTGCAGAAGCCTGATGGTGCATCTAATGTGGCAGGCGAAACATCGCGAAGGAGAGAGGAGGTCCACTCAACACATCTGTTACTAAGAGCTGCTCTTAAGAGCAATACTCGTACATTGAGAAGTGAAAACCTACATCAATACAACACATTCTGTTCTATTCATTAATATCTCGCTCAACTCATATATGTTTGAATTTTATATAGCCGATGGTTACTGCCCTTCCCTCACTCACCTCTCTGCTGGTCTCACACGACTCCGAGTTAACTCCACACGTTACCCGCATCCTGCCTTGATAGCCATGCGTGCGTCACTGCTGTAGTGTAACGTGTAGATGCCGTGTGCGCGCATGCTGTGTGACGTCCGAAGCTCATCCTTTGCACGCCCAAGTCTCTCCTGCGTCTGCCCGAGGCGCGTTCCGGCTTCTCCGACATGATGTCCGGTGTGTCCCAAACCTCGACACCGAGGTCACCACGCGTGGAGGGCGCCCGACACACCCACGGGCGCACAAGTGTCGAATCGATGTTTGGTTTGAATACGTCTATGTTGGGCTGTTGTCCATTGGCAAACAGCAATGTACGTCATCAGAAGGTATCGCTTGTTGTCAGTTTAAACGGCTGGTATCCAGGTTGATCTGGGTTGGCCGGTGGTTGCCCCCCATGGTGTGGGTATTGGAGCAGAATGTTACGGCCGGATGCCCTTCCTGATGCCAACCCCCTTTAGTCGGAGGGTGTTCGGATCGTTATTGGTCTGTAACATCCCTCTCCAGAGCTGTTTACAAGGGAGACCCTAACAGGAGTTCTTTAATCCACGAGGGCTTTGCATTGGAAAATGCAAATCCCTCCATAATCAGGGTGGTAAAGATGTGAAAATGCAAAATTTGTCACAGATGAAACGTACTTGAAATCTCTTTCTTTTAATATATTTGCTGCAGTCATAATAATTAGTAAAGGCTACACTTATTAGATGGCAGCTAAGTATAATCAAAAGCATAGTGAAATACCCCTTACGGCCAACAAGAGGTGAAAGGGAATCATTCATTTATCGATTGACAAAGAGTTGTCTATTGCGCTACCAATGGAAACCTGTACTAGGTACAGGTAGAGCTCACATTACGCCTGTTCACTTTATGTGCTTTCATGATAACACTTTAATGGGGTTGAGTTTATCGAAAATCAGCCAGTCACATTTAGGGGCTGGCATGGGGCCTGGAGTAGTTTTAACGAAGCCTATCACATTTTAGGGGGGCTGATCAGGACTTCACAGCGACATTTACCAACCATCTAATAATAAATGGTGATTCAGTAATTGCTCTCAAGGAATCAAACAATTTAATCACTGCTTCTAAATAGCCGGCCTCGTGTTGTGAGCGGCGATACATTACACGGTGTGTACTACACAATGCGCTGGTTTATAAAGAAGTTGGAATTGTAAGAGACAATCTGTATAGTACCATCTCTCTGGCTTCCCCCTCCCATACAACTGCTAACCCTCACATTATTTCTTCTCTGGAAACATTTCCTCTTTTGCGTGATTTCTGTTGATGCGGCGACGTTAAAACAGGAAGCACCCATACCTAGCCTCTACCCGTGCTGCCCCCGGCAGGAACGTCGTTCCGCCGCGTCATCCCAGAGGAGGGCCTCGCGGCCGAGTATCCCGGCGCGGTGCGGCGACTCATCTTTTGCTCGGGGAAGGTTTACTATGACCTGTTGCGCGAGCGGACCGCGCAAGGCATGCAAAGCCTCGTTGCCATCTGCCGCGTGGAACAGGTGGGTCTCGCGCCTGGGACCGTCCCACTCCGTACAGCCCTTACCGGAGAGTGGGTTGACAAGAATATTTTTTTAGAGAAATAAATGTTGGTCACAAGACATTTTATTGTGTGCGTTGGTTGATTTGTATGAACGTTGTACTGTAGGAATCTCGCATCCAGGTTATGAAAGCTCACTGGGAGTTTTCAGTTGTAATAATAAACATCTGTTTATCGGGACCACTGTAGAACAGCAAGGTTTCAATCCATGCGATTAATACAGTTTATGTTATCGGGGATCCAAAGCCAACTCATAATTGTGAACGAATGTGAAACTATTATTGCAGGTAGAGTACTTACTATCTTTGCATCCAATCCATACTTGAATAATGTGGAAAATAATAAAGAAAGAAATCAACACGGTTTGTAAAAACTGGAAAAATTGCAAGGAAACTGGGGAGATCAGCAGTATAAGTACCTACTTAATTCTGTACAGGATCGCAGGGGGCTGGAGTCTTGGCAAACACAGGCCGTAAGGTGAGGCTATATCTAGGACATGATGCCAGTTTATCACCGGGCACTTTTTGGGACAATTTACTCAGCAGGCCAATTAACTTGGGAAGCAGTGTGTTTTGGATGGTGGGAAGAAAACGGAGTACCCGGAAAAAAACCCATGCAGACACGGAGAACATGTACACTTCACACAAAGGCATCCGAGCTGGGAATCGAACCCAGGAGTCTATTGCTTGAGGCAGCAGCACTACTCACTCGATCACCATGCCGAACTATGGAGATAACAAAAGAAAGGGAAGAAAAAGTGTCCAACGTGTTTCCAAGACCCAACAATCTGCCCTTATTAGTCTGTGGAAAACAATGTGAATCATTGATGTAAGGGTGGGAATTTTCGCGAGATTCTAGTTTTTTTTTAAGCTGTGGTCATTCAACCCGATCATCATTGCCATCATAATTTGGCGATCAAAAAAGGTAGGGGTGCAGCACTGCAAATGCTTCTGCTCTTCTTGACAAAACTGCCTTCAGTTGGAGGATCTTTGGACAATTGTTTGTCCGAAACCTCCCTTCAGCAAAGGAGATCCTACCGATGACAACTTCGATCCTCTAATAGAGGTTTGCTGCATGTGCCCAGGTCGCACCTCCATTAGATGGGTGACAGAGCCTTCTCGCGCGCTGCTCCAAAACTCTGGAATGCCCTTCCACTGGAGATTCGTTCAGCTGAGTCCTTGCGCATCTTCAAATCTTGTCTCAAGACTCACTTGTTTCGCGTCTGCTCGGGAACATTTGTTCCTTCCTTGTTTGTTGAAGTATAAATTTTCTCTGCTGATTTTATGTCCTATAATTTATCAGTATTGTTTGACTTTCAGTTGAACTGTTCTGATGTTGTTGACATGGCGTTCTCTCCACAGCTCGGATTTGTAAAACAAAAAAAATGTTGTTGTTGCTGATTTTCCGTTCTCTGTCTTTGTTGTTGACGCGCCGTTCTCTCTGCAGCTCTGTGCAGCGCTCTGTGACCCTCGGGCGAAAAGCGCTCTATAAATGCAATTATTAATTATTATTAATTACCCGGAGTGCTGGACTCCCGACCCACTCACCAAGGTAGACCCTAGCAGGTGAACTACACTCCAGTCAACATAGCTAATGGGGCTCATTGAAACACAACCTCCTCCACCACAATAAAGTTATGAGGCAGTCAGTTTTCATTGGAGTTGGAAGGAACTGTTGAGCTTAGTAGCTATTTTTAACAGTTGTGCTACAGGAAGGGATAAGCAAGTTAGTGGATAATTTGGGCTATTCACGGGATTGAATGCCCATCCATCACAGCCACACTGGGGGCAATTTAGCCATGCTTATTAATTAAGGCAAGTGTGGGAAAAAACTGGAGTACCCGATTTAAAACTTTTGCAGACACAGGGAGAACATGCAAACCCGACACAGAAAGATACCCGGGAAACGGGAGTCGAATCTGGGTCCTTCTTACTGTGCGGCAGCAGCGCTACTCCCCACTCCACAAATTAGTGTGAGATGCATTGTCAGTGTCGCATCGTTATTGTCGGTACTTTATTGACGTGCCATTGTGTGCGTCCACAGCTGTCTCCGTTCCCACACGACCTGGTGCGGGAGGAGGCACTCCGCTACCCGACGGCCGAACTCGTCTGGTGCCAGGAGGAGCACAAGAACCAGGGCTTCTTTGCGCACATGCACCCGCGTATACGCACGGCTATCTCCAAATCGCGCCCAGTGTGGTACGTCACCCCCTCCTGTGTCCCACACCCTGCCCCTAAGGCATTCTCGACACACTGCCTCTCTGCTCGTCTGCGCACAACTAAGGAAAGTCACAACTTAAAAAAACAATGCCTATTTTTTAAATCAATACACACCTTTAGGTGCCTAGACTATGTCAATATCATGTTCAGCTCTTTTTAGCTATTGGTGTAGACAAGGCTGTACATTGTATTTACAATGCCCTCACCTTGAAAGGTGTCTCAGTGCTGTATTATTACGAGGAAGGGTAAAACTTCTCTTTTTAGATCACATGCAATGTCATGGTCACAATCTCCAACGACACCTCCATTAGCAGTGGAAAGTTTGTTTCTATGGCAGCTGTCCATCTCTGTATAAGAAAAGTTATTTTTAAAAACTATTGATAACAACAGTCATTAATCTTTATGTAGTGGCATGGTGGCACACTGAGTAGTGCTGTCGCCTTACAACAAGAAGGCCCAGGTTCGTTTCCCAGCTTAGGTGCTTTTCTGTGTGGAGTTTGTGTCTTCTCTATCCGTGTCAGTGTAGGTTTTCGTCGAGTACTCCGGTTTCCTACCAGTGTTCAAACACACGCTGCTGCATAGGTTAATTGGCTTGCTGAGTAAATTGCCCATAGTGCCCTGCTATGCAATGCGTCACATTATTATTTTTATTTTTAATTATTATTTAGCTGACACCCTTATCCAGAGCGACTTACATCATTTTACAAGTGCAGTGAGGAAACCACAGGGCAGCGAGGAGAAAGCAGCCATGCATTCAGCCAGCACCAACATTTGCTAAACACTGCGTTATATTTTGATGTTATTGGCCACTTAATGAATGTGGGAGGAAACCGGAGAACCTGGAGGAAACCCACGCACAAATGGGGGAGGACACACAAACTCCATACTGAAAGCGACCATAGGTGGGAATCGAACCGTCTCGGGTAGGCGCCAACATTTGGCAGACACTGTTATATTGTGATGTTATCAGCCAATTGATTAATTTTGAAGAAAAACGGATAACCCGGAGGAAACCCACATAGAACAGAGGGAGAGATAACACACAAACTCCATATAGAAAGGCACCCTAGGCGGTAATCGAACTGTCTCAGGTAGGACTGTCTTTCTCTGAGGTGCAAATGTTACCACTACGCCATCTTGCCGCCCATCTTGGCTATATCCCTGCTTTGCACCCTTTGTCTGCTGGGATAAGCTCCAGCACCTCGCGACTCTGTACAGGATTAAGTGGATATTGATGATGATGATGGGAGTAACCTTTGTGTGATCAATGGCTGCTCACTACCATGATCACCACCTCCTCCACCACCAACCTCCTCGCCTCTCCCTACCCCCACATCCCTTCCCTCCCCAAACCATCACAGGTATGTAGGCCGTCACGCTGCAGCTGCTTCAGCCACAGGGTACAAGTACTATCACAACTTGGAGTCGGAGCGCTTCTTGGCAAAGGCTCTCCGTCTGGACGCTTTCAAGGGCATATAGGAAAGGGTCGCGTGCTCTTTACACACATGTGTATAGGCGTGTGCACGAGTTGCCATGTATGCACGGTGAGCAGCAGTGCAATGTAGCTGTAGTTAACAGGATGATTAAGAATATTCTCAAGGGAGGGCAATAGAAAACACTCATTAGCAGTATTGTTTTAAAGGATGTCAGATGAGCCTTGCACAGATTCTAGTTGAGACGAAGCATCATGTAGACGTTGGAGGAGCCATAGTAGAGTGCTTTATAGATGAGCCTCATTGATCTGAATCTCTTATAAGCTTCTTATGGGAACATCATAGCACAGCCTTTAGAGAATGCCCTTAGAGCATCGTGTTCTGAAGCCTCTTAGAGAACTTTTTTGGAAGGTGAGGCATTCACTGCTGCAATGATTAGAGACTGGCGTGTGTACGTGCGCGTACTTTGGTGTTATCTTGCTGTTAGTCTGGTAAACTCGGTGGCTTATGCAGATCTGCGGCAGGTGGGATCTGTATCCAGTATGAGTCTCCTCGAAGTGAACTCAACCTGAATGTACTTGCATGAGTAGATCGCTCAACTGAATGTCATGTGCAGTTAAAACATTGTGTTAATTTAAAGGATGAAATCTATTGACTATGGATGGGATGGCAAAGTCCCATGAATAGTATTTTTGTGTAGTGTTCACACGTGACAGTAATTGTTAGACTTTGTGTAGCTAGTGATATAGGTCACCGCACGAGCTTTCTTTCTGTGATACACAATATGTTACTGTCGGGTCTCAGACTAAAGACTTCTGGAAGTTTACATGTGAAGAGGAATTAGGTCTTTCTTGCTTGAGTAAGAATACGCTTTGAATTTGAATGTGTATTTGAACAGTGCAATTGAAATTCAGTCGATAGACGTAATATGCTGAATAGTTTGCATTCCTTTGTTGCCTTTATTTCCTAATCTTATGCCTGGAATGAACAACATTGGCTGATGTAACGCTGCCACCAAACCTTGGCTCGTATACCAGTCCGAGCCTTGGCTCAATCCCGAATGTGAAGACTAACACAAGCTTTAATTGTCGCACAAAGTATAGCAATAATGCACAGTAAGCCTTTTTTATTTATCATATTTTATTGTTACAAATGGAAATGAGTTTTATATAACACATTTGAATAATGCAATAGTGGAATTATAATATGATAATTTTAAATATAATACTAACCTTGATCATTACAAAATACATTTAATCAGAACTAATCTAAGTTATAACCTTAAGTGATAACGGGAAACAAGAAGACAGTCATGTGCAGTAGAGACATACGGACAAGGAGACACACCACACAAGGGACTACCCGTCTGCGTTGTCTTGCTATGGGATATTTTAAAGAGAGTTTGTGTTATTACCGAGGATGATGGAGTGAACGTGTGTGCAGTTGAGTAAGGTGTGGCCATTATGAACCTTGAGTGATTTTATACAAGTTTATTCTCACGTGCGCCATTATGTTCATGACTCATTATAACATCACCACCACATGATCACAGTAATTATTAGGCTCATCACCTTTTCTACAGATCAAGTGCAGATGTCATTCGGCTCAGGTTTCTGAAAACTGTACAGTAATATACTGTAGTAAAGTTCAACACAATACCACAAAATCACTGCATTCTTCCGTTGTTGCCATTCCCAAAATTTGCAATTCACAGACTGTCAGCCTCAGACAAATGAAAACCCTGGTCATAACATCATCATCCCCATCCCAGCCATGTCATCGGTCATCCCGTCATAGTTATTACCAATGTCATAAGTGATCCAGATGAGGTTTAACCAGCACAATTTTACATTCAATCATTGGCTCATCATTCTTCTGCGATTGATAAAATGAGTACCACTTTGTGTGAAAAATTAACAGATGTCTAATCGATAGACTCACCCCCACATTAGGAATCTGGTTTTTCCATCACAGCTCAAGGCTGTAATAGGGGCGAGCACGGCCTCAAATCTGAAATTAACAGAAATTGTGTTCTCGTTCCACACGATTAGCTCATGACCTTTCAGGAGGGTCCTGCCAACTTGTCGATTATGGCGATGTGTAATCGCATTTGAGTAATATGCAATAAATGTTTTAATGCTGACCCTAACATTGATACAATGGCCTGCTTTTGCAAATAATGTCAAAGGATTTTTATTTCCACTGTGAAACATACTATTAATGCTCCTTTATGGGGTCTGTGTTAAAACGTAGAGCCTTGCATTTTGACAAATGCTTAGTTGTAACAAATAGTTTCTCTCGAATGGATAAAATATACACTACTTGGTTGTCAAGAGCAGTTGCTTTAATAACACTGACCCTCACGATGGAAATATGGAATTCACACCACAGCATATAAACCACCTGTGTCACTGCTTATTTCCCCGTGCTCGCTCGAGCAGGGAGGCACTTGATTTATTTTATTTTTAACATTGAAATGATATGCAATATGAGATATCACGAACGAGGTGGCTCTGAAGAACATGTTCGGAACGTGGAGCCAGAGTCAAGTGTTTGCAAAAAGTTGAGACCGCCACAGTGGTTGTCTGAACTAAGAAATGAAACCAAAGCAGCGCTTTATGACCCTCGGGTGAAAGGTGCTCTATAAATGCAATTATTATTATTAAATCAAGTAGCAGCTTTGGGAATCCTCGGGTAATGCATTAAGACAGTTGACCAGAACACTTTTACTGGGAAACGTGGGTCTTTAGTGTTGTTAAAATGTTCGATTGTAAGTTATTTTAAGTGGATTGCACCCCAATTGTGTTACTCGTATCAAAAGAAACGAAAGCGTAGACGTCACATGGGCAACAAACATGGTGAGAAGACTGCAACCATTTACGGTGTTTCGATCTCCCTTCAAGGTGAATAATAAGCCGTTGACACATTGCGCTGTGCAAAGGAGTGAGAGGGTTCATTTTATATCCATCCGCCAAGTAGGCAGACATTGTGAGTTGGACTCGATTAAGTGCAATGAACGATGTTTTTTAACGTTATGAATTGTGCATTCTCTAGCCAATGGGTTGAGACATTAAACGCAATACAGGACACAAACTCAGGCTGTGACTGGTGTTGGCGCATTTTCCTGATATGGAACTGGAATAATCTTCAGCTCGTAATGAATAGAAATCTATGAAAGACCACGGTCCCTAGAAGAGAGAATATTGGAATTAAATACCTGTGTGGGAGTTGACTCGGCCTAACATCCCGTTGGGTTCTATACAGTAGGTACTACCAATGTTCTCCCGAGAATAGTCCCAAAAATCAGGCCCAGATGTAAACATTTGGACACCATAAATTAAATGGATTGTCTCTTAAAAATCTCGCTAGAGCGACACGAATCGTTAGACATTTTACATTTACAAGGAATGTAAATTATCTGAAAAAATCCAAAATTGTACTTAACCGGATGTGTTTTATATGTTTATTAAACTAACCCCATTAGGTAACATTTTGTGAAAAGTCACCCTATAGAAATTCTTAACATTGATGGCCAAGATCTGTTTTTATGCATTAAGCTGATAACAGTAAGAGAGTATACAGCTGTGCTACAGTGGTTTTGGAGTATTTCCGAGTACGTTAATGACATCTGGTGAATTCACTACAGCAATCTTCGCAAAGGTTACATTGTATATTATTGGTAATAAAGGTTACCCTGTTTGGAATGAGTGCATCGTAAAGTAATAAAAATGATCATTGGGGGGAGCGGGGCAAGATGGCGGCCGCGGCTCGGGGCCCCGTCTCTGCGGCTCCGTGACGCGCTCGGCGGGCCACGCGGTCGCACAGGCGGGCCATGCGGTCGCACAGGCGGGCCACGCGGTCGCACAGGCGGGCCACGCGGTCGCACAGGCGGGCCACGCGGTCGCACAGCCGGACAACGCGGTCGCATGCGAGTG
>JAZEWT010000010.1:13676959-13717337 GCA_036362905.1 Mordacia mordax
GCAATTTACTCAGTATGCCAATTAATCCAGGTAGCAGCGTGTCCTTGGACGGTGGGAGGTAACTGGAGTACCCGGCAAAAAAAACATAGTTAGAGCTGTGTATTTGTATAGAGCGGCAGCTTTCCAGCCCAGTGCTTTCCAACCAGCAAAAGTATATGGGACGCATGCTGTCCAGTCGAGATGCAAACTATGCAGTGCTTTCGCTATTAAAACTTGGGTTTATTTGCTTAGCTGTGGTTTTTCGCCAATTTCCCAGTGCTGGTGTGGATTTGTGAGAAGCACATTAGTGAATGTTTCCGCCAGTCACCCAGCAACCCCTCTTCCTTGCGCACTACCAAAGTTATTGTTATCCACGTAAAAAAAAATGTTATTGTTGTTGTAATGATGTAGGCTTTCACTGCTCGATGCATGATGATTGCTTCGAAAAGCTGCTCTCTCGGGGACAGCTCTCTCGGGAGAGCTTTTCGAAGCAATCATCGTTATTGTTGTTGATGTGCCATTCATGTCATTGTTGTTGCTGACATGCAGTTCTCTCCACAGCTATGTGCAGCGCTTTGTGACTCTCGGGTGAAAAGCGCTCTACAAGTGTATTTATTATTATTATTGCATCGCTTCCGGTTCGTGTGCAGCGCAGCGGCGTCGCGGTTGGGCGTGCGGCCCCTCCAGCCCAAGGTCCGGCCTTGTGGTGCTGTGGCCAGCGTACACGTGACACCGCTGGGAGGTCACAAGTTCGAATTATGATTGGGAATTGACGCGGTTCTTATGCCCTTCTGGGTCGATAAGATTCGTTGGAATTTTGCGGAAAATCAACGGTCGGTGATGAGACGCTCCGCCAGTGTGTTCATAAATATACACGATTTGACTTGAATAACAGATTTATCTTTATGTCCCGTTTTACCAGCTCATTTGTATTTTTTCTTGCATTCAGATTCTCAAATGCACGATTAAGTGTAATACGTTATTAAAAACGCGTATATTATGAGCAGAAGATGCAATAGTATTCTATTAACATATGCATTACGTGGTTAGTGAACTATCTCATCTCATTATCTGAAACCGCTTAATCCTATATAGGGTCACGGTGAAGCCGGAGCCTATCCCGGAAACATAGGGCGTAAGGCAGGAATACACCCGACGACGGGACGCCGGTCCATCGCCGGGCATTGCTGGACAATTTTAGTCTGCGAGCCAATCAACCTATCCAGGAGCATGCTTTTGGACTGTGGGAGGAAACCGGAGTACCCGGCGAAAACCCACGCGGACACGGGGAGAGCATGCAAACTCCACACAGAAAGGCACCGGAGCCGAGAGACTCGAACCCAGGACCTTCTTGCTGTGAGGCGTCAGCGCTAACCACTGCGCCACCGCGCCGCCACTATAGTTTAATAAAAACAATAAATACAATAAAACGCACACACGTTCATTCAGTGTTGAAGGTATTTAAAGGGAGAATGATTCAAATGAAAGAGGAAACCGCAGAGTGGCAGGGAGAAGGCAGCCACGCAGTTACCAGTGCCAATATTTTCCACACAATGCGTTCTATATATTATTGTATTACTGGCTAATTAATACTCCTGTTTCTGAAATAAAGAATGCTCACGAGCTGGGCAAGACTAACATTGAAAAAGAGCACCATGTGTGATTGTGCAGGGAAAGCGGACGCGCCAAAAGCATTGGTTACAAGGTCAAAATACCACACACGACCCCACTCCTCTATACGCATACCACCCCCCATGTTCATCTGCCGACGCTGGTTATGGAACGCAAAGCGAGTGAATCGATCCGATACAGGATCACGGTTGGACGTAATCCCATTAAAGGATTAGAGAGAAGAGACAGGGGGGCACACATAACGAACAGAGACATTGGAAAGCTAATCCCACTAAAATAATCCCATTCAAAGGCTAAAGGGTGGACTACATCTGAACGGGCCATTAAACAAAGCGGAGGGATTAAATACAGGGGCAGGGCTACGCAGGCAGGTAACCAGAGGTGGCCGGTGAAGAGAAAGGAAGAGAATCGCAGGGTGGCACGGAGCGTGAGCTGAGTACGAGACATGATGGGGTAGCACTACGGAGGTGAGCGGCAGCCTCCGTAGTGACTAAACGGGGGTCTCGGGGAGGGACGGCTGCGGTCGAATGGTCTCGATATTGTTGTGCTCACTGTGGATACGTTTACGCTCCTCGCCTAGACACATCTCTTTTGCTGGCCTTGGGATTCACTTGTAACTTGTCACGGGATCGACGTGCGGGAAAAGAATGCATCGGAAAGGGAGTCTATGACTTCACCGCTCATATATAATTTCCATGGTAATAGAAGTATACCATGGGACAGATGATCACGTAATGTAACATAGACATCATATGGGCTCGTATAGCTTCTAAATGTCCTTGTGCAGGAGGTTAGTGCAATGCGTGACAGGCCATTTCACCTCCGTGGCTAACGCATCAGTGCTGTACTTGTAATCGTAATATTGTCCAATCCCTCATCACTATCTAGACCGATGCCTGCCAAATAACATGCATAATCAGTCTGCAAACGCACGACCTCCTTCGTCATATATCTGTCTTGACATACATACGCCTTATTCTCGTCCTCTTAAAGATCAGTAAACCAAGGTATTTTCTGTACATTTATTGATTGTCTGTCTAGCCTTGCACCAACCTAAAGCTATAGTGGACTTGTACTGTATAAGTGAATGCCCTTTGTACACACACACATATATATATATATAGCCCTACGGGTAATGAATATGTAATGAATATATCCCGTTACGCATTTGTCTGATTATCCTTATACCTGCCTGGTCCTGTCAATAGCAGCCTCACACGACGTCCACCTCGGTTCACTCCACGTCACCGGTCGACGCTCTCCAACACTCTCACTCTTCGCTCTTTGCGCCAGCGACCCCCGGGGATCCGTTGCCAACCGCTGCAGAAGCCACGTCCGAAGCTGCGTCACGGTGTGTGGCCTTGACGGGGCCCGGGGCCGTGACAGCGGCTGTGGGAGGGCCCTTGGAAGGTGCCGCGGGTGAGCGCTGCGTGCACACGTTCTGGCTCTCGCACAGCGCCCACATCTCGTCGAGGCTATCGTGGAGCGCACGGGAGAAGTGTTCCGAGCCCGTGGTGGGGTCAGCGTGGAAGCTCGAGATGCAGAAGATGAAGTGGTTGCCCTTGGGGTTGTAGGACACCCCGTAACCGTCTGGCACCACAGGGCCATAGCACATGAATGCGTCCATTGTGGTGGGGATCTGCGGTTTGCAAGATATAGAAGTGGAGGCGACAATTCATATGGACGCTGCGCCTGTATAGCAGACTTACTGATTTACTAGCAGAGTACTACCCCTCCCCCCCCCTTCGGTCGACCTTGTTCTGATTACATCGCTTGTTGAAGACTTTTCCTGCTGACAAGACTGCTTTTACATTTTTTTATTTATGATATCCTTTTGAGAACATTGTTGGTTTTCTAAAGTTTGAGAAGTGATCAGTACATGGGGAGTAAATTACTTATTTCAATGACTTTTGATCGACACGAGGTGGTACACCATTAAATGTTCTGCAAGCAATATTCATTTCACAATGACCTGAGGTTATTTTAGATCTTACTGCCAGAATAAGTCCACGTTTGCTGGTATAGGTTGTTAGCCTTGTACCCACCTCGCTTTCTCTATTTGGCAATTCAGTCGTTATATTGGTAAGTATATAGAATCCTGACATAGAATACCGTGCAGCATACATGACCAAAGACCTAAAAATAGTTACAACATGTTTGCCATTACCCTGCAATAGAGTGGCATTTCATCATGGGTATAGCTCTGCCCTGTGCCCTGTGTCTGCCAGGTTAGGATCTGGCTCCCGCCATTCTCTACAGGATTAAGCAAGGACTGACAATGTATGCATAAACCTTCTTGGTGGTAAGAGTAAGGGACTACATGGTAGCTAATACTACCTGTGTCACGTTGTGCAGTAATAGGAATCTGGCCAATCTTTAATGTCTAGAGGCAAATAAGTAAGAGGAATCTGGCCAATCTTTAATGTCTGGAAGCAAATAATTTCCTGTGATATCAGATGCTGCCCGGCCAATCAGACTGCCAGAAGCTCATGACATTAATTTGAAAGACAACTTCCAACGCAAAAAAAAACCGAGCGTGTCATAGTTTCATATTTCCCAGTGTGTAATTAACAGCATAATATTCTAAAAAATCCAATTTGCACACATGGCAATTACTTTGGCGACCGTAAGGCAGAAATGATTCAGGATAGGCTAAGAATGATTAAGGAGCCAATTAAAATTCAATTAGTACAGGTGTGGCAGTGAATGGCACGGGTGCCTCTTGACGCGGCTCGCCTCCGATGATCGCGAGCGGGGTTCCCTGTGCCGCATAATAGATTATTGATCTCCGTCGTGTCATCGATAACGCGGGGTAGCGCGCGCGCTGATGCCCACGTGGCTCCACCCACACGTAAGAGGTGATTACAGAATTAATCGATTCAATTAGGTCTGCGTCATCGATTATCTGAATTGGATTTATTTAACATACGGCTTGATCCCAAAAAAAAGAGTGCATGATTAAAGTGGGGCTGAAACCAAGTGAGTTATGTTGAATATGTCTCCAATGCGGGCAAAATGTCGCAGAGGAGACAGAAGGAATGCTCGATCCGACTATCCCAAAAGAACAAATATCGAGAGCAATTCTTATACATCGAGCTGTAACAATCATACATCAGTTCAACTTAAACCAGTACCATATTTTTAGCTATCATTTAGCATGCCCCTATAAAATAAGGCCTAACCACAGCTTCGTCTGTGCCCAGTAATTTGCCTTTATCACGGTACTGCCCATCACAGTGCGCAGAAGGTACTCACCTGGCTGGTGGAGAGAGCGAAGAGGTTGCTCTGGATGTAGGTGATGTCCTTAAAGACCTCGGGGAGATCGTGGTCCATCTCCCGTGCCATCTCACGTAGACCCAACATGTGACAGTCAATGGACATTCCTGTTATAGCCTGAGACATCACCATAAACCACCAACAGCCATGATCAACCCACTGCTGAATGAAGACCTCCTGGCCTTGTGATGTGACATCGATAAATAGTAAATAAACATTATGAATAATTATTATTATGGACGGCGATGGACCGGCGTCCCGTCGTCGGGTGTATTCCTGCCTTGCGCCCTGTGTTTCCGGGATAGGCTCCGGCTTCACCGTGACCCTATATAGGATTAAGCGGTTTCAGATAATGAGATGAGATGAGATTATTATGGAATGTCTCTAGTGTTGACCAATCAGTTTCCAGCACAATACTTCGATTATTAAAGCACATTGTTTGCATGTTTAATCCAGCATGTCTGGTTATTGCAAACTTGATGCCTTGTAAACGATGACTACTTGTTATTTGAACATTTTAACACCGGTACTATTGCCACAGTTGATAAAGCGTTTTATAGTTTTTCGTAATTTATATAACTGACGTACACTCTCCAATCCATCTGTTTCTGCAGTTTTGTTATCGTCACACCCACGAATACACATCTCCCGTTTCCATGGCCACTGGGGCCCATGCCAACACTTGGCTGGCCCCGGTGCCAAGGCCGTGGGTCCCCGTGGGGGCCCCGATTTACCAGCCTGGCTCCCTGAGCGTGTGAGCACTCCCTCCTCTAACCATGTTACAAGCTTAGAGGGACAACAACGGGTTACGGCAGAAACGATATGTGTGCTGTAATATCTCTCACTTTGTTCAACCACCAAGTCGTGCTGCTGTGTTATTGTTAAAGCTACGTACTGGCAAGATGTTTTTAAACATGAAAACAATTACTGTACTTACAACAACCTCGGGGCGGGCAATCAGTCTATCCGTCCAGCTGTGAGGGTCCCTGATATTGTGCGGATTTTTCTGCACTCTTCTGCACTGCACACAGTGCCTAACGCAGTGCAGTTCTGAGCATGGTGGTAGTCACCCAATCAACCTCCATCCAGACCCCATTCTGCTTAACATCCAGGAACTTACGTTCATCGTGTACATGTATCATGATTCGCTCAATGTTAACACATCCCGCATCCAGAGCTTGCAAGCTCGCTTAGTATTTTCTGCTCTAATAATGAACATCAATCTATATAAAAATAGATAGTCTGCGGCGCGGTGGCGCAGTGGTTAGCGCTGACGCCTCACAGCAAGAAGGTCCCGGGTTCGAGTCTCTCGGCTCCGGTGCCTTTCTGTGTGGAGTTTGCATGCTCTCCCCGTGTCCGCGTGGGTTTTCGCCGGGTACTCCGGTTTCCTCCCACAGTCCAAAAGCATGCTCCTGGATAGGTTGATTGGCTCGCAGACTAAAATTGTCCCGCAATGCCCGGCGATGGACCGGCGTCCCGTCGTCGGGTGTATTCCTGCCTTACGCCTTATGTTTCCGGGATAGGCTCCGGCTTCATCGTGACCCTATATAGGATTAAGCGGTTTCAGATAATGAGATGAGAGATGAGATGAGTCTGCGGAATAAGTCGCTTTATCAAGAATATTTATTTTTATATTTGGCTGCACTGATTGGCTACAGTGATTTTTATACACTGGTTACTATATAAAGATGTAACACGTGTAGTTATCATGATATAGGCCACTTTGAACAATTTCTTTAATAACTAATAAATAGTTTTACAAAGTGATTTCGTTATTTTCTGTAAAGCGACTTATGTCGTACCCTGTATACACACGCATACGGTGTATAAACACTCACAAGTATTGTGTAATCCGTCTGTGCCCGTATTGCCTTCCACAAGAGCTCCATTCTCTCAGCGTCCTGAACAAGGAGATTGTGGTCACAAGGGGAGAGACACGACATTGTTAGAGCCGATCGGCGGGGGGGGGGGGTTGCACTGGATCAAAAATAAAAACGGAGCGCGGAAGAAAAAGTAGATATTGGGGGCAAGCTAGGCTCGACGTCGAGATATGATTAAACTCCTTACATAGACTTTTTTTTGTTTTATTTATACACACACAATGTGCTACCTGGCGTTCGCTCCGGGGTAAGATCCTATTTCCAGTCGTGGGTCTTATTTGATCCGAGTCAAAGAGCCCCCAATCTCCGCACGAGGGAGGGAGAGGCACAAGGGCAAAACGATTCCATATATTTGAGATATTACAGAGGGTTTCATGTTTTTTACTCGCGCTCTTTCAGCTGCAGCTTTCACGCCTTGTGCGACGCAGCACGTTTTGGCCCATGAGGCCGCTTTATAAATGTAATCATTTGCGTGATGTCGTTGGGGTTTTGAGAAATAATCTGACTTGAGTTTTTTTCTTCACTTTTTTTCACTGAAGAAATCCTTACCCAGCCTCCGAGAGACTGAAGAGGGTCGTGCTTGGGATATTTGTTCAGCTCCTCGTGCAGTATTTTTGTAATGCGATAAAAATGATTATCTGGAGAAAACCCACACCTGTGACGGTAGAGTACTTGAGTGATCTGTACATAGTGCTGTATTTTAGTGGTAAATCTATAATCATGCTCCATCAGGTATGAGGCAGTGCTCACAGCAGATGTAGGTTTTATTCCAGTCGTAAACATACCACATTCTTATGACAAGGGCTTGTAATTCAATGTCGTGCCTGCTTTATTAACATGCACCTCATCTCATCTCATTGTCTGAAACCGCTTAGTCCTATACAGGGTCACGGTGAAGCCGGAGCCTATCCCGGCAGACACAGGATGCAAGGCAAGGATATACCGACGATGGGACGCCAGTCCATCGCCGATTAACATGCACCACTTTGAGAATTTGCTCTTAGGAGCTGTCCTTTAGGGATAACCCTCTCACACGTACAACTTTATTGATACCTGCAGCCACTATACCACTTAGAGGTATCATTTTCAATTTGAAACTAAACACTAACACGCTGGAGAAACCCACATAACTTAGTGGAGGACATTCAAGACTACATACACGCATTAACACATTTCATCTCACCTCATTATCTGAAACCGCTTAATCCTATATAGGGTCACGGTGAGCCGGAGCCTATCCCGGAAATACAGGGCGTAAGCAGGAATACACCCGACGACGGGACGCCAGTCCATCGCCGTTAACACATTTCGAATTTCCTTTGTAACTTGATAAGTCGTGATATATTTGTACAAGTAATGTTGAAAATTCAACGCCGATGATAAAAATTAAGATTTCCTGCCAAAACAGTCATCATTTATATGGTTTTAATGATTACATTTTAAATGCAGAAAATAAGTTTTATGTTAAGTAAGCAGCGTGTGATGGATCGTGTCCTCTCACAGACAGTTTTAATCAGGAACAAACTATAAAGGAAGGCATAAATCACCATCGCATGGCGGCAGTATTTGCCGATAAAGAGATCCCGCGCTGGACAACGGCAGGTCGTATAGAAATACATTCTTCTTTGACTAAGCAACGTTATATCTGCGTGTCCCTTTACACCATCACTGAGAATTTCCCTCCATATTTATTCATTCGGGATAGCCATGTCAAGCGCTCCTCTTTTCTTCGCGACGTTTCCCCTCCCACGTTGCAGGCATTGTCAACATCGCAACGGTGAGAGCAGGAATACTCGACACGGCAATCCCAACAGAACAGCTGTTGAGAGCATTTTTCATACAGCCAGGCATGAAAACCTATGTCAGTACGTTGATCTCATTATCCTCAGTTTTCGTGCCTGTTACCTGATCAGGTATGGAATTAGGGCACGTTATAAATAGTATTATAATTACTATATTTAGCACAACATAACTCCTCTGATTTCTGCCTGATTCACAAAGCCTACCTACAAGTCACAGTATTTCAAGTATGCTCCATGAGAGAGCATTATGAGCATCCGGAGCTTGGCAATTGAATTTCTGCAAAAGGAATCTGTTGCCCTCACGAGCCCCCGTTTTTCACTTAACGTCAGACGAAGAGTGTTATTAAGAGACTGCACGAGACACTGATGTGACCCACTATGGATGGGGTGATTTTCATTGGGAGGTCACACAGCGTCGCTTTGAAGAGATTTTTGTTGTCGCTGTATATGTAGAGTTGTATACGATCTCCTTTGTGGCCCGGTAGTACTGGACTTATGGTGGCTGATCCTCAACCAGAATTGTGTGGGTTTCTAGCCGAGTCATGAGTTGATTCGACCATTAAAATTCATACGCGTTTTGAAAAGTCAATAGTACTTACTATGAAGACAGATACTGTATCCCGGAATGTTTTGTCAACATTTTCGGGAAAACTACTGCACCAGGAGTTGAACTGTCACAACCAATACCATCTAGAACTGTGAGCAGAACATCAATTATTGCCATACGTCGTCATGATGCTGCAGTTTATAATGATCTGAGTGTGGTGTCAAACCAACCACGTGGCACTGTGATTGGAGCAGAAGTTATAGAATTCTATTACCACGACTGGACAAAAATCAACGAAGGAAAGGAACTGAATAAAATAGCAGAGACCTTTAGCCAGTGGTTATAATTACATAACATGATCGCAAAGTGTCGTCCGACTCCCCTACTACATCATCACTCACGGACACGCTGGCGGCTCCGAGTCCGGTGTCGTTGAGTCTCAGTGATGACCTGCCCATGGCTCGCACAAAATCCCAGGCCTCCCTGGTGGCCGAGCGGATGTTGTCGACGCGGCCCTCCTGGAATCGGCGCGTGGAGGCGCTCTCGTACGTAGACACCAGCCGCCCGTGGCATCTGCGGAGGAGGGGGCGACGGCGGAGAGAGGGAAGAGGATGTAGCTTTTCACGGCTCGATGTATAAAAAATGCTCTCAGGAGCTGCTTTTTGGTACAGCCGTGTTAAGCGTTTCTCCTCTCTCCTTAGTGACGTTTCGCCTCCCACGTCGGTGACATAATCAGGCATCTGAAGATGCCTGATCAGCACGTTTGGTTTTGTGTCGTTAATGTTTGAAGATGTCTGATGAAAATGTCTGCAGATGGCTTATGATGCCTCCAACATAGAAGGCGAAACGTCGCGAAGGCGAGAGGAGGAACCCTTGATAAGACTATCCCGAAAGCGCAGCTTTTGGCAGCAATTCTCCAATTGAGGAGGTGCGACGAGAACCATGAACGCTGTGGCAGGAGAGGATGACGGCCATGTGACCGCGAGAGCGTCGGGCCGCGCCGGACGAGTACATGGGTTAAAAACAGGGCATCTGCGTCACGGTCAACTCGTCACGCATAAGACGAAAGTGCAGATCCATGGACAGATAAATGCGCAGGCTCCCCACTTGTCGCCTATTCATCCACGAGATTTAGCAGACACGTCCAGAGAATGAGCATCTATGCAGCTAGGGAAAAGTCAAGAGGAAAATTGCGAATTTCAATGCAGGTGCCAAATGCTGATGTCTGTGCCAAAGTACTCAGCCAGTATGGATGATAAGAGGTGGTTAATTTTATAGGCAGTTGCATTTTTTTTCAACTGGTTGTGCATAGGATCTATAAATACACAGATTGACAACTTCTAGGTAGCTAATTTTAGGATTCAGGAGACTTGAGAGGTATGCACTGTATATTCAGGAGATGCACTTAAACATTAGCCATGTATACATTTGGTAAATTAATGTATCGACATAGTTACCATCCATTCCTCTTCTGTATGACTGTGTGCAAAAATAATAGTATTGTAATAATGATGATTGCTTCGGAAAGCTGCTCTCTCGGGACAGCCGCGTCGATGGCTCTCTCTCCTCTCCTCGCGACGTTTCGCCTCACACGTTGGAGGCATCCTCGCCTGAGGAGGCATCCTCGCCTGAGGATGCATCCTCGCCTGAGGATGCATCCTCGCCTGAGGATGCATCCTCGCCTGAGGAGGCATCCTCGCCTGAGGATGCCTCCAACGTGTGAGGCGAAACGTCGCGAGGAGAGGAGAGAGAGCCATCGACGCGGCTGTCCCGAGAGAGCAGCTTTTCGAAGCAATCATCATGCATCGAGCCGTGAAAACCTACATCATTAGTATTGTAATAGTCCTTTGTCAATAACCTGCTGGATAAAGGCCTCCCCATCTGATTCAGTGGTGAGCATGGTTGACCGCAATGTACCATGTTAAATAGTGGAGATTTTTGAACAGGGGACTAGGCCCGGTTCACACATCACTCACAATTCAAGTTAGTTAATCAGTGTTTGACGAAAATGCAAAGACAAAGATCCCCCGTGTAGCCTTAATATACTATAGAGCGAGCACCTATATAAAGGCCAGTACGCACACAAGCGGCCGGCACCACGCCCGACCGCCTTTGTCTCCCTAATGACAAGGTATACACACCACACCAGATATTTATTTGAAACTGAGTCGACCTAGGGAAGGCCCAGAACTGATTCAGATTCCACTTGCTACCGCTGGAGGTCAATGCCATGATAAATATGTGAGTTGTTCCCTAATATGCGTCATGCATAGGAACCCTAACCCCAGAGAGGTTCGAGTCTAGACAGGCCAACAACTCACAGGGCCTGACAAAATATTTTGACATCTGTCTAAGCTGTCTACCCATAAAATACTTACATTGCCCACAGCATTGCTCTTTATTTTACTTGTTTCAAGTTGTTAAGATACCACAAAATAGTTCCATGCCATCATGGCCCAGGGACAGCGGTTATTTCACCATAAAACTGTGCATTTGTTTTCATTTTGTAGATTTCAGCGGGGACCTGGAAAAGAATGACCATCTGTTGCATTTGATGACACCAGAGTCGTTGAATTCCATGCAGCAACACATTTTAAAAAATTGTTTCATTAAATATGCGAGGAAATGACTATCAGTCAGTTTTTATTTCAATTCGAAGCAACCGTTGAGCTATGTCATTCTTTTTAACAGGAGTCGCACTGGTACTCAATGTGGAAATCGATGTAACCACTGCCCCACCATACCTCCCAACGCCTCCCTCTGAAAGTAATAATTTAATGAATATTCACCGACTTACTCTAAAAACACGGATTCCGTCACTGACTCGGGGTCTGGTGACAGATGGGCACTACCACGAGGAGCGTTTCAGCAGCGAGAGACACTGGGACTCAACGTGATTGTGCATTTTTCAGTTCATGTTACTTTGATTCCACTCAAGAGTCGATTTTTCTGGATAGCCGTATCGAGTGTTGCTCCTCTCCTGATGATGCTTCTTCTTCATAAACCCGTTGATGTCTCCAACGTAGGAGGCGAAACGCTGAAGAGACGAGGGACACTTGGAATTTTTATACAAGAGGCCATTGGGCCGTGAAAACCTACAGTAGAGTTTGACTTCACTCTAAACGGTGTCAATACAGCTGTGGAGGCCCACTTCGTGGGCCTCGGAACCACCACGGACGCTGGCTGTGTTTTCGTTATGTCCGCCCTGTGACCTTCCCCATTGAAAGTATGCTGTGTCACACGGTTACTCACGCATTCATCATTCCTGCACACCACTTGCCTGATGCCTGCGCGCATCCGTTGTTCGGGCGGACATTTGACAACAGCATATTGTCCCACACTGATGCAATGTCCACACGACACGAGGTTCGGTGGGTAGCAGAACGACGATGGACTCGGCCCCAGCGACGGAGGTTTTGTCCATGGACCCTGTGGTAGAACAGGTTGGTTTGTGGTTCCTTCGTCAGCTGGAATTTGGCCTAGGGGAGCCGGGTCCACCTTCAAGTTCTGCCGGGGAGAGAATAACTCCCCCGGAACGTTAAAGCTGCAGACAATTGTGTTCCGGCGAGTTGCCGGCCGGAAGGGGGCCATCCAACCGGCATGCATTGCAGGGCCAAGCGGGGCGGACCTTTCGGAGGACAGTGCAGCATAATAGGGAAGGCGGCGCTGATTGGTGGAGAGAGATAGAACGGTTGGAGGGGGCGGTACGTCCGGGAGCGGGAGTATTTGAGCAGGCGCGGAGCAAGGCGGAAGTCCTTTTGTCTGGGAGCAAGGAGGGAGGACGGTCGGGCAGACCAGGCTGCTAGGGAGAGAGAAGTCGCCGCGACGCACCTGACCGCAGCAGTAAAAGCCTTCAACTCGACACAGCTATCCGGTATTTTGTATCGAAGCGTTGCGTGGGTGAGCGTGGTGTGATCAGGGCGTTTGAGAGCACGGAGTGAGGTGTTTGTGCCCGGGTGAGAGAGCGGGATACCGCGTGACGCCCAGAGATAGGGTTGCCCTAAGTACGGGTGTGGGAACTAACAGGAGAGAGCTACTGTAGGGATGGCCACCAGACGCCGGCTTCAGGAACCGGCGCCGATCCCCTTAGAAGTGGAGACGGTTGAAGCACTAGGGGGAGAGATGGATAGAGTGGTGGAAAGGGACCCCACACAGCCGTAGCCTTTCATAACCAACACACGATAAAAGTGCTTCGTAATAAGATCAAACATTTTGGCAGCGCCTTCGACAACATATTAATTACTTTTACACTTTGATGTGTGTGGGCGGCGCGGTGGCGCAGTGGTTAGCGCTGACGCCTCACAGCAAGAAGGTCCCGGGTTCGAATCTCTCGGCTCGGGTGCCTTTCTGTGTGGAGTTTGCATGCTCTCCCCGTGTCCGCGTGGGTTTTCGCCGGGTACTCCGGTTTCCTCCCACAGTCCAAAAGCATGCTCCTGGATAGGTTGATTGGCTCGCAGACTAAAATTGTCCCGCAATGCCCGGCGATGGACCGGCGTCCCGTCGTCGGGTGTATTCCTGCCTTACGCCCTATGTTTCCGGGATAGGCTCCGGCTTCACCGTGACCCTATATAGGATTAAGCGGTTTCAGATAATGAGATGAGATGAGACTTTGATGTGATTGTATGCTTTAAAATGAATGACTTTAGCCAAGCATTACTGCACAACAGGTATGGAAACGCGTGGCAGTCGCTTCCTACTCACAGCTGTGATGCGTGGGCAAATTGTGTTTCTTGGAGAGTACATGCTTTCAGGATGTGATTATGGTATGGACATGTGACATACATGACTGTGTTGTGTATCTGTGTTTTCAGTGAAGGAGGGCTGTGAAGGACGCCCCACGACAGCTGGATGTAGTCACCGCTCCACCAGCAACGAAGGGCGGAGGAGCGAAGTTCACAAGCGGAGCGGCTAAAATGCAGCAAGTTAGTGTAGTAAGCAGCACGGGTTGTTATGTCAGTCATATCGGTTAAAACATCCTGCCAACGAGGCATCGACACCTTATGACGTCTCAATGTGCACTTAATTGGCGACTGCATTCCGGAACAATGACGTCTTCTTAGGGTGGCGCGTGTGTATTGTGTGTGTAATGTGTCTCGGATGTCCACAATATGTTGTCAATAAACGCAGGTTCCGATGCGGCACAGTGGCACGGTGAGTAGCGCTGCCGCCACACAGAAAAAAAAAACCCAGGTTCAATACTACCTCTGGTGCCTTTTAAAGAAGAGTCTCCCCGCTCGAATGAGCGACCAGGAAAGGGTTGGCCAAGCCAGACCACAGCGATATTACCTGTGGTGGTTGGTGCGCTCAGCAGTCCGTGATTGTTTAAATGTATATTTTGTGTTATTTCCGATGCCTGATCTGCCTGTATTCATTGCATAAATGTGTCCTTTATTTAATTTATTCAGGTCGACCTTTGAGAGTTACAGTAAAAAAACCAATACCAATTGCGCATTAGCGATGGCGTCACGGTGGCACGGTGAGTAGTGCAACCACCTCACAGCAACCCTGGGTTCGATTCCCGAATCGGGTCTCTTTCTGTGTGGGATTCGCCAGCTTCCGTCCACTTTCCATAGGCATATTGCTGCTGCCTAGGTGAACAAACCTGCTGAATGCATTTCTCCCAGTGTCCTTCAATGGTTTGCTGGGATAGGCGCGGCCCTGAACAGAAATAAGCGGAGACTAAAAATGTACCCTGGTCTTCGCGGTCTCAGCGAGCCGCTCCCCCCCCCCTCTCCCGGCCGCGCTCCTAGAAAGCGCAGCCTCTCTCTCCAGCGTCGCTCTCCACGCTCCTCCACTGCCTCTAACGAGGCGCGGCACACGCCGCGATTTCGCCCCGCGGCCCCTTCGTCTCCCCCTTCTCCCTCCTCGTCCACGCCACTCCCCTCCTCCGTATTTCCACCCTGTTTTAATCTTCTCTCTTCATCCCGGCTCCGATAGTCCTAACTGGAGGATTGCCACCTGTCCCGTTCAATTCCCAGCATCACCCTCCTTTCTGTCCTTAGAAATCTGTCAATTTCCATGGAACAAGCCATAGTTCTAATACAGGGTACAGTTCTCTCTCTTATTCTGTTTACTCCATGATATGTTCCACTATTTTGTTGCTCCGAGGTGGCAACTCTCGCCCTTAGCCGGTGAGTGGGGTTATTGTTTCGCGGTTATTTTCCTGTACCATGGGCTTGCAGTCGGCTCATTGTTCTTGTATCGATCCCGAGAGTCAGTCCCATAAACGAGAGATGAGCAGTGGCTTAAATTGATAAAGGTCTCATATTTACATTGTATTCTACAACACTAGAGTTAACGTAAACTGGCTTCATTTCCCAGATAGCCACCCACATCAGTGGCACATCGCATTTAACCACGCATTCAACATTAATAGCTGCTGATTAACAGCAATTTGTTGTGTATGCTGTGACACTGCACGATCTGCTTCCTTGTATGCAAACATGAACTCTTACATTCACAGTTAAAGCGTCCAAAGTGTCTCCCTGCTCAGGGGCTCGACTGGTTATGCATCCGTTAGGGCACTGTGGAATGAACCTGACCACCTGAGTTCGAAATCCGGCCATGGCGATCATCAGTAGTGACTTGTATCTTAGCCCGTCCTGGACACCATCACCTTCACTCACCTGCGCTGACCAGGGAGGTGAACTTTGGCCGAGTAACCCCAATGATTTACATGGTGAGGGGTGATATTTTCTGCATTTGCGGATGAGCAAAGAGCTGCAAATCATCATTATTATGATCATCGTCATCAATTTATATAGCAACTAGATGGTCATCAAAAGACATTCTCTAGTTTGAATTGCCTATATTTAGAAAATTATTTTGCTTACAGTAATTAATACGATTGAACAGCTGATCAGGGCAAAATCACAGTTGCTGTGGAGAGCATCGCTGAAGGAACACTCCCTGATGCAGCTTTGCAATATTTCAGTTGACATCTGCAAATGGTATCGGATGCACAGAGATCTCATCTTAAAAGCGTTTTTGCGCGAATCACGTCTCCTGTGCATCACCGACTTGTGACATCAGAACTGTCACTGTAATTGAAATATTTAGATAAATACAGGCGATTCAAACTACAGTATGGTACAGGTGTCTTGTGACTCCCTTTTAATCGACCACTAACTTGTCTCGGGAATTTATCAGAGAATTTGTCTCAAAAAATACAAAATGCTGAGAAGAATGTGTTTGCTCAAGTGGAGCTGGAAATGTTGCTTAATATTCCTCATAGGACATAGCGTCGAGTCATCCCTTGCAAAGAAAAAGCTGTTTTTTATACAGACGTAATGGACCCTTAACAATATGGTAATATTTACCATATTGATTTTAATTAGACATATATATAATTTTATATTGCTTACATTCAAAATACACAACCATCGGTATACTAAACTATTATGTTTTATAGAATTAAGTAAGCGTCACAAGACATGTGGTCCGCCCTGTCGATCCCTTGTGCTTGATGGCTCTGTAAGTGCAGCACAGAGTGGGTGTGTGTGTGCGCCACCCACTTATAGTGCGCGAGCTGAAGGGCCACCTGCACGTAGGCATCGGGACTCATGCGCTGCTGCTTAATGAACTCCTTCCCGTAGCCCGTGAAGCGGTCGATGAGGAGGTCGAGGTTCTCCACCATCCTGTGCGCGCACATTCCCACCATCCTAAACCAGCAGCTTTCAACCATTTGCACCTCAACGCTTGGGCCTGGTCTCTACGGACCACCATGAGTGGGCTGCAAGCTGAGGGTCACGACCCATGAGTGGGCTGCAAGCTCAGCTTGCAGCCCACTCATGGGTCGTGACCCTCCCGTTGAGAATAGCGGCTGTGGAGCAAACACACCCGCGTGTCCCAAACGCGCAGCCGGTACTGACAGCTCCCACGGTGGTGTTGGCAGCTTCACGACCAGCGCCACTCGTGTCCTCTTAACAGATGTCAGTGCTGAGTCCGTGGGTTTCTTTAAAAAAAAAACGCGCTAAGACTCATTTGTTCCTGAAGGCTTTTCAATCTCAATGAAGTTGGCTTTTAATAATGCCGTTTGCGTTGTGCATTTTATTTGAGTACTTTAAAGATGTTTTTAAGCGCTGTATTAGTGTAACTCGGAGAGGTTTTTTAGTGTATATGGCTGCGGTTTAATTCCACGTTCGTTTGTATTTTTCTTTACCTTTTCACCCTTTACATTTTTATTTGAACTAGAGCGCCTTGCAACCGGCTCACAACAATGGATATGAGCAACAACACGAGAGCAAAAACACTCGAGGATAATTCGTGGAAACACTCAACTCAGAGCAATGGAATTGCCAACAACAAACCTTACAGACTGGCTGTGCTGGGTGAAGGCGGGCATACGACACTTATTTTGTTACGTGACCTAACCCAAAAAGGCTTTATTATAAATATAAGCAACAGTTTAATTCTATCAATAGTGACGTTCGGGACAATGGCTGTAACCTTTGACAAAGCCCTTGTTTAAGCAACGTTAGCCATTGCATCGAACATCCCCCTATTTTACGAACTTGGACCCCATCAAAACAAATTATCCTAATTGTGCAGGAGGTTATGGAGCACTGTAGTTAATTATCAATCAAAATTAATTCGCAGCTCAATGATTAGAATCAATCCGAGTAACGCTTCGTTTTAAGCTGGGTCATTTATGAAACACTCACTCCTTCATTTACGGAAAACTGGAGTCGACGTCTGAAAATTGGTATTGGATGCATGGGGATTATATACTGAAAATGCCTTTATATGAATAAAATCTTCCGTGCTTTGTTGGTGTTGTGACATTAGAATGTGTGCTGCAAGTGTAATATATCATTTAATATCGGCAATTCAACCGAGACCATCTTCTCTGATGACCCTGTCCAGACGTCTTGTGACTATCATTTTATTGACTCTTAACATATTTTTTCCTTTGGTCATTTATTTCCGTTTCAAGTAACCTTTACAGGCTTCTCACGATATACGGAAACTCTGTAAATGGAAATATGCCGTAACAAAAATGATTGATTAGGGACAACATTTTGATATAGTCGCTATAACACCTGCCCAGAACCATGGCTCTGTGCAGCGCTTTGTAGCCCTCGGGTGAAAAGCACTCTAGAAGTGCAATTATTACTATTATAACAGAAAAAATTCGTCTCAAAAATACACTATTCTCTACCATGAAAACGCCGCTATGTAATTGGATAATTCAATTTGATGTACGGAATTTTATTTAACATAAAGATTGTAAGGACCATAAGCGTTCCGTAGATCGAGGGATGACAATTCTTATTTATTTCAGACGGCTGATACGAGTTCGTATACGAGTGCAGAACGGTTTGTAATGAGGAGCGTGTGGGAGCATGAGAGATCGCAACCGGGCAAAAATACCACTATGAAATGGGGGTCACACGACGTCTGGACCACCCTGTGTAATAAGATATTGTCACGCGGCGGAGAGGTTAAGGCATTGATTAGGGGCTTACATTTCGAGGTTGCGCGCGGCGCTCGCCAAGTACTCGTGGATCTCAGGGCTGAGTTTCCAGCGCAGGCGCCGCGGGGCCGGTAGCTCGCACACCGAGTCGACGCGCAGCAGTTTCCTCTGCGCCGTATCTTTGCTGCGGAACACGGCGGCACACAACCGCACATCACTCATATCGCTCACAACATCACCATCACCCCCAATACCATGCCTACCGCTTTTAGGCGACATCCCCCAACAAATATTCGCAGCCAAGCTGCAGTGACTAAGGTGTATCATCAACACAGCCCATAGAGCTGCGGAGGTGGGACGTCTGGATGAGGAATGGAGAAACGTGGGGGTGAAAAACAAGGACGTAATAAGTAATCCCTCCATACGCGACTTCCACCTTCCGAGGCATTCGTGGGTCCAGCGAAGTCGTTTTTGCTGTGACCACAAGGTCTGCGCTCTCCCAACATTGATAGGGCCTACGTGACAGCCCACTGTGGTGAGTGTCTAGTGATGAGTGTCTAGTGGTGAGTGTCTACGCAACAATTCGTTGTGCGAATGTGGGGAGGAGACTCTCACACCGTCTCCAGCTGTAGAGAACGACGGGGGTACTGGGTCGACTGGCTGCTGTACGCATGCTGAAGGAGCAGGCGGCTGCCACGTGGTTCTGGACTCTGGCGAAACACATTAGCTAAATAAAATATACTCACCGCCACGATTTACTTACAAGCTTCACAAATTCCTTATTTATATTGGGATATAAGTCAGCGGTGGAACTCGAAAAAAAACATTACTCTGCAAACGCAGCACCTGTTCCCACCATCCCTATTAAAGCAGGGATCTAGAGGTTCTCCCCAAAAAATGTTCAGTTCATGACAACATATTCCCTGCACTTCTGTGAGTTCTTATTTAAAATACCCATCCACATTTAATATTGAAAACGCCTAACAGGCTCCCTCTGAGAAGTTCACTCTGGAATGGCGTTCCCGTGCGTTCCTGCCAACTTCCACCCTTGGAAATAATAAATCGCGATAAAATCACGTGCTTCTTGAGGAATAATGCCTGTACGTAAACCCGGTGTGCTGCACAATAGAGATTTCTCTTGAATATAGTGCAGCAGAGGTTTGTGCTATGGATGGTTTTACGTAACATCTAGCTGTAAACGCATCTCGAGATGGACCTCTCAATGCATGTCAGTGGCTGCCTCGATTTAACAGTTGTGATTGATTCTTATGTTCACTACTTATAAACCAACTCACACGCGTGAGAACACCTTGTTTTCTAATGCATGCAGTTTTTCTCCTGAATTGAACTGCCTCTTGCAGGACTTTATTTCTATGAGGCGCAGATGTTACCACTGCACCACCCTGCCACCCACATCACTGTCCACGTCTAGAAAAAACACTGCAAGTGACAATATCGAGACACCAAACACGAGCCCATAAGCACTACTCCATTGCGGTAGTGTTTAGTCAATAAGATTAGAAAATAGAGCTACCTGCTCTTGCTGAGCAGTTAGCTGTTTATAAATAATGATCATCTACATAGCAGTCTATCTGAGACGCTCGAGAATGGGACACCAAGTTATGGGATTCCAGGCCATGGGAGACAAGGGAATGAAAGACTACTTGATTCCTATTTGGATTGAATAACGTAATTGCACATCAAAACTGATATTACCAAATCGTATGAGTTATTGTTGACTTTAATTCGAAGACTTTCACAACCAATGTTATCAATGGATTCTATTTTTTGGGTTAGGTCACGTAAAAAAACATCTGAAGCAAACCCGCTTCAAGTAGGTATGGCGTTTAGGCTACAGCCTTCCTCCCTCCCGTCGGACGAGATACGAGTGGCTTACATCATCTCGCTGCTGTCGGGGAGGGTGCTGGCCTGGGCAACTGCGGTGTACGAGAAACAGGTTTCGTTCTGCACTCAATCGGAGTCCTTCATGGAGGAGATGTGGTGGGTATTCGACCTCCCAGTCGGGGCCCGCGAATCGGGCTCACGGCTGTACCATCTACAGCAGGGACTCCGGAGCGCTGCCGACTACGTGTGGGAATTCAGGACGATCGCAGCAGAGACTGGGTGGAATGAGCCGGCACTCATCTCGGCTTTCCTCAATGGACTGTCTGACGCTTGTAAAGACGAGTTGGCGTCCCGACTCGAGATCACCTCCCTCGAGGAGACGATCGCATTCTCCATCCGGATCGGTAATCGCCGGCGGGAGAGGATTCGTGAGGGGAGGCACCCGGGTCCGACGCGACCATCAGACTTTCGCTATGCTCCTCTGGCGCAGAATTTGAGGCTCGGCATCAATTCCAAGACCCGCTCCTCGAGACAGAACCTATGGACCTCGGTGATGCTGGACTACCCTGGTCCTTTCAAGGAAAGAACCAGCAACGGGGCAGTCGTCGGGGGCAGACGACCTGTGTGTGCCACGGTAACAACCGTCAGAAGAAGTCGGGAAACGCCGCGGCCCTCCCAGAATAGGTGGAACTGAGAGGGCTTTAATAAATACATCAAGATCCACCCATGATCGGCTGACACTTCCGGTGTTTCTGTCTTGGGGGTCTCAGTACCTGCAGTTCTGAGCTCTCGTCGACTCCGGCACAGCGGGGGACTTTCTGGGCAAGGGGGTCGCGCGACGCTGGGGCATCCCTTGCACCTCCCTGCCCACCCCCATACCGGTGATCGGTCTGGACGGACGGCCTCTGGGTGCGGGAACAGTGCGCCATAGGACTGAGCCGCTCCGCCTGCAGGTGGAGTCAGGACACATCGAGTGGATCTCCTTCCTCCTAATTGATTCCCGTGATCAGCCTATAGTCCTGGGCTATCCTTGGCTGGCACGTCACAACCCAGTGATAGATTGGAGGAAGGGAGTGATCAGAGAATGGGGGGCATCCTGTCACCTCGACTGCTCTGGAGCAAAGACGCCAGTGGGGGTGTCAATCGTCGACGCCTCGTCCGAGCTGTCTCGTGTCCCGTCAGTCTACGCCGATCTCCGAGATGTATTCTCCAAGCGACACGCCACTACTCTTCCTCTTCATCGTCCATACGACTCGCAATTGACCTTCTGCCCGGTACCTGCCCGCCTCGGGGACGGCTGTTTTCCCTATCGCCACCTGAGACAGCGGCCATGGAAAACTACATAAAGGAGGCGCTCGACGCGGTCTTCATTCGCCCTTCGACTTCTCCGGCAGGGGCGGGTTTCTTCTTCGTGGCCAAGAAGGATGGCAGTCTGCGCCCCTGTGTGGATAACCGATGACTGAATCAAATCACCGTCAAGAACCGCTACCCCCTCCCCCTCATGACAACGGCATTTGAACGTCTGCAGGGGGCAACTATCTTCACCAAACTGGACTTGAGGAGCGCATACAGCCTCATTCGGATCCGACAGGGCGACGAGTGGAAAACGGCATTGAATACCCCAACCGGCCACTACGACTATCTCGTAATGCCATTTGGCCTGACTAACGCCCCTGCGGTGTTCCAGGCTCTCATCAATGATGTTCTGCGGGAGATGCTGCATCACTTCGTCTTTGTCTATCTGGATGACATCCTCATCTTCTCGCGCAGTCTTCAGGAACACGTACAACATGTCTGGTTGGTGCTCAGCACTCTGCTCGAGAACAATCTATTCATAAAGCCTTCAAAGTGTGATTTCCACGTCTCTACAGTCTCATTCCTGGGTCACATCATTTCCCAAGGGAAGGTCCAGATGGACCCAGCAAAGACCCAGGCCGTGCGCGATTGGCCAGTTCCCACTTCGGTCAAGCAGGTGCAGCGTTTCTTGGGTTTCGCTAACTTCTACCGGCAATTCATCAGAAACTTTAGCTCGGTGGCTGCACCTCTCACTACTCTCACCAAGGGGATTAACGCGTCCTTCCGCCTGACCCCAGAGACAGTGGCCGCGTTTAACTCCCTCAAGCACCACTTCACGTCTGCACCAGTGCTGCTGTTTCCAGATCCCACGCTCCCATTCATTGTGGAGGTGGACGCGTCGGATGTGGGTGTGGGGGCAGTGCTCTCCCAAGTGTGCCCAGGGGATGGAGTGCTGCACCCCTGCGCCTTCTTTTCGCGCCGCCTATCTCCCGCGGAGATTAACTACGACATCGGGAATCGGGAACTCCTCGCCGTCAAGCTGGCTCTGGAGGAGTGGCGGTATTGGCTGGAAGGATCTGCCCAACCATTTATAGTGTGGATGGACTATAAGAACCTGGCCTACATTCAGAGTGCCAAGCACCTCAACTCGCGCCAAGCAAGATGGGCGCTGTTCTTTAACTGATTCAATTTTGTGCTGTCCTACCGCCCGGGGTCAAAGAACGGGAAGCCGGACGCGCTCTTCCGCGTGTTCGACCCGCCTGAGCACGACCCTATCCCAGAGTCCATCATCCCCTCCTCTCGCATCGTGGCACCGGTGCAGTGGGGTATCGAGGCGGTCGTCCGGCGAGCCCTGCGTTCCGAACCTGCCCCGGAGTCGTGTCCACCCTATCTGCTCTACGTGCCAACTTCAGTGCGCTCACGAGTCCTCACCTGGGCTCACGCGTCCAACCTGACGGCACATCCCGGGACCGCTCGGACGCTCGAATTTCTGCGGCGAAGATTCTGGTGGCCCTCGGTTGCCGCCGACGCCGCTAGCTTCGTAGCAGCCTGCGCTACATGTGCACGCCACAAATCTCCCAGGACCAAGCCCAAGGGACTGCTCCACCCCCTCCCCATACCTTCTCGACCATGGTCACATGTCTCCATGGACTTCATCACGAGACTACCGGCCTCTCGTGGAAACACGGTCATACTGGTGATGGTGGACCGGTTTTCTAAGGCGTGTCATCTGGTACCGCTGCCTAAGCTGCCGTCTGCACGGGAGACCGCGGAGCTAGCGGTGCAACACGTGTTCCGGATCCACGGCCTACCCACAGACATCGTCACGGACAGGGGCCCACAGTTCGCGTCAAAATTCTGGAAGGCTTTCTGCACCCTCATTGGTGCCTCTGCCAGCCTTTCGTCGGGTTTCCATCCGCAGTCAAACGGTCAGACGGAGAGGGTCAACCAAGACCTGGAAACGACGTTACGCTGCCTCTTGTCCACCAAGCCTTCCTCCTTGAGCCAGTGCCTCATCTGGGCGGAATACGCCCACAATTCCCTGAAAAGCTCCGCTATTGGCATGTCCCCTTTTGAATGTCAGTTTGGGTACAAGCCGCCACTGTTCCCTGACCAGGAACCTGAAGTTGACGTACCCGCAGCTATCGACTGGGTCCGTCATTGTCGATAGACCTGGGCGATAGCCCGGACAGCCCTCGAGCGTGCTTCGCGGGATGGTCAATGTCAAGCCAATAAGCGATGTACAGCAGTTCCTTGCTTCGAGGTGGGGCAACAAGTCTGGCTGTCTACTAAGGACCTTCCCCTCCGAGGGGGTTCATGCAAGTTGGCTCCTCTCTACATCGGCCCCTTCCCCATCACCCAAATCATCAACCCAGTAGCCGTTCGCCTCCGCCTTCCATCATCTATGAAAATAAACCCTATCTTTCACGTGTCGCTCCTCAAGCCGGTGTCCACCTCATCCCACGCTGCTGGACTCCCGCTGGGTGCGGGGTCGCCTGCAGTATTTAGTGGACTGGGAGGGCTACGGGCCTGAGGAACGCGCATGGGTCCCAGCGCGGGACATCCTGGACCCAGAGCTCATCCGCACCTTCCACACCGAACACCCGGACCGCCCTGGGGGGTCCGCGAGGAGACGTCCCCTAGGAGGGGGGTGCTGTAAGGGTTGTATGGCGGTCCTTTCCGCCATGATTGGGACACCTGCTAATAATCCACTTACCTGTGCACGGGCACCCAATTAGGATTATTACAGGCCCTATATAAACCGACTTACCCCATAGGGGCGGTGCCAGAACTTCACCTCATTCTGTGCTACCGCACGCTAGTGCTACTGCCACTGTCGGCTGTACCTCCCCGCACCCAGACCCCTTAATAAAGATCACTTTGTTTACTAAAGTTGCTGCTCGCCTCCTGCTGTCGTCACCGCACAACAGAATCCACTCCTTCGTCGCGCTGCCGACCCTTACATCCAACATGGGAAATGAAACGTCAGGAAGGCGAAAGAACACCCGACATGGATTTCCCGAAAGAACATCTATGAAGAACAATTCTTACTCGTGAACAATAACCCTGTGGAGTTCAGTGAGCACGCCACAATAAATCAAACATCTGCTACTGAATGTTGGACGCAGAACAAAAGGCACGCGGTGCGTGGGGGAGAACAAAGCCGTCTGTGTTCGCTTCTCCTCCCACTTGGAGCTCTCAACAAACGCGGACATCGATCGGCAGCTTTAATGTTTACAACCGCAGCACCAGAGAGACGGTTCCAGGCCCACCTTGAGCCAGCTTTGCTTTGGGTTTTCTAGTTTGGAGGTTTTATGGCACAGGTGGTCTATTAAACTTCTGGGATACTGCCGCTGAATGGGTGAATTACTGAAAGCACGGAATGACTAATTGATTCCCAGAGACTGATTGCCATAATTCAGGCTCTGGTTTGAGTCATTATCGATTGTGTTTGTATTGTATTTAAGGTCTCATTTGTACTGCTAGTCTTGAATATAAACGCATTTTGTGACTATGAGTTTGCATCACGTGCAATGTTTGATTGTCGATTGCGTACTGTCTCGTACTGGTGTCGTGAATCATTCGAGTAATATGCCTCACTTGTCCAAATAGTCTAAACAAAATGACCATCCAGTTTGAATTTATTATAAATAATAAATATTCACGGAGTGGTTCCACACATGCGTTGTGAGCATATCGGTGATTTGAATTGATTAATCAATCATATCGACTGTGATTTGCGCCCCACCATGGATATTGCCCTGCCGGGATAAGTTCTGGGCCTCCCACGACCTTGTACAGGATTAAGCGCGTACTGATAATGATGATGGCATCATAGCTTTTACTATACTGCTAGCTGATCACCAGTAAGAAAATTACCTTCTTGGTGTAACGCTGCTCAAAGTGAAATCATTACCCATCTTTACCCTGCGCAAGTAATGGAAGTGATCCATTAGGTTTTTTTAGGCCAACCATTCACTAGTGTGATGATGTCTCCAACGTGGGAGGCGAAACGTCGCGAAGGAGAGAGGAGGAATGCTCGACACGGCTGTACCGAAAGCTGAGCTCTTCAGAGCAATTGTCATTACGCATCGAGCCGTAACAAACCGACATCGCGAACTGCGCCCGATCGACTGACCACGTCTCCTAAGCGTCTCATTGCGGGCGACTCACATGTATGAGAGGAGGTGCTCCACGCACTGCACCACGGCGATGCCCTCGGCCGGGGAGTGCTCATACACCAACCCGCACGCACCATCCCGGCCCACGATGAACTGCTCACAGAGCACGAGGACACGCACAGCAGACACTGCATCACCCTGGAGATCGACGCACGGCGCACGTGTCCTGGGGGGCAGCGATGCGATTTTGAGTGGCACACGCAAAGACTAATTTAAGGTGAAATAAGTTGAAAAAATAAAAGCGACGCTTGATCGCTCCATCAGTCTTTTGATGATGCTACCCGATGAAAGCTCTTTGACGTAAAAATTAAAAACCCGATTCCTTTGGTTTATTTATTACGTTACGTATAGCGGGGCCCACCTCTGAATGACTCGCAGATGTGCAAACAAGAGTGAATACGTTAACTCTTGGCACGTCGTTTCTGAAGCGTTGCCGGCCACCTGGTGTTAACGTCTATTGAGAATGGCACAGGGAGAAGAGTGGCTGTTAGAGGAATCACCATCACCAGCCGTCTTTCTCTTCCCGTACACACGCTCTACCAGGCAGCAATCACTAAGGCTGCGTCGAGCTAGAAGAGGCTCACGTCAGGCTAAGAGATCACTTGTAATAATAAAAATTGCACTTCTAAAGTGCTTTTAGCTGAGGTTGTGAATTGTAGAACCGAATTCACCAAGATTTTTGCACTGTGTATGAGTCGATTGACAGAGAAATATCTCTCGTGTAGCCTTAAAAGACTATAATATCAAATACTGTTAGCGAGCACCTATTAAGGCTGACACGGCACATGAAGGAGTTGGTGGCCAGTTTCCCCAGTGGCGATGTTTACACACCACTCCAGATACTCGTTTGAGGCCGAGTGGACCTAGAAGAAGCCCAGGAGTGGTTTAAAAAAATTGTCAATGGTCTTGGCCGGGTTCGTATCGCCACACACTAACCGATACACTACGTTTCCTCAAGTGATTCAATGCATCACCACGAATGCAAACATGAATATAGGTGCACACATCAAGAGAGGCAGCATTGCCTGGCCGACCTTGATAAAGCCTCGACGCAAATGTGTGGCAAGCCAAGCACCGGTTATGCGCGACCAAGCGCAAGAGTAAGCGGTGTTCTAGCAGCACTCGGCTGTCTTCAGAGTGACGATGTTAATTAACTCACCAGTACTGAAAAAATTTCAATGAATTTTTGGCATGCGTTAAAATACACTCGTATTTTCCAATAGGCCTTTAATGCTATAGCCTACGGTGGCCTACTATACACCACGTTCTGTGTCTGCAGTGGGAGGGGGCATCCGTGAGTGGCAGGAGTCGTGACCAGGGCGCTGTGTGGCACGGTACGGTGGTGGTGGGTAGAGCTACTGCCTCACAGCAAGAAGTTCTGGGTTCGATTCTTGGCTTGGGTGCCTTTCTATGTGAAGTTTGCATGTTTTTTCTTCTGTGTCCACGTGGATGGGTATTCTGATTACCTCCCACAGTCTACATGCATGCTACCTAAGTTAATTGTCCTAACTAAATTGCCCTGGGTCTGCTCAGATATTGTAACTTACCCCTCTCTGCTGAACAACTGTTATAACGAACTACATAACTCAACGGTTCTGTCTAGCTTTAATTAAAACTGACTGACGACTTTATCTGGAATTGGCTCTCGTGACAAACAAGTTATTCTCTCCTAGACTAGAGGACGGGAGACAGAGCGCAGTTTATGGGCGGTGGGCGCAGCACCTGCATGGGTTTGTCGAACCAGCGGTTCCCGCTGCTAGCGCCAGACCCGCCCCCGTGCAGCATGTTTTCCGCCAGGAGCACGTCCGTGAGCGGCCGGTTCATGGTGCCGTCCAGGCACAGCAGGAAGATGCAACGCTCGATTGCGTCCAGCGAGTCTCGATTTGTCGAATCTGTCGGCCCAACAGCGAGGGGGATTAGAACCCAAGTGGTCAACATCGCTGGAGTGGCGGTGCAGCGGTGAGGCAGGGTTGTGCTACGGAACCTGGTGACCCGAGAACAATCGCTGACGTCTGCAACGAGTGGTATGTGCGCTGGTTTTCAACCTCAGGACTTCATCAACACGCACTTGAACAACTTGGTGAATGTGTTGATGTGCAAGGTGGCCCAGTTAGCTTATGACCTCTATTCCATTGACACCGATTTGTTTTCTTTTGATCATTCATTTATGTTTTAAACAACCTTTTTTTCGTATTTATGATGGCTAATACGAGATAGACGGATGTTTATCATTCCAGCAGAAAATACCCAGTGAGCTTGTAAGCTCTAGATGCGGAACACAAAAAAGTCCGACCTATCCAACACAGCGACAAACGTTCATATAATAGCTCATACACTATTGAAGCGCGGCTTGCGGTGAGGAGCGCGTGTGCTCATGAAAGATCACAAACCAGAAAAAAAAACCGCTATGAAACGGGGGTCCCCAGACATGTGGACGACCCTGGAAGGGCTCCCAGTTCGACTCTCGAAACAGACCTCTCATCAGGCAGGCGCGCGCAGCCGCCCATGTGCTACGGGCCTCGGTGGTGAGGAGGCCGATAGGAGGGGGAGGCCCCTTCTCCACCTCGGCCAACTTCACGATCTTCACCAGCTGCGTGAAGAGGTCCGTCTCGCTCAGACGGCGGAAGTTGATGACGACGTCCAACACGAAGAACTGTACGAGAAAGCGGATGGAGAGAAGGTGCGCGCTCTGTTCGGGTCACCGCCTCGAAGGCGTGAAACACAGGGACATGTTGTGCTTGGGGTAAACAGAAGTAGAAAGCGAGGGCTGTACCCTGTGTCACTTGTGTACAGATTTCCCAGGACAGCTGCCACCTCAAAAACGGGGACGATTCTGGAAAAATTGGGACTGGTGGCGACCATACTCTTAGTTAATGCCTCTTGTTTCTTTTTTTGCCCCTGCTCCATGGAAACTGACTACACCTCCACTGCATCCAAAGCCTTGATGAATATTTGTAAGGTCCGATATATGAGAATTGCTCTTAGCTGCTTTTTCGGAATAGCCTTAGTCTGATTATGCCTCCACTGTGGGAGCCGAAACATCGCTATCTCAAAAGAGCAGCTCTTACGCGCTATTTTCAAATTATTAATGCCTTGAACACTGCAGAAATTCTCGCCCACGTGGTTCCCGGGACTCGTGATGCCAGTTGTCAGAGTCTGGGTCTGAATGCGGGTTCCAGCCGCTCGTGATTAATTATTTGTCGAGTGCAGTGAGCTGAAGATCGCTGCCCTGTCTGCAATCACTGCACCATAAATTCCTTAACAGCACATCCCAGTTATTACATAAATATTTTTGTTTTATCTCCGTGATGAACACGTTTTGAAGTACATTATTGTTATAAGCTCTAACTAAATAACGCTGCTTGAACATATTTGCTTCCAGTTTCCTTCCACAGTTTCTGCACCGTGGGGGGGAACAAAGTTCGATTCTCGAGTCAGATGCCTTTTTGTGTGGAGTTTGCGTGTTCTCCCAGTGTTTTAATGTGGTTTGCCGGGTATTCTGGTTACCTTCCACCGTCTTCAGACACGCTGCTGCCTTGGTTAATTTACCTACTGAGTAAATTGCCTCAAAAAGGGCCCTGCAGTGTACTGGCATCACATCCTGGGTATAGCTGTCCTTGCGCTCTCTGTCCGGCCCCCCACGACCGAGCACATGATTAAGCGAGTACGGATACTAACTGATAATGAATGAATGAATATTTCTCGTACCAGCCAGGCTGCACTTTTGTCTATATTCCTGTTCAAAGAGACGCACCCTATATCATGGCCAGTCACCAGGCTCGAGCGTTGGGAAATGAACCAGCTGATGGTAGTAACGAGACACGCATTGGTCTTGCGGGGTCGATCCGAAATAGAATACATTTTTTTTACGGACACGTAGAAACTTTGCTCTGAATACGAAACATTCCTGTCAAAGTTTGTGAATGAAAGCATCCCCTCTAATCTGCATTCGGTGTCTCTGCACGGATTTTTTTTCCTGTAACCGACTACGCATCCACCAAGTCAATAGACTCCAGCCATTAGGTGATTAGTTCGCTCTCATGCGGGACCCATTACGCTGATGAGCCCTTGGTTAGGGAATGGTTAGGGAATGCCCCCAATGGGCGACGGGGACAATGAATCATTCATTCATTTAATTAAGCGGTCGATACAATGACCAATCCATCACGCAGGATGATAATCAATCACAGCAAATGTAACGTTTGCAACACCGCGGTACGGTGACGTCTGCTGGGAGGGGATTAGAGATACGGTCTCGAGGGGAGTCTGGAGTGCGGGAGAGCCTTGGCAGAGCTCAAGAGTGGGTTTGCCTAGAACGAGGGATCTTTAATCATAAAATTGAAAAATAACTTTGTCTCATTGTTTGTTTTATGGCACATTATACTGCAGGCATGTGGGGTTGTTTTACCTGCCTTACTCGTGCATGCATTCGTCCACAACATCAACGTTCTCTATATCACCATTTATTTATTTAACGATAGCCAGTGAAGTTGAAACCCGCCTGGGGGTTTCCGTAATTAAGTAAATGATACGAGGATACTTTGGCCTGGCAGTCAGAACAAAAATGAAAAACAACCGCTGCAATACTGTAAATGGACAACTCACAAACATTAAGCTACTTTAATGCGAAGAAATTACTTGCCTAGGAGAGACGTTGTTGAAGTGCATTGCTTTACGTGCCGTGAGAGTGCGATATGAGACAAATGCACTTTCCCTGACACGTGTGTGAGCGGGAAGCATCTGGTGTGACGACATAGTGACGCAACTTTGCAACGTCATTAATCATTAATCATCCACAATTCCAGACACTTCATGAGTCCGCGCACCTGCACTGTCTGCATCGCCATTCATAAAGACAAGAGTCATGTGTACCTGCTTACATCACGCGGTGCAGTTGCGTGGCCTCCACGTGTTAGTCTGTGGAGCTCAGTGTATAGAGCAAAATATGGAATCCACGATAATTACACATTACGCTCGGGCCAGGGGCCCGAGTTTAAAGGGGCTTTGCAATTATGTTCTATGAATGTAATTAAAACAGTAATATTTGCACTTCTGGAGCGCTTTTCACCCGAGGGTCACAAAGCGCTGCACAGAGCTGTGGAGGAATGGCATGTCAACAACAACATTAGAGTAGGTCAATTACAGTAAAATAATGACTATACATCAAAGGACATAAAATAACAGATAAAACAATTGTTAAACAAATAAAGGAAGGAACAGATGTTCCAGAGCAGGCACAGGTCAATAGCGAGCCTTCATCCAAGCACAACAACAGTGAGCAGCATCAACATTCGGAGCAGGAGAACTTCAACAAAAAATGCCCTAATTTTATCCTATACAAGAAATACAGTGAAGAGAAACCCCACAGGAATCCAATCCCGACACAAAAACATTTCAAATTTTACATCACCAACACGAACAAAATTCAACTCTTTTTCATTTTTAAAACCTCCAACCGATTAAGAAAACACTACAACAACCCTTCTCTATACAGCTCTCCATCACTATTTGAACAATTGATCTTGAACAATTGTATATTTGAACTTCCTATTTGGAGTGTACCGCTGTTTCTGTGATATGAAAGTTAAACCTAATTTGAAAACTTATCTTTTCCACTGACCGGATCATAGCACAGTTGTCTCAACAATAACTATACACACCAGGGCAAAAGACAGATGGAGAAACAGGGAAATGCAGCGTGACACAGAGACAAATATTTACCCAGAGAGGTGCAGAAACGCAGGTAAAAATAGAGAAATATACGGAAGATATAAGGGAAAGCAGACACCGATATAGGGCGAAACGGAGAACGGCACAGGTGTATATACACGGTTATGTATAGATGCTACAATTTAAATTGTTAATGCTCATTGAAGTTTATAGCTTACAGTGATTAATACGGCACCACAGAACACGTAATATTTGGGAGTTTATTAACGGCGTGTATAGGAATAATGAAACCCCCTCCCCCCATGCTTCACTGGTGTTGTGATATTCGAGCCCGTGCTGGATATTCAAACTAGAGCGTCTTATTTGATGATACTGCAGAAATACAGAGGGGCAAATAGAGCAGTCGACACGTGGGGATTCAGAGAGCGAGAGAAAGCCAGAGACAGGCACCATGAGACAGACACAGCGTTGTGAGCCCCACACAAAAGTGGCGCCCTGTTCGAGTGCGCGCCCCGCACGCGGGGTTAGTGCCGGGCGGGGGTCACGGGAAGGGAGCGTCACCCACGTGATTGTTGCAGGCCACGATGATGTGCTCGGGCTCAGGCATCACGCTGCTGCGCGGCGCCACTAGCGTGTCGCGCGGGTGCCCGGCCAGTCGGTACGATGAGAAGAGGCGGTAGTACTGCTCCATGCACAGCGGGTGACCTGCTAGTTGGCCCCGCGCAAAGTCCTGCGGCAGCGCCCGCCTGCGTGCGTGTGTGTGCGCAATGAAAGTCACTCAGTTTTGTGTGTAAGCTGGAAAGAATCATTCAGCTATGTATATATTTTTAACATTTTCCAGCAGGGACGAGTAAGCAAATTCTAACACCTCAGGGCACCGGGGGAAAGCTAGTCATTGCAATTAACCAAGGTAGCATGTCTTTGCACAGTGGTGGTAAACCAGAGAATCTCGTGAAAACCCACGTGTAACACTCAAATTCAACACACAAGGGTACCCGAGCCGATAATATAACCGAGGAACTTGTTGCTTGTGAAGCAACAGCGCTACTCACCACGCCACCGTTAAGAGCAGTTTCAACGTCGCGGTTAGCACGTCTCGCTACCAACTGCCGAGTTCGATTCATAGGCACGGCCACCAACACCATTGATGAGAATTGCTCTACATAGCTATTCTCGCCAAGAAGAGAGAAGCAACACGCGACATGGCTATCTTGCTTGAACAGCTATATAGAGCAATTCTCAACAATCGCATTGAGCTGTGACTACATCGGTACACCGTGACTACCTACACCAGTACACCGTGACTACCTACATCAGTACACCACACATGGTTTATTGAACCGGTCTTGAGCCTTTCCTAGGTCATTTTTAAATGAGCACTTGACCCTAGAGTCTTTTAAGGCTCTAGAGTGGATTTGTATGTGTATATGTATTTGGGCTATGTGTGTCTATGTAATGTGTATTGGAGAGATCGCTTGGGCTAGTTGTTGAAATTCCATATTTAAAGACCACATTACATAACAGTGACAATCACCGCTCACACGACCAGACTTAGTGATGCATTGTTACTGGATAGTGCGTATTGATGATGTTGATGATAATAATGATTATGACTGAGCTCTGGACAAGATTTGAACGTGGCCGCATTACTAGTTGCTCCGCTGCTCCTATAATGATCAAAGTAAATCCAGCTTGGAGGGTGAGAAAAAACTTACGCATCAATCACCACCTTGTAGTCCAAGATCCCTGAGATGAGTCGAGCAGCAAAACTGGATACACACACACACACACGTGGAGACATACGGTGAGCCACGCTGTTTTCAAGTGAACAACTCCCGCCATCGTTACCCCTCTGTACGAGTTCGTATATCTATTTAAACATCAACGGGCCATCTAAATATTTAAATCAGCCAAAGTCTCCCGTCATTCTCGCGACTTGCATAGCCGCCTCCAGTCTGAACGCCACGCTTCTCCTCCTCGAATGAAAAAAGACAACAGCTTCGTGCTGCAAACATTTGCTTGAGAATCGTTTCAGAAGTCTGATGATGCCTTGTTATGTGGGTGGTGAAACGTCACGAATGACAGAGGAGGAACGCTCGACACGGATATTAAGAGAAATTCTCATACATCGAGAAAACCTACATCAATGCAAAACGTTTGGTTGATTGTTGCTTTGCTATGCAATGATGTAGGTTTATCATGGCTCGATGTATGGAAAATGCTATTCATAGCTGTTCTTTAGGGAAAACCTTTATTTTCGCTTTCTCTCTTTCCCTTCCTTCGAATCATCACATCTCATCTCATTATCTGAAACCGCTTAATCCTATATAGGGTCACGGTGAGCCGGAGCCTATCCCGGAAACACAGGGCGTAAGGCAGGAATACACCCGACGACGGGACGCCAGTCCATCGCCGGGCATTGCGGGACAATTTTAGTCTGCGAGCCAATCAACCTATCCAGGAGCATGCTTTTGGACTGTGGGAGGAAACCGGAGTACCCGGCGAAAACCCACGCGGACACGGGGGAGCATGCAAACTCCACACAGAAAGGCACCCGAGCCGAGAGATTCGAACCCGGGACCTTCTTGCTGTGAGGCGTCAGCGCTAACCACTGGGCCACCGCGCCGCCCATCATCACATTGTAATGATAATAATAGTACAGCGTATAATGTGCATACACATTCCACGCCTGGTCGGAAACGAGACACAAATACTGAGGCCCGGTGTCGAACTCAGTGTAGGAAACACTGTTGAGGTCGGTGTTGTTTGGAGTAGTTTTTTTTGAATGTCGAGGTTGTGGTGGTCTGTTAGAGGTGTAGGGGGAAAAAAGAGGTGTAGGGGGAGACTGCTCCAGGTAGTGGGTGTGGCTATGGAGAAGCGCCGTTCTGCGTGTTTTAGACCGGGGAATGCTGAGTGTGGGCGGCGCGGTGGCCAGTGGTTAGCACTGACGCCTCACAGCAAGAAGGTCCCGGGTTCGAATCTCTCGGCTCGGGTGCCTTTCTGTGTGGAGTTTGCATGCTCTCCCCGTGTCCGCGTGGGTTTTCGCCGGGTACTCCGGTTTCCTCCCACAGTCCAAAAGCATGCTCCTGGATAGGTTGATTGGCTCGCAGACTAAAATTGTCCCGCAATGCCCGGCGATGGACTGGCGTCCCGTCGTCGGGTGTATTCCTGCCTTGCGCCCTGTGTTTCCGGGATGGGCTCCGGCTCACCGTGACCCTATATAGGATTAAGCGGTTTTAGATAATGAGATGAGATGAGATGCTGAGTGTTAGGAGCTGTGGAGGGTGATTGAGCGCGTTGCAGTGAGCGCTGTGAGTGGATGGGCGAGTTACTGGGGGTGTCCCGGCTGCCCGGGACTCCTTTGCTCGTCCTGCTGCCCATCTCGAGCTGAACCCTCTTTGTCTCGAGAACTCAATCTCGGCCTCCCTTCCTTATCCCAACCATCTTGTCCCCACTCCCCACTCCCGGCTTCTGTCCCATTGCACGAGAGTTGCGCTGCCGCTGGTATGAAAAGTTGTATTTTCATGAACTTCATAACGGTTTTATTGTTTATAGCTCATTGTTGTCGGATTTCAAATCAAATTCTTACTGTGATCATGGTTACTGTTGGTTATTATGTTGTATGTTCTTGATCAACTACTATTTATTTTTTAGAGCAACAGTTAATAAATAGCCATTTAAACACACATATAAATATCATTATTATAATACACGTAAAATAATAAATATGTAGAATTCAAACACAAATGAATACCATTGCAAACTATTCTTGCCGTTGTTAACTTTTATAGGAATCCATCTGTTTATTTAATTACTCCACCCTTCTAGACAATCCCTGCGCAAGGCAATCAGGAAAGAAAAAGTCACATCGCGTATATTCGCCTTGACACACACGTTCCCGATATTGCGTACAGCTTTATGTTACGTGGCTGCGCTAAGAGGCTATGTAAATCATAATCGTATTGTTTTAAGGAAGAGTCGAGCCTCGTTGTGCAAAGAGAAAGCTGTGCGGTGGCCGCGAAGCCATGGTGTAAAAGAGCTGTCCGCGGTGCTGATCCGCCATGTCCGGACACGTGACGGGTGAGTGCTACACTGCAGGATCACAACCTATAGCACATCAAGGCCAACTTTGCCCACTTGCGTCTGGTCTCCATCGACCGCTAGGTGGCACTTGCGGCCCACTGATGGGTTGCAACCCACCAGTTGAGAATGGTGGCAGTATTGTACATGTTTCTCTGTTTTGCATTAAAGTGATCTGGGTATGTAAATTAGCACACGTTGTCATGCGTTTGGTCCTAAATATGTTACACATTGTCATTGGTGACTGTCTGAATATCTGATGTAAATTCTAACTATGTTACCACTGCACGCATTTGTCAGTGTACTGCTGGATAAAAGCACACTATTGTGTAAACCGGTGTAAGACTTTTTAAGGGCTTAATAGCTAAATTTCGGCACGAATATTATTACGTGTATGCCTATAACTCGGAACATATTAAACAGCATGTATTTTTGCTCCACCCAAAACTGACATTTGTTTAAATAAACCTGATGCCTTCTAATAGTCTATTTGGAATTAGAAGATCTTAACAATTGCATCATTGCCAGAAAGGGTAACAACTTGGTAATTTTTAAACTTTTTTTTTGTTTCTATGTAATTAACAGAACAGGTTTTTACTATTTTTGGCAATTATGCAGGTGTTAAGATCTTAAAACACCAAAATAGACGCAAAAGCCACAAATACTTGTGGCAAACTATGCAAACAGGAAGCTTTGATAACATATGCATTGTCCTTCAAAACTGTTCGGCCGACACCAAATGTTCACGTGTCTGTCTTTCGCGGAGTTAATGAATCTTAAAATTAAATTATATGCAATTTTAATTCTGAAAACGTATACCGTAAAACCTCGCAATTTGCTCCCTTCCCGTTCACAGATCTGTCCCTAACCGGCTCGCAGACTTACCGTAGCTCGCAGATTTGCCGTAGCTGCCAGATTTGCCGTAGCTCGCAGATTTGCTGAACCGCTAGCGGCGAGACTTTCTTGTGTTTTTTTAATCCAGGTCCCCCAATACTGGGGGGCAACATTTTCGAAACTGTCTATATTTCCAACCGCAAAACCACTTTAACAATCATCTTTAACAACTAAGAACGGAGGAGCAACGCGAGTTGGTACAGTCAAGCTCACAGGTAGCACAGGTGGTACCTCGGCCAGTCATCTCTCAGTCAGTCAGCCCATGGTACCTGGGTCTGTCCCGGGACCTCCTGTTAGCGAACCTTCGACACTTCGCGTAGTCTCACAGTGTACGTGGCCTGGCACAGGCGCCGTGGGGACTTCACCACCACTTAGGAGCGAACGGCACTTGTTGTATGTGTATATGTTTACAGTATTACAGAGTTTGTGTGTGTTTGTGTGTGCAGTTTCACACCGTAGTTGGTCAGACTGGTCTCGGAAAAGCTGCCTTGGCAGAACCATGCCAGGGTTTGAGTTGACCGGAAGTGGTACTCGATTGTCAAGATACATGTCATTGAGCCACCACTCGTACACCTGCATACACATATGAAGACAAAGATCCACTTATAGCCTTGAACAGTCTGTTTGGACAAGTACCGTTAGTGAGCACCTATACAGACCAGCACATTACGCAAGTAGTAGATGGTGTGGTCAGCACCATGCCTGACTGGCTTTGTCTCCCCGTGCCGATATTTACATACCGCACTTGGGGGTTTAAATAGATACCACCAAGGTATAACACTGTCAACAAATAACAGGTGTAGGGACTGGACCACCCACCTCGAACACGTGTTCGCTACAGTGTCTCCACCTAAGCCCAGAATAAATAGGAAATCTCTGCGAATTCATTTGGAAAGAAACCGGCATTAGTTTCAGTTAATCAATCTGCGTGTGACTGCTGAAGTAGCAATTAATTACTGTGTACACACGCATGTGACTTGCTTGCCCTGTTTATGGCGATTGACAGACAATCAATGTGATTACTACGGAGTTAATTGCAATTTAATGGGCATGCTAACAAGCGCAGTTCTGCTGACTAATTATGTTATGAGAGTCAAAGAGAACGAATTATGGATATGGCAAAGAAAGCTAATGACGCTGGCGTCTTTCGTCGGTTATAATCTGTAAAATAATAGTTGAATGACCTTTAAAATAACGTGAGACAATGCATGAGCTGCTATATTTAAAAATGCAAATGTAGATACTTTGTATACAGTACATTGTTTAGTTTGAACGAGTAACCAAATTGTGTTTAATGGATTAAAGCTCTGTTTTAATCAATAATAAACGGATTCGTTATTATTGACTTGTTACTAAAACATACTTTTATTTAAATCAACTACTCACGCTGTAATAAAACATCAAAGCATTTTAAACATAACAGTAAATTAGCGGAGCATCAGTAATTTACATACACGAACAAAAGCACAAGTGTAATTTATGTTGGTAGATTTAAATTGTAAACATTTAGCCGGACGGTGATGGTGTGTGCCTGTGGTCCAGCACTGTGCAGGTGATAGCTGGTGGATCACACGAAGGTTAATCTGTCTTCCCATAGGTGTCGAGGAGGAGCCATACCCCTGGCTTACCAGGAGAAGGCAGTACAGCAAATGCGGACTCAGATGTGTTTCCATACACGTTGAATCAAAGACAACACAGACAAATCTCCTATCACTGAGCATTACGTGGCAGGGAGCGGTGGTGTAACAGTTGACGTGCTGTGTGGCAAAACGGGCGACCCGGGTTCGATTCCTGTTTGCGGTCAGCTCCGAGACCTCTCCTAGGTCAGTTCAAATGAAAACCTAGATCTCAAATAATGAATACCTGGTTTGGTGATGTAAAAAAGAGAAAATGTTTCACCCTTTAGGGCAATAAAATAGTTACGATTTTAAAGCATCAAATTAGAAATATTTCACAAGGTGTGAAGTTTGAAAAAAGCCACACATCCTTTTATGGCAAAACATCCAAACAATTTTATTATAATGCTTTGGTAATGTATGCATTGTCCTTGAAGCTGATTATCCTACACCATAGACGGGTTTCTTTAGATTATGATCTCACCATTGGTAGCCAGGTGTTGCCAAAAGGCAAGCAGCTTAGGACAAGGCAGATATCAATGCTTTAATAGCTCGGGTCGAGCTGCAATATCTATAGGTACCTTTAACCAGTCCAAAGATGACGCAAAAAGAGAAATGGTTTTAACGAATTCGATTTGTAAACATCGCCACTGGGAAGACCAAGGCAGCTGGGCATGTTGTGCCGCGCCGGCCTTCATAGGTACTTGCTAACAACACTTGACCCGACAGTGTGTGAAGGCTACACAGAAGATCTTTTGTAAGTCCACACGCACCCAGTTGGTGCGCTGCATGCGTCGTTCCAATAGTGCTCTCTGCAGACGCTCCCCGTGTCCCCCGGGCGCGCCGAAGCGCTCCACCAGCACTTGAGTGCGCCGGAACTGCTCCGGGGCGACGAGGTGCCGCATGCAGTCCAAGTAGCGCCGCAGGGTGTCGGCCAGGGGCGGCACGGGCAGCAGCGGGATGGCCTGGTAGGGAGGCCGGGGTCGGGGGGGAATAAGGGACGTCTTTTCTTTGGTATGGTGTGCGTCCGAGGGCTGCGGGTTAAGCAGGTCGAGAGAGTGGAGCCACGTGGTGGAGTTGAGGTTGTTAATCACTTAGATGGGACATGCTCAACCGGTGGGTCGCGACCCATCAGTAGGCTGCGAGCACCACCTAGTTGTCCGTGGAAACCAAGTGGCTCAAGTTGGCCTTGGGGTCCAAGAGGTTAAGAACCCCTGGCTTAAATTCCTCCCTCGAAACTTCTGTCGGGGCAATCATCAGATATACCGCTGATGGTCTGACGCCCGCAACAGCCACATCGAGGGTTTGTCTCATGCACCAATGCAGCCATGAAAGAGACAAGCGCATCGTAACCGTCCCATTCAGAGCTTGTTGAGATGGTTGTGCCATGACGTTATGTACTGATATAAGTATCATGAGGTCTATGGGCTGGAGGAGCCAGGTTAACATAGGGGGTCCAATTTTATTAATTCCACCAGGGCCAATACAATCCACACTAAAGAACAATACTGGCATTGCGTATGCAATAGCTGCTGCTGCTGCCCCTGTTCTCTCATAGACGCGTCCTCCAGCCACCCATGCTGCCTTCTGCCTAAACACCTTCAAGTCCAGGCTCAAGACATTGCTCTTCTCCACTGCCTATGACTTTCTCCTACGACGTGTCTTACAATTCTAAAGTGTATTACATTTCTAAAGTGTCTTACATTTCTTAATGCATAGAGATTGCATCACTTTTTTTAGTTTAAAATTTTAGAAGAGATTTTACAATTTCTGGCAATAATACAAGGGTCAATGTCTTAAAACACCAAATAATAATATTTGCACTTCCAGAGTTCTTTTCATCCGAAGGTCACAAAGCGCCTTTCAAAAAGTGTCAAGTTTGCAAGAATCACATATACTTGTGGAAAATTATGCAACAGAATTTTTTAGGAGTTTTGTATGATGTTCATGTTTATTGTACTGTTTATTTAGATACAGCTCCATCATAACATCGTATACATTCAATTTGGATTATGTAAGTTGTAAAGCGCTCTATAAGTGCAACAATCCTCCATAGTTTGACCCACAAATTGCCATCCTCAGGAGGACCAGAGATGCAGCATGGAAATTAACAAAGAAATGCGATCTTGACACAAATTGTTTAGAGTATAGCATCTTTCGTGACCGTTGCACTAAAATGGTGCGTGATGCTAAACAAGCTTACATCAGAACTACACTGTTGGCTTCACATGGAAACCCAAAGCTATTTTGGTCTGCTATCAATGC
>JAZEWT010000010.1:13717809-13770412 GCA_036362905.1 Mordacia mordax
AAGATGCAGGGAAAAAGCTTATGTGGCGGCTGCCCCACATTTTTGGAACAATATAGCCTGAGCTTGAAGTTAGAGTCACCACCATTGATGAGCAACCTTTCATCCCAACGACAATTAGAGTATTTGCTCAGCTGTGTTTGCAAATTGCGATTCGTGTTTAAATCGTTGCTAATGTTGCATTTGTTTCCACTCAATGTGCAATATGCTACCTATACATGTATTATTGTTTTTTTCCCCCTATTGCAACGCTTAATTGTGTTTATATATATGGTCAGTTATGTGCAATGCTGTGTGTAAATGTTTTACTTACTTTTTTGTTACTTTGATATTTAAATATTTTTATTAATTTATTGCAACTCGCAAGTTTGTTGTGTTTCAGGAGTCCCGTAAAAAGTTTGCAAGCTCACGAGGTGTTTTATTGTTCTGTAAAAATAAACATCTACAATCTATAATCTACCTACTAGCGTTACGCGAGCCTGCAGCCAACCAGGTCAGATCTGTGCTGGCCGCCAGTTCTCGATAGGAGCTGCTCCGAGCCGCCACACCCTCCGCACCTTACCTGGCTGTCTCTCCTCCGGGACTCCTTAGTGGACTTCTCGAGCACTGGCATGGTTTCTCCAAGCAGTGCAGCGGTACCAACCGGTCGTTATATCCCTGCAATGGGCACATCCACACAAACATCGCTGCACATTAATCACGTATCCCCTCGGGGTGGGTAGCCCAGCGGGTCAACGTGCCTAACTCCGAGCAGCAGTGCTGTGAGGATCCATCCACAGCCGGGATAGCCAGCTACCTGTACTCATATCATAGGTTTCATTTTATTATGGGATTCTGCCATACAAATGTGGAATTTGCAACTCTGTTCCAGGACCATCAGTGGTGCTGATCACCGCTAATCTTTTTTGTCGCATAGAAAGAGACTTTAATAAAAATACTGAGAATAAAGATCCTCCAATTAACGTGTACACTGCCAAGGCAACTGATATTAGTAGCTGTTATTGCTCCCGATAGGGTGATGACTCCAGTACTAGCTCTGCCTACCTTTAATAATTATTATTGCTGCAGAGAGCTGCGGAAAGAACGGCGCGTCAACAACAACAATGACATCAGAATGGCAAATCAGCCGTTTTGATGTCGTGCACTGTTATCGCCTTCTATAGGAGGCAAAGGTCATGTTCATAAACAAACAACTCGCATCGGTGTGGCAAGGTTAGGAAACAAACCCGTCAGTCGGACATCATAGTACAATGAAAATAAGCTTGACAATCATGCACATTTATATACATTGTCCATCTATACAGAACATAACGCTTGTGTAGCGAACCAACTCTCATTGCTTTGCTTACATCGCTCGAGAAGAAACACCAGAAATGGTGCTGCTAAGCCACTCCATACTGAGCCATAAGGTTTACGGCATATATATATAATTTCTGTATTTACTAGTGCATTTATGTAACTCCATTCTACTGCATGTGTAACTGTATACAGGTGTATCCCGCACACGTGTTGTTAGCATATAGATACACGCCGTTAAGTGTTATCGTTGTATTATGGTGTTACCTGCTTGTTATGTTAGTCCATGTGATGGTGCGCTATAGTGTGTGTGCACTAGAGCCTGTGTGCGTAGGGTGATTGCATCTTTGGGATATTTCCATGATATTGTGAAATCTGATCTTGTGAATAACAACAGGGGGGTGAATTAAAAAAATAACTGGTAAGTCAGGCAATGTGCTGATCCTATCACATGAAATGTAAAGACCACAATTGAGATGGAAAGAGGGAGCGATCAACACAGCTGTCCCGAGAGAGCAGCTTTTCGAAGCAATCATCGTGTATCGAGCCGTGAAAACCTACACAATTTCATGACCACAATTGCTAAATGAAACCGGATAAGAGTACACTTGTGTGAGATGGCACCATCTGCTCTGAATACCCTTACAAACGAGATGGTCCATCTCGAGAGATCATCCAGATAACATATTTCAACATAAAAATCTAAATAAAACTATTCCTCCTCAGACAACCATGGGCCGGTGCTCATCTCTATCAGCACTGTGCTAGACTTCTACATTCCTGTGGCGGGAACAGGTCTATGTATTGTTCCACCACTGTCGTTGTCCCACAGCATGGATTTCACCAATGAACCTCTGCAGGTTGACTGCTACGCTGATGTTTATCTACAGCAACACAATATGGTGTACCGACATTTTAACTGAATGTGGTGAAACAGATCCGTTGAATTTAAATTCTTTATTTGTGTATCCATAATCCACCACAATGGCATGGTATATACGAGGTGATCCGTATATAGATACCGCACAGAAAAATGTGGATAACTTAGTGTACATCTCATCTCATCTCATTGTCTGAAACCGCTTAGTCCTATACAGGGTCACGGTGAAGCCGGAGCCTATCCCGGCAGGCACAGGGCGCAAGGCAAGGATATACCGACGATGGGACGCCAGTCCATCGCCAGGCACTGCGGGGCAATTTAGCCTGCGAGCCAATCAAGCTATGTAGCAGCATGCTTTTTGGACTGTGGGAGGAAACCGGAGTGCCCGGCGAAAACTCACGCGGACACGGGGAGAGCATGCAAACTCCACACAGAAAGGCACCCGAGCCGAGAGATTCGAACCCAGGACCTTCTTGCTGTGAGGCGACAGCGCTAACCACTGGGCCACCGCGCCGCCCACTTAGTGTACAGTGTAGATAAAATATTCGTTTCTAAGCCTTGACATATTTCCCACGAATCTGACTTCACTTACTATAGAGTTTAATACCGTTCTTTGTTAGACATAGAGCAATCGTTTTCACAACATTCAATCAGCCATTAAAAAATCATCTTTCCTAATCAGTGGGGTGTCTATAAATGGATCGCTGTTACTAAATTATTGATCCTGGATGATTACATGTGTGAGAGAGTGTAGGTCATCTAGGACTGTTGATGAGGCTCAACGTTGTCTTGCCGGAATTGATGGCTTTCTGCTGACCTGCGCCTGCTCGGGAACAGTTATTCCTTCGTTGTTTGTTGAAGAATAATTATTATCATTTTCTCGACTTACCTTATGTCTATAATTTATTACTACTATTTGACTTTCAGTGGAACTATTCTGATGTTGTTGTTGACATGCCGTTTTCTCCACAGCTCGGATTAGTAAAAAAAAATCCCCCAAAATATATTACTAATTTTCTAATATTACGTCGTTGTTGCTGATATATTGTTCTCTCCGCAGCTCTGTGCAGCACTTTGTGACCCTCGGGTGAAAAACGTTCTATTAATGCAATTATTATTATTATACGGAAGAGTTACGTTCCTTACTATATTTCTGTTAACTGAATTTCGGTATAAGGAGTTTCCGTATACCAGTGGATGGCTTCGCCGCCATTGGTTGGTAATTCCCTGCTGAAATCGCTGCTTGTCGGTCGGGCTATTTGAATAATTGCATCTCTGCAACGTAAGCTAACCAGTGAGGATATGACGTGGTGTGTAGTGAAATGGACTGAGAATAAATTCCTCCTTCCACTCCCTCTTTGAAAAATAGCTTGCTTTACGATTTATTTTCCGTGGCTGTGATGGTACATCTCCCCCCCCCCGCCTTGCTCCGAGGATTTGAGTACTACAAGAAGGGTACTCAGCTGATGCTCCGTCTGTGTTCTTCTTTACTTGTCTGTACAATATCTCTCGAGGCACTTGTTGAGCAAGGAAGCTGATATTTGACATTAGTGATCAAATGTTTAGACACATTTTTTTTCGTGTGTTTAGGAATGTCCACCTATTTTAGTAAATTTCGTAACAGTTGTACATCATTTGAGATTGAGTCGACGTACGAGAGGCCAATGAAGACGTCATTAACCATGACGTCATCTTGTTTGGAATGGTGTGTGCCTGAGGGCTGCATGTCCGGGTCCACCGAGTGGAACCACGTGGTGGAGTTGAGGTTCTTGATCGCTTAGATACGTCATCATTAATCCATCAGTGTGCTGAAAACGCCACGTAGTGGTCCGTGGAGACCTGACCCAGGTGGGCCTAGAGGTGAAAAAGCGTGAGAATCCCTGCACTACTATACTTGTTTTATTTATTCATTAAATATACCTGATGAATCCTGTACAGGGTAGTGGGGTGGCCAGAGTCTATCCCGGCCGACAGAAGGCACAAGGTGGAGGACACCCAAGATGTAACGCCAGTACATCGCAGGGCACACTTTTTGGGGTCAGCAGCGTGTCTTTGGACGGTGGGATGAAACTCGAATTCCCGGTAAAAATACACGCCGGCACGCGCAGAGAGAACACACAAGCTCCACACAGAACGGCACCCTAGCCGGGAACTGAACCCGGAAACTTCTTCCTGTAAGGCGACAGCGCGACACACTGGGCCACGGCGCCACCCTGCCACCCTACACTTGTTTTTATCGCTCTTGAAAACGGATCCCATTGCTGCAGCGTCCCGATCTTGTCAGTAGTTGGCAGCAGGAGCCACGGTGGGAGTGAAGCCCCACTGTACGTCGGCCCCATACACAGTGAGTGTCATTGTTACAGGTGAGCACATGGAGACGGGCGGTACACAGAGACAAGAGACACGCATCTCTCTAACTCTGTGTGAGCAACAAAAATGGTAATTGTGGACACACTGTACTAATGCAGGTTTTCACGGCTCGATGTTTCGCCTCCAACGTTGGAGGCATCTTCAGGCGTACTGAGACTGAGTGAAAGGTGAGTGCGGTGTGCCCTATGTTTCCTGATCTCAACGGCAGGGCACCGCCTTATCCATATTCCTTTGTCATTGAGTTTTCTAGTCATTTGCTCGTGGCTTCTGGGGTTTAACGTCTTTCTCGCCCCCTTTGATGTCTTTCTCGCCCCCTTTGATGTCGGGGATGATAACTGTTCACAAGAACTACAAAGCCCACGCGTTCGTCCGGATTCAATAAAAACGGACTGATACGTAAAGGTACGGTGTTAGAGTCCACGAGTCTTTACTCCTGCACCACTATCATGTATGTTACCGTGTCACCCCGTGTTAGTGTATGGGTCTCAAATTGTCACAATAACAGCAACGTTTGTGCGTTCACGGCGGATAATTTCCACGCAACCCCCGATAATCCTCGAGATAACTGCAGCTATTAGGAATCCCCTTCGTTATGCGTTGTGAAGACTCGCGGATAACTGAGGATGATAGGAAGAAACATCGCCAGGGATTAAACTTTTTTTATCCCAGCTGTAAAGAACCGTTACGTGGCTCTGTTTAACAGTCGTCCAGCGGGGAGGTGTGAGCAAGTTGCAACATCTTAGGTCACTGGGGACAATTTAGCCAGGACAATTAATCTGGGCAGCAGTAGAAGCAGCAGCTTGTCTTTAGACTGGAGTTTGCACGAACTTCTCAACTCCCTCAATAAGAGTAACAGAGCCTCCGTTGAGAGGACTGCCGTACAGGTGTTATGGAAAAGTGTTTAAGTACTGTAACTATACAATGGAGGGCCGAAGTAAGGCCTTCAAGGGTTCTTATTTATTGTAGTTATAATGTAAGGTAATTATAACGCAATTGTGAATTTTTGGAAAGCTGGAGCGATGAGGAAATGTTTTCTTTCAGCTTGATATGTATTATGGTTTGATCATTGCATTACAGACGCACCTATGGTGGTGTACAGTCCTATATAGCCGTGTACCTAATTAGCCTAGACTAACATTATTAATTATTATTTTTCCAGGGCGACTTGCATCATAATAGAGGTGTGAGGAAACCACAGCGATGCGAGGGGAAGCAGAAATGCATTCAACTCATGCCAACATTTGCCAGACACTCCGTATTCCGGCCGACAAGTGGCGCAAGGTGGGGGAATGCCCAGGATGTGACACCAGTACATCGCAGGGCACACTTTTTGGGGAAATTTACTCCGCAGGCCAATTAATTTAGGCAGCAGCATGTTTTTGGACGGTGGGAGGAAAACGGAGTACCCAGCGAAAACCTACGTGGGGCCAGGGAGAGAACACGCAAACTCCACGCAGAAACACACTCGAGCCGGCAATCGATCCCGGGACCTTCTTGCTGTGAGGCGACAGCCTCCGAGCAAGAAGATTGCAAAGTTAATAATACAGTATCTTATGATTATAAATTAAGACTTGTACTATTATGTTAAATTCAGTGTTCCACTTTTGCATTGTTATTTCCCTGGAATAAGTCCGGGTTTATTTTTCAAATGTGAAAACTTAAAATCTTAAATTGGAGACAAATATAGAGGGTTCTTTCATATTTCAATATATATTTAGTACACGCTATAGCGTTGTTGCTATGACAGCAAGCAGCATTTACTTAACAACACTAGCTATTTAATCCACGTGTTGGCACTGTTAAGTGCCTACGGCTGCTAGCTAGCCACTATGGTAGTTCCAATATCTTCACTAACCACTGATCTGACACGTAGTATTTATCTGACACTTCGCGCAGCGTTCTTTCGCCAACCACGGGGGTTAAGTTCCTGAAACTACCCCTGTGGTTGGTAAAACCGTTTTCGGAATGACTAATGGCTAAACAGAGAATGGAGGTTAGGTTTCAATACCGTGGCTACACAACTTGGTCGGCAAACTACACTTCCTATGCATTCAATAAACATGAGAAACATCTACAACTAGCAAAAATACCTGGCTTTGCCCGGATTAGAAAAATATAGAAATAACACTTTAAGTGTTAAGCAAATAATATAAGTACGAAGAATCTTATTTTCTTACATTAAATTTAGTGGTGCACAGAATTTTTTTAAAATCTTTACAGAAGACTGTTTTTGTCTTTGTATCATTGTCAGCATAAAGAAGTTTGTTTTTTCCACAGCGAACTCTTTTCGTGGCTATGTACAACTGACCTTGAGAAAAACTTTTGTTGATGGACATAGTAAACGCCATAGTACGGGAAACTGCAACCGCATGAACTCAAGGCATATCGGTGGGAATCATGAGGATTCTTGGGATGAATTGGACCTCTCCTTTACGCAGCCTGTCGAAATGGTTGCCTGCAACACGCAGCATCTCGAAAGCATTATTGTTGTCCCAGCTTTGAGCTTCAGGTTATGAGACCTTCCACGTGGCTCGAGGGAGAGTTAAAAAATATAAGCGGGTATTATACTGCCTTGATCACCACCACTGTGTCCACAGATTTGAATGTCGTTTGTGCTCCAGATAGCTGCTGTTGGATTTTGACGTTGGCAGCATAACACTGCTATTTTTGAGAGTAAGGATGGTAAGCTCACACAGGCATTTGTGGTTTATTAAGTTTTACCCAATGTTTGGGAAAACATGTGATTTCAAACTGTCAACGGTGTCGACACAATTGCAGAAACTATCGGGGATTGTTTATTGTTTAGTTTCACCATCAGTAGCCAATAAGGTAAACAAAAATGTGAAATCCTATGAAAAAAATATCCACAATGTTTAATAGTTTATTTCGTTTTGTATTTATTTCTTTGAATACCTTGATTTATTGTCTTTGGTCGAAAAAAGGGTTGGATCTTTCTTTAGCTTGCCGCAAATAACTTAAAGAAACACAAGAAAATCGAATCATTTAATTAACATTTTCTTTCCATCCATCAGTTGATGGTTTTAAGTGGTGAAAAAACACTTTTTTCACTTAAAAGGCATTGTCTAATTTTTTGAATAGTTTTGAAAAATTTGAATCCACCTTTTTAACACGTTTAGCTGATCCCCCTGATCCTAGAAATGTCTACAGATTTTAATTTGACGCCAAATTCGTCTCTAAAATGATGTCACAATCTATATATTCATTTACATTTTTAGTATCCAATCATTTTATCACTTCAGAAATTGTTTCGATTTGAATTCATGGAAAGTCTACCCGAAAAGGATGCGTCACAAAGTAGTTATATGATTCTAAGACTGCAAGTCCACATCGCTGACCGTTCCAGGACCAGCTGCCATGTCGAAATGTTTCTCGATAACTTCCTTTTTTGGGTCCCAAATAACTGTGCCATATCTCGTATGCACTATCTTTAAAAGTGTCAAAATGCATATATGAACAAACAAATAAAATATTACAAATATATACTAACCCTTCAGCTGGTTCATTCATGAGTGTGATGATGCCTCCAATATGGGAGGATAAACGTCACAAAGGGGAAAGTAGGAACACTTGACACGACTATCCTGAAATAAACATCTGTGAAGAGCAATTATATATGACGTCCATTGCTGGGTCCTTTATAACCTGGTAGTTAATTAGCTATACAGCTAGCTAGCCCTATCCAACAAACAAATCACAGAGTCCTCATCCTTATTGATTAATTGTAAAATATTTAAATTAAACTGTCCAACTAAATTAACGTCAGCTTTTACCATTTTCAAAGGTGCACCTCTACCAAGGATGCTGGGAAAAGGATGCTGGGAAAAACATCCACCAATCGGAAGGCAAGGAGACAGGCGGTGAAAATCAGTAAAAACAAAACACCTGCAAATGACTCTAAAAATGCGGTTATTTATGGGTAGAAATCAGTAAAAATCAGAACACATGTTAAAATGTTGATTTGAAATTGACACATGCCAGGCCAACGATTATTACTAATGCTGTAATACCTAAATATTAGTTTCTCGTGCAACATTTTCAATATATTGTAAACTCAATGTCCGTAAGTTGTACGAGTATAATTCTTATAGCACCTGAGATATGTTGTTGAGAAACAGCGCTACAGGAAACCGTGCTATCGGAGATCCAGTGCAGATGTGTTACCAACCGCAATTTTTTTTTAATCTATGAGTTATATATGAGGGCTTCAGTGAGGTATTGATAATAGCCTCAATAATGATACTGTACACAATAAATGTAATTGAGGGATTTATAAATAAAATACTCATGACGTAAAAAATACAATTCGTTTAGGTACTTACCGGTGCATTTGTTTGGAGCTTGTTTAAGACTTACCACCGACTGCCGTCACTTCTGTTATGCTTTTGCTCTTCTTTATTGGGGAGGGGTGTGGAACTGGGTGCAAGGAGCCAGAGCTGGGAGGATGGGTCAGACTCTAACTTATCCTCTTCCTTCTCACAAAGTGACGGGACATGTGAGTTTATTTACCTTTTGATTTTATATGTTGTTACGTTGGTCAGTTCGAATGTGTGTTGTATCGCAGGAATCCCGTATCCAGAGCTTGCAAGCTCCCTGGAAATTTTATGTTGCAATTATAAATATTGATCTATATTAACTTGATGCTCTCCTACCTCCACATGTCATACAAGAAAAAAACCCAAAACACGTTATTGTTGTTGATTTGCCATTCTTGCGTCCTTGTTGCTGATATGCCGTTCTCTCCACAGCTCTGTGCAGAGCTTTGTGATCCTCTAGTGAAAAGCGCTCTCGAAGTGCAATTATTGTTATATAAACTGCATTGTTACAGTAGTACTGATGCTTTTCCTTGACTGTTCAGTCACATTACTAGTACACCTTTTTACAGACATGGGTTAATTTTTTTCCAAAATAAAGGAAAAGTAGTTAACAACGGTCGGGTAAGCACACATTCGGGCAGGGTTCAAAACTGTCAGGCAGCAGTGGGTGCTGATTGGCTTGGCACCAGGTGTTTTCTCCAGGACAAAAAGCGTTATAATAATAATTGCACTTCCAGAAAACTTTTCATCCAAGGGTCACAGTGCTACACAGAGCTCTGGAGAGAACGGCATGTCAGCAACAACCATATCATCAGAGCAATTTAATTGACAGTCATATAAAGGCTATAATTTAGAGAAGAACATAAAATTAGTGATAAAAATAATTGTTAAACACACAAAGGAAGGAATAAGTTGTTCCTGAGCAGGCGCAGGTCAGCAGCGAGTCATCATCCCAGCATGATTATAATAAGCCACATCAACAATCCTAGACAGCGGAGATTTGAAGATGATCAGGGCCTCAGCTGACCGAATCTCCAATAGAAGGGCATTACAGAGTGGGAGCAGTGCGCGAGAAGGCGGTCACCTATGGAATGGAGGTGCGATCTGAGCACATGCAGCAAGCCCGTTTTGGAGGATCAAACTGGTCGTGTAGAGATAGAGAGGATGCCTGAAGTAGGTAACATATATGTCAGAGCAGCGACAGTGAGAGCCTTGTAGGTGAGGAGGATCTTGAATTCGATCCTATATTTAACCGGTAGCCTGTGGAGAGACACTAGTACTGGATAAATGTAATTGTGGATGGGTGTGAGAGTGAGGACTCTAGCAGCCGTAGTCTGCACACGTTGGAGACGATTGGTCAGGTAGGCAGGGATGTCAGGGAGTAGTGCATTGCAGTAATCGATTCGTGAAGAGATGAAGATGTATATTAGCTTCTCAGCGTCGGAGGGTGACGTTGCGCAGTCTGGCTATGTTTTCTAGATGGAAATAAGCTACCTTCGTCACCTTTTTGATATGTGTTTCGAAGCTGAGTGAGGAATCAAAAGTTACTCCTAGACTCTGGACTGCCTTAGTAACTTCAATGGTTTGGTCGTTAAGCATCAATTGGATATGTTCAGCCTTGGACAATTGGTGCGGTGTTCTGAAAAGCAGAACTGCTGTTTTGTTGCCCTTTAGTTTTAGGAAATTTTAATTGAACCAGGCCTTCACAGTTGATAGTGAGGACGACATGCAAAGACCAGATGCATTGATGGAGGGCTTTGCGTGGATATAGATTTGGATGTCATCGTTATAGCAATGGTAGCTTAGATTAAAGCTGCACAGGCTATGCCAAGTGGTTGTATGTAGATACTGAAGAGGAGTGGGTCGAGAATTGAACCCTTAGGAATTCCAGACAAAACAGGATGCATGAACTGCTTCCGGTCAGAGAGGTAGGATCTCGGCCAATGCAGGGCATAGCCAGAGACCCCTATACCCTCCAGTCGCACAAGTAAGGTCGGCTGGTCAGCAGTTTTAAAGGCAGTGCTCTGGTCCAACAGGACAAGAATACTTGACAAGCCTTCATCAGCAGCGACGAGTAGTTCATTAACTACTGTGAGCAGAGCAGTTTCAGTATTATGGCCGAATCTGAACCCAGATTGGGATCGAGGAGGTCATTGTTAAGGAAGTATGTCTGGAATTGCACGGAATATTTCAAACAGCTAAAAACTAAGACGACTCTATTTATTTAATAAGTTATATTTCTGCGACACGTGGATGCTGGACAGAGTCCTAATATAATGACTGCAGCTCTGTCCTTTGGCTACTATTCTGTCACAAGTCTCATGCATTAGCCGTCACCTCTTCAAGCCATGTTTCCTGCTCAAGTCTGCATTCTTTTCTGAGGAGTACAGACTTAACAACTGTGACATATGCGACAAAAACAGGGACACAGCTGAAACAGCACGCATATGTGCGCAGGGCTACACGCTCGGCTTGACGATGACTGACAGTGGAACGTGGAACGAACGAAACTCAACGTTGAGCCCCTCTTAGGAAACGTCAGTGTTGATGTGAAACTCATTATACTGCCCCTCCTTATCAGATGTACACTGCTCCAAGCTCTGTAGAGCGACACATTTCGCACATTACTTGTGATACAACATGCTGTTATGTACAATATATTCGTTTGTGACTTTATTGTATCCTATTATTATAATATGCCTATTACTATTATATGCCTATTATTACCTGCTCATAGATAAAAGTTTTCGTGAATGTAGGATAACGCTAATTTGTCATTAAAATAAAGCGTGCTGTGGTAATGTATTCCTAATCAGGAGAAATTGCCAGAAATGTTTATATAATTGGGGTGATATTAAGTGAACTCAATATTTTAAAAACGATGTTATTTATCCCCGAGTGTGCCTCTGAGTATCAAGATGTTTTTCAGTAAATCCCTGTATTTGGATTTAATCCGATTTCTGTTCTGTGATTATGCTTGGAGGGAAACCAGGGTTCTCGGGAACCCACAAAGAGCCACGCAGATGCTCAAATGTTTGAGTGAAGTCAGTTGTAACAGGGCTGAAGCTATCAACTCAATATGCTTGAGAACTCATTTATTAACACGTGCCTTTTACCAGTTAAAATGTGTGAAATTAGCAACGTTTCATTATCAAGCAAAGGGTTGCATAGCCCTTTTGCTGCCGCTGGGGGGGGGTGTGCGTCTTTGTTCATTACGATACACATTGATGCAGCTACAAAGAACACTTCTCATACATTGAGCCGTGAAAACATACATCAATACATTATTACATAATTGGTTGAAATATAAACATGAGCCAAATGAATATTAGGCTCAACATATTTTCGGAATAACATACAAAAACAAATTAATAATACCGGACTATAAATTAAGCTACATTTACAAGTGTATGTTACCAGTAAATACAGTGCTTTGACACTTCGATGAAGTTAAATGATTGGAGATTCAATATATATGTTTTTCACATTATGGTGTAGATAAACGAATTACCTTGCCACCTCACCATCCGAACAGGTCACCCACAGTACCTATCATCACTATTCCACACCGTTCACACAGGTCACCCACAGTAGCTGGTATCACTGCTCCAAGCCACCAATATAGGTTACCTACAGTACTTGTACATCACTACTCTGGCTGTTCACCATAGTGAAATGTCGCACACTGTAATGCAGTTCATCGCATCACCCACTCCACACACGGCGCTCACGAACATCCTTCGCCCACCATCGCTTCTCCATCACTGCACCTACAGCCTGGCACACCCTGCTACCCCTTCACTCACTTGCATCTCCACCACATTCATACAGCAACTCAGAGACACCTGTTCACCTCGGCGCACACAGCGACAGAGCTAGGTGCGTTACAAATCGTATTTATTATTACACTCTTTAAAGTAATAGAATGACAAATTATAATAACTCACAAGCAGCACAGGTGAGTCACTGCGTGTACCACGATCGTTAGTGTATATTTTCATTAACGAGTAAATTCATTGTGACACCATGAAAGCAACAAATATAAGGTTCTCTGTACACACCCATATTTAGAGGCCCTCTGTTTCAAACGTTCCCAGCGATCGCCATGATTACCCAGCCCCGAAGGCCATGTCCGATGTCATTCATGGCTGGAAATTAACAGTGGGTCCATATTTAATAGTGCAGCATTCGGATCACTGCGTCGCTATTCCCCATGCACATTACCCTGAAATATCTCACTGAAAATTCCCGTGAGATGAAACGTCCCTGTTTCTCATGGGATAAACACACATTAATGCACGAACAAGTACACGTGCGCACACACACACACACAAATGCACACGTGCGTGCCTCTTTTACGTAAATGTTTTTTTGTGTGAGTACCTTTAACGTTAATTTGATTGCCTTGTATAGCATCGTGATGTTTTATTGTAGGGTGGCACGGTGGCCCAATGGGTAGAGCTGTCGCCTCACAGCAAGAAGGTCCCGGGTTCGAATCTCGGCTCGGATGCCTTTCTGTGTGGAGTTTGCATGTTCTCCCTGTGTCTGCGTGGGTTTTCACCGGGCACTCTGGTTTTCTCCCACAGTCCAAAAAGATGCTTCTGCATAGGTTAATTGGCTTGTCGACTAAATTGCCCTCAGTGCTCAGTGATGGACTGGCGTCTCATCGTGGGTATATCCCTGCCTTGCGTCCTGTGTCTGCCGGAATAGGCTCCGGCTCACCACGACCCTGTGCAGGAATAAGCGGTTCTGATGATGAGATGAAATCTTTTATTGTATTTAGACAATAAATGAAATATGATATTATATTACCTATATAAAGCACGCGCACTCGTGTGTTCTGAAACAGATACACGTACACAAAATCCACACACCAATGGACTCACTAAATGTGTATACGCAGAAAATAAAATAAAAAACCTCGTGTGCCCGTACATACTGTTGGTTCACTTGTTCTCATCTCATTATCTGAAACCGCTTAATCCTATATAGGGTCACGGTGAGCCGGAGCCTATCCCGGAAACACAGGGCGCAAGGCAGGAATACACCCGACGACGGGACGCCAGTCCATCGCCGGGCATTGCGGGACAATTTTAGTCTGCGAGCCAATCAACCTATCCAGGAGCATGCTTTTGGACTGGGAGGAAACCGGAGTACCCGGCGAAAACCCACGCGGACACGGGGAGAGCATGCAAACTCCACACAGAAAGGCACCCGAGCCGAGAGATTCGAACCCGGGACCTTCTTGCTGTGAGGCGTCAGCGCTAACCACTGGGCCACCGCGCCGCCCCACTTGTTGTTAGTGAACACCTATTGAGACTGTAACTGTGCGGGAGGTATGGTGTGGCCAGCACTACACCTGGCTGTCATCCCCATGGGTTACGCCAATCTAGAGGAGGTGCGGTACGACTTCAGTTAATTGTCGCTGATGTAAGGAATGGCCAGAAGTCAAACTCGGGTCGTTGTGTTTGTAGCGCATCACACGCATACAGTGTACCCGCACACACACACAACTGCGTGTTGGAGATGCATGACCATCAGTAGTATTACTCTATCCATCACCCGTCTGCACGCTCCCCACCCTCCCATGTGTGCTGGCTCTGACGACTGTCTGCGTCGATTTTTAATTAGGAATCGCCCGCACTGAGCTATTAGGAGATTAAACACAAAGTGAAGCCACGACACGATCCATCACGGCCTTCTGAGCACTCCCGAGAGACAGCGCCTTCCCACCCCGATGCATCATCGTTCCTACAGCGCCGATGCCCTTACCTCTGTAAAGTTAAAAGTAATCCATCTCGCGTTACTGATTACCCATAGTTTAAAATGCCACCTGGTTTGATACCATAGTTAAATTTCCAAAAAGAATGTCTTGTCTAGAAGGAACTATGTCCCGTGTTATATAAATGTGGAATTTTCCACACTGGTTCATCAATATAAGTGGAGCCGATTAATCCCAGTAAACATGCAACGTTGGGGCCACAGCTGGCATGTGGCAGCAACTGTTGGACCAACGTTGGCCCCAACGTTCCCTATGAACTGGAGGGCCATTATAGAGAGAGAAGCGCTTTCACTATGATTATATGGCTGGGTGGCGTTGTGTGGAGAAGGCGCCACTCACAATCACAAGGTGATCAATTCACTAATTCCTCAAAGGCCAATAAAAATGAGTGCCACGTTGTGGAACTCAAGAATGGTTGTTGTTCTTTGGAGAAAAGACGACTTGTTGGGAGAATGGGTGATTTCCACTGCTGGGATAAGGCCTCCGATGCAGAGGAGTGTTGCCCTGTTAGTTATTTGAGCAGGGAGATGCTTTGACTTTTTGGAGCTTTATTATAGCTAACAATCGCTGGGATTAGTGATGTATAAATATATAGAAACATCTATGTAACTATAATGAAATGTATTTTAGTTGGCTCAGTTTAAAAAATAAATGTTGCTCATTTAATAACACAGTACCAAAGTTGAATGGTAATTTTTACCAATAACCAAAATCTGCTATTAAATTAACTTAGGACATTTCAAAACACATTCGGTTCAAAAGTGTCCATTGTCTTACATAGATATTTTTGTGTGCACAATTACATTTTTACACTCCAGGGCAGAAACGTATTTGTAATTTGAAATCTTCACTGTGTTTTTTTTTCTTTCCAGGAGGGTCCTTCGGGATTCTGAGCTATTTATTGTGCGTTGTTGTAGCTGTAAATATTGGAGGGGGGGATGTTACTTTTGCGACATCATCGTCCTCAGATTTACGATTTTTTTAGTTCGTGGAGGCAATGCAACATATTTTTCATCATCAATACCCGCTTAATCCTGTACAGGGTCGTGAGGTGCCAGTGCCTATTCCAGAAGACACAGGGCGCAAGGCGGGGATATACCCAAGATGTGACGCAAGTAAATCGCAGGGCACTGGGAGCATTTTACTCAGCAGATCATTTAACCGAGGCAGCAGCGTATTTTTGGACGGTGGGAGGAAACCGGAGTACCAGCGAAAACCCACGCGGGCACGGGGAGAGCACACGAACTTCACACAGAAAGGCACCCAAGCTGGGAATCGAACCCAGGTTTCTTGCTCTGAGGCTACAGCGCTATTCACTGCGTCACCGTGCCGTCCAACTTGGTTTTTGTCCTTTGGAAGTAATAAGGAAAGTAACCTGATTATTTTTATTGTTGGTTCCAAAAAAATATCATTGCATTTGACTGTTGACTTTGGAAATAACAGTACTCAGTGTCCTGATTTAAAGTGCATTTTGAATTGCCTTTCTATTTCTTTAACTCAATGCATAATTATGTTAATTTTGAACTAATCAGCCAGAAGCTCATAATAGGTATCAGAATGCAATTTGAAAACTGCATGATCAATGTGTACCTTAGTTATAGAAGCTGTTTTTCTACGTTGAACGCATTACTTTAATTAGCTAATTGTCATGATTATAAAATTGTGCGCATGATTTATGTTTGTTGGGCTATAGCTACATCTGAAGCCATTTCATAACCTTGTATCAATACTCACACCTAATCTGCTAATGGACTCTAGATTTAATTCAAACGGTCAATGTCTGAATCTCTTTAAGAAAACCATTTAGAATTTCAGGACATGTATTGACGTAGGTTTTCACGGCTCTGTAGATAAGAATTGTTCTCCAGAACTGCTCTTTCGGGATAGCCGTGTCGAGATTTCCTGCCCTCTCCCACATTGATGCCTCCAAGATGGGAAGCGAAATGTCGTGAATGAGAGGAAGAACGCTGTACATGGCTGTCTCAAAAGAGCAGCTATTGAAAGCAATTCTCATTGCAGGACACATTTTTAACCAAATCCCACCAGTGATGTGTATGGCCATGAGTCAACCCCATGTGTCCTGGTTTATAGGGCAGCTATTTGGATAAATCGTCTTCATCACCACCACATAGCTCTCTTTTACGGATGATGCGCATCTGTGGAATAGTCAGCTGATACAGATCAGCACGACAAAGGTCACATCAATACAGAGGGCAATTGCTCTTTGAAATGAATTTATTAGGCTCTGGCTATGATATTTTATATACACACAATCATAGTATTTTACATGAACTTGCACAACATTTGCTCTATGTGCATTTGAAGGCCCCGCGTTTAGCCTCACAGACCGTCGGAGCGAGTGCTGTAAGCGAGCGCACAATGAATGAGGCCAACATGGCATATGAGGGGGCGGTTGGGCCAAAGACACACCTTTTCCTCCTTTGTCTCCTCAGCGCCGATGTTGACCTCATCGTACTAAGTCCTCATTTTAGGCTGAGTCAACCTTAGGGAAGCCTTGATCAGGTTTAGATTCCAATTGCTACCGAGTTTTGCATGTCTAGGATTCAAATCCTCGATGGCAGATCCATAACACAGCGTCCTGACAACCACGCTGCTCCTCCAAATACCACGATACACATGTAGACGCATTGACACGCCCAGAGTGTGCAGTATACATGGACACTTACTATAAAATTAACAGTTGCTGCTTCAGCAATTACATATGATATTTTGCATAAAGGAAAGAGTAAAATATTTTTCTTTTCTGTTGCTGAGAAGAAAGGGAAACGTTAACAGATCAAATAGCTGTAGTCTCAGAAGGACTATTTAAATTTGTACAGGTTCAGGCAGATATTAAATAATTCAGTAATGAACAGTCTGTTCGTATGCAGTAAGATCTGTGGTCCGGTCTCATCTTAACACAACAGCCACCACCTGTTATCTGCCTACCACATAGTGTCATCTCACCTGGTGGTATTTATTTTATACCCCTCTAAGAAATATGACGATTGTGACATTGCTTAATTAAACACACTCCCTAGACGATTATCACACTACCTGTCATGTATTAAAAAAATCTCTTTACACATAAAATAGAATTTTAAACACTTATGATTAAGTCGTCGTACATAAATGTTTACTATTCATCTCAGCAAGGGACATTTTTTTCTATCAGTTTTATGTTAGCTGAATTAAATAGCTGAATGCATACATATCTAATGGTACTCTCACACAGCACATGTAGACAGGATGCGTGTTATCAGAAAACCGCTTTTAAGGTCGCTAACACTCAGCCAGCAAACTTAATGCATAGGCCTCAGCAACCGATATTGACTCATAATCGATTTTTGAGTCAGATCGCAAGTAAATTATATGTAATACATACTCCTCCACCCGACATACCCAATTAATAAAGATGTCAACGTGAGCAAACTTTCTAATAGTTGATTGGAAGACAATCATAACACATTTCACAAGTGTGCGGACGTATTGCTGGTAGTTACAATCAGTATCATCTCGCCATTGTTGTAAGTTTGAAATTGTCCTTCAATCTTTGATAAATTCGATAGGACATTTTCACAATTGTGGAAACTGCCTGATGATGCTGTTTGTAACTATCAGTGAACCATCATCGTACCTAATTGTTGAACGTTGTGCGATGGCTCTTCAACGTAGCAGGGTGATGAAACTGTAATCGGTTGGCACGTTTGTTCCACTTCATTAATGGGCAGTGTTGGGTGGAGGCCATACGACAAATTTCACGTACGTGATCTGATGCCAAAAAACATCAACTTTTAAATAATCAGCCGTCATCTCAGCGCTGCGCTCAAGACAGATGCGTGGTTGTGAGTCGACCAGAGATTTGTTGTCTCTCCTGCGTTAAAATGCAGAAGCTGAGTCCGGGTGTAGTTCAGAGGCTCATTGGTGATAATGTGCATGATCAGCAGTTAAACATCGCTTATAAGGATTTTAGTGCAGTGCTCTCTTAATCTGTTTTTGCCCCAAAAGAAGTTTGAGAATGAGACATTACGGGTTCATACAGACCCAATGTAAGCAATTTTCAAACATTGTATTTCTCCCTAATGTTTCATCTCATCTCATTGTCTGAAACCGCTTAATCCTATATAGGGTCATGGTGAGCCAGAGCCTATCCCGGAAACACAGGGCGTAAGGCAGGAATACACCCGACGACGGGACGCCAGTCCATCGCCGGTCCCCAATGTATTGTTGCGAAATATTAATTATCCATGAAAGTTTTACCTCGCTGAAGACTGGTTGTTGTGAATTTTAGCCGATTGTCAGGTGTTTGAATTGTGTAACAAAACAGAGGTTGTCTAAAAAGCCCAAATAGAAATTGAAAAGTGAAAGAGCTCTGAATTATTGGAGACGTAACACAGACATACTTGCTGTGCTGTCCGCTACTGTTACCTTGTTGAGTTGCAGATGAATATCTGAAGCAATGACTCAATCTGTTCAGTCCACCAACCCTATTTCCGATTCACTGCAATAACAGGTTTGTACCTTCCACCCTATCTTAAATGAAAAAAGTGAACTCAAATAAGACTCACGTTTGCTTTGATATAGTATGTCGTCATAAGAATGCTGTGACAGCCAATTGCCACAATGAATGTGCGCTATTTTAAAAAAATCCAAACAATTTCTATTTACTAAATGCTCGTGGGCGGCACGGTGGCCCAGTGGGTAGCGCTATTACCTCAGCAAGAAGGCCCGGGTTCGAATCTCGGTTCGGGTGCCTTTCTGTGTGGAGTTTGCATGTTCTCCCAGTGTCTGCGTGGGTTTTCACCAGGCACTCCGGTTTCCTCCCACAGTCCAAAAAACACGCTGCTGAATAGGTTTATTGGCTTGCAGACTAAATTACCTAGTGCCCGGTGATGGACTGGCGTCCTATCGTGGATATATCCCTGCCTTGCGCCGTGTCTGCCGGGATAGGCTCCGGCTCACCGCGACCCTGTACAGGGCTAAGCGGTTTCTGACAATGAGACGAGATGAGATAAACACTCGTTTGTTGTAATTTCTTACGAGCATTTCTTTCGGGATAGCCATGTTGAGCGTTACCTGACGTTTCACCTCCCACGTTGGACACATCGGGCTAATGAATTATTTAATTGAATATACCTCCAACGTGGGAGGTGATACATTGCGAAGAAGGAGGAACACTCAAAACGGATATCCTGCAAGAACAGCTTGTGAGAGCAAATGTCATGCAACCAGCCGTGAATAACTACACTTAACCATTACGTTTTTGTCCATTGTAGTGAGGGAACCCATATAAATTGCATTCATTTGATATTTAGAAGTCAGTGTACCATGCCCAATTAAACTAGCCTTCATCTGTACAATAAAACCAATCGGTTATTACCTATACAGATTCATATATGTAAAATGTTCAATTAAGTCCTTTTGACATCTAGACCCAATTAGTTACGTTTCCAAGAACGTTCAATTGTACATCTTTTATTTAATCAAGTGCCTCCCATGGTAAGACTGACATTTTTCCATTTGTTTCTCATAGCGAACCCTCCTATCAATGTCAATACTGCAATAACATGCCGCCTGGCGGAATTTTTTGTAGTAAATTACGAACATTTACAAACCATAGTTCCTCTTTGGATATGTTTACATGGTGACATTTTGTTGTAATGTACCGTATTCTGTACACAAACATAAAGTGTGTTTAGCTGTACCAACACATTTAATTGAAATGAAACGTTTAAAAATGAATGTATTAGATGACTGAACAGAAAAAAACTTATAATACTACATTTAATATACTGGCCTATGGGATTTCCGTATTAACGAATACGGGAAGGATTAACATAAACCATAATGGAGGTGGTTCAACGTCAATAAATCCGCATCAGTTTTTGCCAATTCCTAGTCTACACGTGCGTTTCTACAGAATCTCTTTTCTTCAAGAGACAAATTAACATATTTCATACTTTTAATTTGTGGTTGTGTGAATATCACCCCCTCTCTCAACTTTGATATTTGTACATCACCTTTTACAACAGTTATTAAAGCACTTACAAATGCTTGCAGCAGACGTACACCATCTTTACACAAGCTTTGGAAGAGCCATGCCTCGCTGAAGACAAACATTATCTGGATTATATATGTATCGTAGCCCACAGAGATATAATAATAAAAGCCAAAACCTTATTACAGTAAAACTACTCTTTTCCGCGGAGATACGGGGAGCAGGATCGCAGATCCACGGAGTTATCCATATATCCGTAATGGAATGTTAGCCAATAATCGCAGATAATGGGAAGACTAGGGCCATGGGTATGAGCACAGTATTTAGGGACCCTACATTTCCTGTCGATAATAAGAAGTGCAGGTAACAGTCAGGAACAACAAGGAAAAATGCGGTCTGGAAAACCTTCCACTTTGGGCACCGATAACGTCACCAACGTCTTGGTTCGTGTTCAGAAACAATTCAAATTGGGAAGCAACCAGTCGAGCAGAACAAGCAAAGAGGTGATGTGCCAAGTTTAATGCTGCCAGTAAACCACTTAAAAAAAAAATACGGTTTTCAATATTACAAAATAATTGTCGTATAAGACCTAAAACCATACGCCCATTCATACAATATGAGCGCACCGGCTGAAGTTGCCGCAGAAGTATTTCTAGAGTCACTACGCAAGGCCTCTCTTCCCCAACACTAAGCAGTCCTCTGCTGTGAATTCCTCCGAGTGTCCCTCACCCTACACACACTTCTAAAGCAGCTCAGCTTGGCCCCGCCGAGTATTGTCAATAACAAAACGTTAACGCGATGGTTGTTTTGCTTATTAAAATTTTCCGCTGCAGTGTCAGAATTGCTAAGAGATGCTCTTTCGGGATAGTCGTGTGGAGCATTCATCTCTCTTTCGCAACATTGTCTCCCACGTTAGAGGCGTCATCAGAATATTGCTCATTAACATTCCTGACGATGCCTTTGACGATGTAAATTGCATATTTCTCAAGTCAAATTGTTCTAAACAGTGCTTTATCAAAACTCCTAAATTTACACTCTCTCGTATCTGCAATACTACCTGACTGGTCAATGAACCATTCTTTGATGATTGCTTCGAAAAGCTGCTCTCCGGACAGCCGCGTCGATCACTTCCTCTCTCCACCTCGCGACGTTTCATCTCACATGTTAGAGGCATCCTCAGGCGCAGTGTACGTGTGTCATGTGTGACTCATATTTATATGTAGGTACTATGTACCGTGTCCGCGTGGGTTTTCGCCGGGTACTCCGGTTTCCTCCCACAGTCCAAAAGCATGCTCCTGGATAGGTTGATTGGCTCACAGACTAAAATTGTCCCACAATGCCCGGCGATGGACCGGCGTCCCGTCGTCGGGTGTATTCCTGCCTTGCGCCCTGTGTTTCCGGGATAGGCTCCAGCTCACCGTGACCCTATATAGGATTAAGCGGTTTCAGATAATGAGATAAGATGAGACTATGTATGTGTTGAGTACCCTCCACATAGTTTCTGCATTCCAGGATCAATGGATGACCATCCGTTTACAGTGAATCAGTGTCTGTTCTCTTTATATATTTCGCTTTTCTTACAAATAACTCAATGGACTTTTTCCTATTAAGGATGCTAACATCTACATTCCACAGAAAGAAGGTCCTGCCCGAAGCAGTTTGATTCCTGCTTCGGGCGTCTTTCTGTGTGGAGGTTGTGTGTTCTCCCCCTGTTTTGTGTGGGTTTTCTCTTCGTTTTCCTGTTTCCTCACGTTACTAAAACACTGCTCATTAATTGGCTGATAGTATCATAATCTCATCTCATCTCATTATCTGAAACCGCTTAATCCTATATAGGGTCACGGTGAGCCAGAGCCTATCCCGGAAACACAGGGCGTAAGGCAGGAATACACCCGACGACGGGACGCCAGTCCATCGCCGGGAGTATCATAATCTATAGGACGCTATATTTGTAAAATGTTGGCGCCTCTCTCCCGTTTCTTGTGGCTCTGAATCCTTATCACTTCGAGCGAACACCTTAGATTGAGTAAATATGGAGCACGTTAGAAATCGTATAGTAAATAAATCGCGTCAATTGAAGTAAAATAACAGCAAACAGTACTGCCGCGTGTTTCCGCATGATGAGAAACTCATGTAAACAACAGCTTTGGAAACTATCAAAGCTTGTCAAGCACGAATAATCAAGTTTCTGGCAAACTGGGTTCATTAACCATTATATTTACCACATATCCTAGCTCATGAATTGGCTGTGAGGGTGCTGGGTTGGGTTGGGGATAGGATCAGTGCCATGGGGTGGTGCGAGCAATTTTCTTCCCCGCTCTTTACAGCCCCATTCCTGGACCCCGATACAGTTGCACCATCTGCACACTTGATACCATCTGAACACATGTTTGCGGGAGATGTATGCGAGCAGGAGGCATCATCCAGCTTCAGAACACGTGACGATGTGGGAGGCAAAAACATCGCGAAGGTAAGAGGAGGAAAATTTGACACGGCTATCTTGAAAGAACAGCTATGGTGAGGGGTTCTCATACTGTACATCAAGTCATGAGAGCCTATATTATCTTAACATACTCTACTTTACAATCACCAATAGTCCATCTTCTACAACGATAACCTGGATTAAAATTGCATCCAAAAGCAGGAGGCTTCATCAGGCGTTATCCAACGTGGGAGGTGAAATATGAAGGAGAAGAGAAGCGATCGCCGTGGCTATCCTAAAAGAGCAGCTTTTGGAAGCAATCATCATGCATCAAGCCGTGAAAACCTACGTTTGTATATTGGTAACCTAGACTCCTACTCAGAAAAATGTGTCTTCCTGGGTGAGATTTCTGTTGGTCTGAAAGGGTTGTGAGTGCAGATATGGAAAAACAGACCAGAGGAAATTAAAGGCAAATAGGTCCTAGTATTATGATTGCTTCAAAAAGCTACTCTCGGGACAGCCGCGTCGATGGCTCCCTCTCCTCGCGATGTTTCGCCTCACGTTAGAGGCATCCTCAGGCGCAGTATGTGTGTAGTGCCTGTTGCTCCTTTATATATGTGGGTACTATATGTGTCGAGTCATCTTTTGTTGTGAGGTATACATCTGAATCACATTAACATTCATTTCCTTATCTTTTATCCCACCCCGGAACTGCGATAACCCCCTCCCTGCTTTGCCTTGGCTAGTCCCCTAATTTACATCTCATGAATGAAACCTCTCACATACCTGGCGATCCCCTTCTGATGTCCACACCCAATTCTATATCTGTGCTTTACTGACTTCCATAACTGGCCTCCAGCAATGGCTGAGCTTTATATTCATTTCTTGTTTTCGGTTCATGATCCTTTTAGTCTTATGAATCTCAATTGCTTCACGAATTAATCTTGGACCTTTATTGCGGATGGCTGCTAGTATTCGTATTTTATCAAAATCGATTCTATGTTGTTTATCTACACTATGTGCTGCTGTTGCTTATTTATCCGTGTGCCGCAAACATACTGCTGCCTCGTGTTCTCTTTTTCTTGTGGCTATTCTTCCTGTTTGTCCGATGTATACTTCCTCACAGTTGCTGCAAGGGATGCAATATATGCCTTGTCTGTAGCGGTAGTCGGTCTTTAGGTGATTCGAGTACGTCTTGTATCTTCTGGTGGGTTGTGAAAACTATTTTTATTTTATATTTTTCTAGGTATTTGCTAATTTTGTCTGTGGTGCCCTAGTATTGTAAGGAAACAAGCTTCATCCTCACTTTGGTTCCACTTCATGATTACAACTGGTTATGGCTACAAGGAGTAGGTTTAAGGCTGAGGGATGACTTTGTAGGACAGGCCTTTAGCCATGGGTTAGACCTCAGAGGATGTTAGACAGTGCCTCCTCTATATACCCAGATTGACCACAGCCACAGTGCTATCAGTGTATGTCGCCATCCTGCCTAAGTAGAGCACTACCTGCACCACCTCACTTGGCAACAAAGCTGGAGCAGCGATGAGGGGCAACAGAAAGATGTGTATAGACAAGAATATAGCATAAAGCATAGGTTTGGGTGGGCTTCTGCATGCATTCCAGTATATCAGTCCACCCTGCATCTACATTTTAGACTGACTATAACAAATGAGCACGAATGATTTTGAAAATATGGAGCAAACTCCCAAGAGGTTAATTGGAGCACAGTTTCATCCTATGTTCCCATGCCCGCAGGACTTAGCCAAAACACGTCTATGGTCGATATTGTGTGTGATCACCTGCAGCAGAGTTAATCAAGAGTCTACTGCAACGTGAAGTTTTGACTTTTATCACAAACCACCTCTGCTCATTATCATCTTGACGACGCCCTCATCGAAGGCCCTTGCCACGCGCCGTACACGCCGTGCTCATCGGTCGTCGTGCACCTCTGCCCACCGCTCGCTACGGGCTCTGCTTGGCGGCCTCACCGAAACCAAAAGAGTCGCTTCTTTCGGGCCATGCCTGGTATGGGGAGGGCAGTGTGCGCGTCTGCGTCTGTCCCGTCAGATGGACTTCGGTGTCCACGAGGCGGCGGGGTGGTGAAAATCGTTCATCCCCACCATTTTCCGGTCGTCTCGCCTGCTGCTGCTCCTCCATGGCAAAGCTGTCGTAGGCCTCCTTGCATGAGTCCTCAGGCAGCAGTGCCCGGCGCTCGGTGAAGGAGGCCGAGGGGCGCAGCGCGCACACGCGGCGCAGGAGCAGCAGCATCGGCGCGTACAGCACGTTGGTGAGGCCCATGCCCAGGCTAAGCTGCACGAAGCCCATCGTGTGCACGATCTGCCCGGCCACAATGGGGCCCATGGCGTAGGCAAGCGAGTATGATATGTCCGCGATAGCGTACACGCTGCCGTAGACGGATGCGTGGCGCACGTCCACCAGGAACGCAAGCAGTGGCAGCAGCGCCGTGTCCACCAGCGCGATGCCGAAGCAGATCCCGCAGAGCGGGGCAATCAGTTCCTCGAAGGTCCGGCACGCGGGCACCAGGCACGAGCTGGAGCCGATGATGACGAGGCCCAGGCCCCCGTAGAACCACTGCAGCTGTGGGTACTTGGCAGCCAACTTCACCGTGATGTAGACGCCGAGGACGTGCGGGAAGAATGCGGGCAGCCACGTCATTCCGCGCTGCCACTCGTTGGCGCCCATTGTCTTCTTCATCCATGATGCGATGGTGGGCTCGAGGAACGCGAGTGGAATGTTGGCCATGGTGAGTGCGCCCGCTACGACCACAATGTATGGGTCCATCATGAGGCGGTAGATGGGGGTGCCCTGTGGGAGATTCTCCCGTGCGTGGCTCGAGAAAGGCTTCACCACAGCCATGAGCAGCAGCCCGTCAAACAGTGACACGCCCGCGAGCACCAGGAAGGGCACGCGCTTCCCCCCGAACTCGTACAGTGTCCCGCCGAACGGGGGCGCCACCAGGCTGCCGAACGAGATGAAGGCAAGTGCGATGCCCAGGGCGCGGCTGCGCTCTGCCTCCTCTGTGAAGCGGTCCGCGATCATGGCGATGCCCGCCGTGTCGGCAAACGCGGAGCCAAGTCCCTGCAGGGAGCGTGCCATGAATAGCGTTGTGTAGCTGCCGCTGAACGCGAACACGGCTGTGGACAGGAAGATGATGGCGAGGCCGATGAGCAGCGGCAGATCGTAGCCGACACGGTCGATGAACGTGCCCGTCAGCGGGTTCACCAGCAGCTGCACGATGGCTTTTGACGCGAAGAGGATGCCGATCCGGATGTCTTCGTTAGCGTCGTCATCGGGGATGTGAATGGTGGTAGCCACGGCCGTGGCCAAGGCGGCGGCAGTGGTGGTCGCCGCAGTGCTGCTGAAGTTGTAGAAATCCTCGTAGGCGGTGGGGGCAGAGGTGACGGTGGCGCCTCCGTAGCCATGGTTCTGGTGAGACCTTCGCCCTTGCGCAAGAGTCGCCTGCTCTGTGTCGCGGTGGATGGCCTCCATGTAGTCGGGGATGATGGGGACGATCACCATGTAGAGCATGTTGTCAAGCAGCAGCGCCACGCACACGATGAAGAGCACTAGGCCACGCTGCCGCCGTGGGTCCTGCATCCCCCCCATACCCCGGTGGGCCTTGTCCCGAACCCACGTGGCCACCCGCCATGCCATCGCTTGCTCTCCAGACCTTGGCTGCCGCCTCTCGACCTAAGTGCCTTCGCTCAGAGTTGAAGGGACGTGATCCTGGGTGTTGCACTTATGCAGAAGCCAGAACGAGTTGCAGTTGTTGAAAGTGTACAAAAGCTTAAAATAACATCTGCAGTTTCGATTCGATGTTTCAGTGTGTGTCTTCCAGAGCTACTAATTATGCTTGTTGTATTTAATATATGTATTCTTTGTGCAAATTTACCTTTCAACGGCTATACAAATGAATCATCTGTCAGTGTATTCTCTTGTTAGTGAAACATTGTAGAAAGTCAAGTAAGATTTGCACAAGTTGACTTTGATGGTAGTTGGATATAAATTTTTGAAAATGCTTTGAGCTTTTTTGTTTGGTTCCAGCCAGCCGACTTTATTTCGCCTTTATCTCTCTATCTCTCACCCTCGCCTCGTCCCCCGCACGTGGAGGGGTGGGTGAGGGTGAGTGGGGGTCCCGCGGGTGCGGTGAGTTTAATCTCGCGACTGAAAAAGGGAGGAGAGGGAAGAGGGGAGAGGAGAGACAAGAGAGACCTTATTTGTGTGTCTACTTACATTCAGAAATACACCATTACAGTAATTAGCATTTCCACTTTTGGTGTTTTTTTCAATCACCAATGATAATCAAATTGGAATTTCCATCTGAACTCTCACAGCGAACAGTGAAGTATCACATTGTATGAGGGGATGGCCTCAAGGGATGGCATTACAGAACTATCTCTGAAGTCACTGCAGTAGGCGTCATATCCAAACCTGGACGGTATTCCTTTATACGTTGTAAAGTGTGATTTGATTTTTAAAACGCCAATTAAACCAAACATTTTGATCCTCTGCCAAAATACGTCACAATGTGAGCAAAACTAATGTAGGGTGGTGGAATCGTTACACAGTCGTTGGCGACCAAGCTGAGATCACTTGGTTGCACTTGAGAAAGTAATATCATAGGTGAATGAAAGCGAGCCTTGAATCGAATGTCTTAGCAGCATCGCTTCGCTCTGACGGGGGCCTCATCTGGCCACAGCTATTGTTTTATTTTCATGTGGTCGGCTGGAAGAAAACAAATTCCTGTCATCATTACGTGATATTTTACAGTCGTCTCATCTCATCTCTCATCTCATTATCTGAAACCGCTTAATCCTATATAGGGTCACGGTGAGCCGGAGCCTATCCCGGAAACACAGGGCGTAAGGCAGGAATACACCCGACGACGGGACGCCAGTCCATCGCCGGGCATTGCGGGACACTTTTAGTCTGCAAGCCAATCAACCTATCCAGGAGCATGCTTTTGGACTGTGGGAGGAAACCGGAGTGCCCGGCGAAAACCCACGCGGACACGGGGAGAGCATGCAAACTCCACACAGAAAGGCACCCGAGCCGAGAGATTCGAACCCGGGACCTTCTTGCTGTGAGGCGTCAGCGCTAACCACTGGGCCACCGCGCCGCCCTTTTTTAAATAATTGTTGCTCGAGATTTTTACAGTCGTGTCAATACAAAATAATTCTGCATAAAACTGACTTAGAGAGTATTATACGAAGGTATAAATCGTATATTTGTTATTTCTGACAACTCTATACTAACACTGAATGCATATGATGTAGGAGAACATACTGTCCAGTAAGTCGGCAAAATTATATTTAGTTTCTAAGCGACACTGGTTTCGTGCCACAAACTTGAGACGAAGATCTTCGATGTGTGGAGATGAACAATTATACCGTAACAGAGTCCGTAACATATAACATATAATCGTTTCAGAAGTAAATCCATCTCTCTGAATAACAAGGTGCTGCTCATGTCTGTTAGTGGATGCATGATAAAAATTTAACTATTTTCAATCAGAGATGTCAGAACTTAAAATAAAACGGACACTACTCTGGGTGAAGTTACCTTAGACTACGGAATTGCTAAGGTGCCAAGTAAGGAGTGCAAACTTTGCGAGTATCTAGGAGTTGTCACGGTCTACGCACGTTTGCACCGCCGGAGGCCCACAAATCATAGGCGCAATTAAAAACGTATTATAAGCATAGGTTAATTGGCTTGCAGACTAAATTGCCGCAGTGCCCGGTGATGGACTGGCGTCCCATCATGGGTATATCCCTGCCTTGCGCCCTGTGTATGCCGGGATAGGCTCCGGCTCACCGCGACTCTGTACAGGACTAAGTGTTTTCTGACAACGAGATGAGATGAGATTATAAGTTACGTTTATTCAGCGAGTCTCAGTTTTAAGTAAGAAGTCAAAATCTATCCATGAATACCGGTTCAAAAGCCACACCTTTGTTTGTTGGGTTGGCACATTGTTGCAGATAATAATATGTACACAATGATTTTTTTTTAATCAGAGGCCTTTATACTAAATAAATACCTGATTAATTGTAGAGTTTACCCCATCAATTAAAATCAGAAATTATGCTCTCAGATTGAAAATTTCAACCACCTTAAAACTTTACAGACATATGCCTGGGTCACAGTCAAAGATTAATTTTGTGTATCCGTAACCACCTAGAAATGTCATATTTTTCAAATTCAGACAAGTTCACGATAAACTGCAGCTGCATCTCATCTTATTGTCAGAAACCGCTTAGTCCTGTACAGGGTCTCGGTGAGCCGAAGCCTATCCCGGCAGACACAGGGAACAAGGCAGGGATATACCCACGATGAGACGCCAGTCCATCACCGGGCACTGCGGGCAATTTAGTCTGCAAGCCAATTAACCTATGCAGCAGCATGTTTTTTGAACTGTGGGAGGAAAACGGAGTGCCCGGCGAAAACCCATGCAGACACGGGGAGAACATGCAAACTCCACACAGAACAGAAAGGCACCCGAGCCGAGATTCAAACCCGGGCCGTTTTGCTGTGAGGCGACAGCGCTACCCATTGGACCACCGTGCCGCCCCGCCGCCCCCTGCATCTACATCCAACAGAATATCCGATTGAGCACACGAGGTCACTCGTAAAATACTATTAGACCCAAGAAAATAAGTGCCACAACATATATTGCTTCCTGTAGAACTTAATGTGAAATACGACATTAAAACAGGACATAATGACTAAGACCAATTAAATTAGTTCTCGTGGCATATCTATTGCACATATATTTCACAACATTTTCACAAATTCAAACACATTGGCGACGCTAATCTCTTCATAGACACAAGACAGTGACCGTTTTTATCACTTTCATGTCTCGATGTGTATTGCAAGGTAGGCGAGGGATTAAAAGTAAACCAATATTAACGATCCTATCGTCGGGCTGGTTACCAGATTGATCATCCCCCTTTAATATTAACCCTGAGTTAATAAAGGTCTGAGCTGATGCATTCCCAGGATTCGACCTTGTAATATTATGGTTTTCAGTTGGGCATATAGATATCTTGCCATAGGAATGTAGACGTTTTTTACACTAACTCATGGATGTCTATAGATGAGCACCATACACGCTTATTTAAGAAATATTATTGAACGTATTACAACATAGCAAAATCTCACTTAATATTCGTTGACATTCTGGCTTTCAAACTCGGAACATAAGCTAAACAATTTCCTTTGAGCAATTGTTCACATTTAAATGATGATGCATTGATGACGATGACAAGGAGGACAGTTACGTCGTGGGCTTGTTACCTAATCCCTTGGATCTCTGCCAGTATCCGTGACCGCTCAAGACTCGGGCTCCGCATACTTAATGTTGGACCCACCTACACCCCATTGCAAGTTCGCAATAATTGTTAGAGAAGCAGACGTTGCGACATGTAGCTGAGGCATAAGCATTGAAATGTGACGGCGTTGCACATGGCAAAGCTGCTGTTGCAACCTCGGTCTGTCACGCTTGTAGAAAAAAAAGTTACATTTAAAAAGACCGAGGCTACAAGGAAATGACTCTCTTTGCACACGCTTCTCGGCGTCATGATGAATCTAGCAAGTTAAACTCACATGCCCTGTACTACACTCGAGCGGGGATGGGGCGATGCCCGTCTCTGCTGGCAGCTCTGAGCAAGTGCACGCGGCTGGCACGATCTGACTGCAATGCAGTAACCCCCCCCCCCCCGGAAGCTGCATTCATTGGGTGGGGGAGGCGTTCCGGTCATGGGATATGTCCGGTATAACAAATGAATGATTATTAGGTCTCACCTCATTTCAGCACTTTGCGATCTTTGTCTGGAAGACACTTTAAAATGTAAATCATTACTACATTGAAAACGTGGCACGTTATTAAGACGTACTAGCAAATAACTAAATATTTACACATGAATATCTACAATTTCATCACGATTAACCAATTTACTATTGTCCAGTTTTATCCAATTCACTTTCCATGACCATGGTAGATAGAAGGACGATTATTATACTCGATAAATAACGATTAATGCTACATATTTATTTGTGGATAAACAAAGCATCCACGTACATGCGTTCACCAAATTCCATAAAAAGGTGTCTTTCGACTTGCTTGCACTCGTACACAAGCCACAGCTTTCTGCATGCAGCTACATTATCGAGCTAACAGTATTCTGGATTGCTTTAGTTTTGTTAACCCCTTAAGTATTTATTTCGGTAGCCTTTCTGGCTTACAATAAATTCTGGCTTAATCGAGTCTGGCTTTGAGGATGGGGTAGCATCCTTTAACCTGCAGGACCCTTTTCAACAGAGACATTGAGTTGTAGCCACTTATCCGAAAGGCTAATAGAGTGGTGGGAATTCCACATTCTAGTTGCAATCACGTATAGGAGATCCACTATTAACTTCCCAGAACGTGGAACTCATTAATCAACCACGTAGGAGTACGAAGTTAAGATAACCCTCACATGGGATCTGAACCCACAATGATTTAATTTATTCATTTATTATCAATACCTGCATAATCCTGTACAGGGTCGCGGGGCGCCAGAGCCTATCCCGGCCGACAGAGGGCGCAAGGCGAGGGAATCTTCAGAATGTGATGCCAATACATCGCAGGGCAAACATTTTGGGGCAATTTACTCAGCAAGCCAATTAACTTCGGCAGCAGCGTGTCTCTGAACGTTGGGAGGAAAACGAAGTTCGCAGCAAAAATCCACGCGGGCACGAAAAGAACACGAAAACTCCACACAGAAAGGCACCCGAGCCTAAAATTAAACAGGACCATTCTTGCTTTTGTAGCCGGTACCAACCTGCACCGTTTCTCTACACCGACGATGCTGCCGCTGATCGCACGAGAGACTGCAGGCCGGCGCCTAGGCCAGTTAGATGTCAGATAACAGGTGAACTCCGCGCACGTGAGTGCACGCGTGGCGAGGAGGAGGGGGTGATACGGATGGTAAAGTTCTGCGTTGTGTTTTTGTTCAATCCCCTTCACGCTCCGCATGCACCGCTCCTGGTCCGCCGACACTCGATGTTCTTCTTCCACCACAAGGACTCGATCCACACGTATCTTCTCTCGAAATGATTATATTTATTAACTCCGCAGGCACAGCACCTGCAGCAACAGCCGTTGTAACACCCGCACGTTACAATCGCATTAACCCCCTCTCGCTTGCCTCACAACTCCGAACACACTGTTCGACGGGGGGGGGGGGGGGCGTAGCTGACTGCCCGACGTTTAACATGTTAACAATATATAAGATATAACGAAATATAACAAATCCTGCATTAACACCGCGGTATCACCACATCCAATACAGCGAAGATGGCTGCCTCCGATGACCGCGTGTTTCCCGCCCAAACCCCTAAATTATCAACATCGCTGTCAACTCACTACCCGATCATCACACGCTCAACACTTCAACACCCTAAAATAGTACTACAAAGTTATTGCTTATATAAAGCGCAATCTTTACAATGGAGAACCGCAGCGAACATCATCCACGTACCTGCAGCAACAGCCGTTGTAACACCCGCGCGTTACAATCGCATTAACCCCTCTCGCTCGTCTGCAGACAGTGCAACACATCTTGCTATTAAACAGACCCCATAAATGTTTCTTACATGTACACTCTCATTTTAACATGTTTTGGCGAAATGTTAGGAGCGACAAACCAATGCGGTTCACCTCACAACTCCGAACACACTGTCCGATGAGGGGAGGGGGGGGGGGCGTAGCTGACTGTATACGTGGGGGCGTGCGTAACGCTAATACAACCGCATCATTCACCAACAAACATTAATATGTGCGGGATATGTGCGTGCAACTTCATCTCACCCGTTAACACTGGTTACACTTTGCAGCGATAGCACTACTCACCACACCGCCGTGCCACGCACTATTATTTAATCTGCACGAAAATATCAATACAACGGACGATACCATCAACTGTAATGCCTTCAGATATTTCGTTCTACGCTTAGGGCATAACTCTTAACGAAAGTTCATTGTGTACTGTAATTACATCACTTTAATATAAATCACTAAACAACAGCTTTTCTTTCAGACTTTTCTTTCCACAACCATGTACACGCTATGAGTATTGTGCTCATTTGGGAAACGTAATGCGAATCAGCAAGATTTTAAGGCTGTGGAAGTAAAATCTTTTACTTATATTGATTTTATAAAGACACTTATTATTATTATCATGCGACTGTTGATGACAATGCGGTTGAGTTTATTTATATGAAAATTCCAGAGGCAGCTTCGTCTGTGTGCTTAACATCGAACAAAATGTGTGTCCTTCAACATAACACTTCCATTGCTGTTATTTAAAAAATCAAACTGTATCGATGCGCAAATTATTAATCGGGTGCCACTGCATTGTTGGACGGAACTAGGGGTGCACATACCACATTCCCATGGCAGGGACCATCATCTTACACAGGGTATCCACCGTTGGCTGTCCTGTAAAGATAATCAGATTGGAATTCCCGCCTACGATGCCTTTCTGTGTGGAGTTTGTATATTATCCCCCTGTTCTGCGTGGATTTCCTCCGGGTTCTCTGTTTTCCTCCCACATCAAAAAAAAATGGACGATAATATAATATAACGCAGTGTCTGGCAAATGTTGGCGCCGGCATAATGCGTGGCTGCCTTCCCCTCGCCGTTTGTGTTTTTATCACACCTCTATAATGATGTAAGTCGCCCTGCATAATAATTATTATAAATTAAAGTGGGAACGCACCCGAGTCCGCGTCCCCTTTAGAGCGGAGGTCCAGAAGTACTCCAGAACATTTTGACTTCATGAGAACGCATTTCCTCCATTTATAACATTCCTAAGAGATAAAATAACTGCACAATTTAAGAGCATGAAAGTCTAATATAACCCGGAATCCTACCCGAATCGGTCCAATTAAAAAGTGTTTACATGTTTTAGGTACGTTTATTCAGCAGGAGGCATATTAACAATATCTGTTATGTAATTAATATCTAACATATTATTGGACATATTTAATACCAATTATATGTCGTATGGTATTGTGGTTTGGTGCGATGGCGTGCAGTAAAGCCGAGGCGCTGCTCTTAAAATATTAGAGATCTCGGGAATCTTATCGATTCGCTCTGGGAACGGCGATTCCTTTGGGAGTATCAATCTGGGATTCTCACTCCGGGAACGGCGTTCCTCTGCGTTCCCCCACGTTCCCCCACATTTATACCCCAATAGTACACAATGAGCGACCCTTGAGGGGTGTTGGGCCGCATCGAGCCCTGCAAGTTTTGTTCTGCCGATTGCGAGTCGAGAGCCGTGACGAACAGCGTTACACAGCCGGCTCTCGGACTCCCCAGCTCCCGTGAAAAACAATGAGCGCCTCTTCCCCTGTCACGACTGCACCCACCCAGGGCTACTTTGCAATATATAATGGACTCTAATGAGCCTTCGCGTGGTTAAATAAGCAAATACTGAGCTGTTGAATGGTGCAATAGTGACGCCACCAATTGTTACAATGGTCCTACTATATACAGTGGTCCTACAATTTGGAACGTCATCGACGTGACACATACTTACTTCCTGCATCCGCTGTCTTGTATCAAGTTCTGCAATCACATTTTGAGCTATAGTTACCAACTATTTAAGCTGTCCGCTAACCGCAACCCCAAATGACTAATCACTGCCAATACAAATGCTGCAGGTGGCAGCTTGAGCTGCACGAATGACCGTGGAACCTCCGAGGGTAATCGCAGGAATTGGAGGGTAACTTTCTTCCTGAACACTCGCGGCTGCCAATGCCTCGTGTCTCACAAGGCACACATGCCAACCCATCGGTGTCCTTTCTCTGACTTTTATACGTTTTCCATTAACAGAGTACCTGGCCTACGGACAATCTTGTTCCAAGCGTGTGCCACATTCTTCTGACATCATCATGAAAGCAAACATAGTGACTGAAGAGAATTAACGGTACGAGTACAATGTAATAATCTAAAGCTGAAATAGTGTTAAAGTTTTGGAAGCATTATGAAAAAGTGGGAAGTACCGATGAAATTAGACATATATGCCTTGGGGTTCTACAGATCGAATTTGCGTTTTTGAAGATTTCGAACTTGGTACCCTCAGTGCGAACATACATTTGTATATAAGATTACAACAGGTTTTACCGTATCTGGCGATTATGCAGGTGTTAATTGCCAGGCAATTGCCTGGCAATTGCATGCAGGTGTTAAGGTCTTACCACCTGCATAATCGCCAGATACGGTAAAACCTGTTGTAAGCTTATATATGTATACTGGCAAAAAAGTACCCATAGCGTTAACAGCCCCACCTAAGCTATAAAGCATTGATACTGCATTGTCCTGCGCTGACTGCCTTTTGGCAGCGACTGACACCGGCAAATAGGCTCAAAAGGAAGCCACTGCCAGGTGAAGGTCGGTCAGTTGAAGGACAATGCATAAGGTTATCAAAGCTACCTGTTTGCATACTTTGCCACTAGTATGTGTGGCTTTTGCAAACTGGACACATTGTAAAATGTGTCTATTTTGGTGTTTGGGATCTTAACACCTGCATAATTGCCTGGCAATTATGCAGGTGTTAAGATCTTAACACCTGCATAATCGCCAGATACGGTAAAACCTGCTGTAATCTTATATATGTATACTGGCAAAAAAGTACCCATACATTTGTATATTCATACAAACGCTTGCTCCTTCATATAGATTGCCAGTGTCCAAACGCTGGTCGATGGGAGACTCGCTCTCCGCGTCTGCCCCGTGTGCGGATGTGGCGCAGCTCCCGCGTTCGCCAAACCTGCTTTCTCGGAAAGCGACCCTAGCGGTTGATGAGTGTCTCCTGTATTGAACCTCGATGTCCAGTGTTGTGCCGCGTCTCACAACCATTTAATTGTCGCTCTCCACAGCAGATCTTTCGGGATAGAGAGAGAAGGAACACTCGATACGGTTTTCTTTATGTTGAAGAATCGACAGCCGACATGCGATGTTCGCTGTCCGTTTCCCACGATCTGAACTTAGTGTTTCACATCGGTTCCTGACCTCGAGCGCCATTCAGTTGCTGAAATCGGGAGTCTGCCCTCCCAACGACGTTCAGTTTCAACCCTCCTAGATACGAACCCTGTTCCACCATGACATTCCCGACATCCCCAATAATCAGATATTTTAAGTGCAATTACGAATCTCATCTCATCTCATTGTCAGAAACGGCTTAGTCTTGTACAGGGTCGCGGTGAGCCGGAGTCTATCCCGGCAGACACAGGGCGCAAGGCAGGGATACACCCACGATGGGATGCCAGCCCATCACCGGGCATTTAGGGCAATATTGACTACAAGCCAATTAACCTATGCAGCAGCATGTTTTTTAGACTGTGGGAGGAAACCGGAGTGCCTAGGCGAAAATCCACACGGACACGGGGAGAACATGCAAACTGCACACAGTAAGGCACCCGAGCCGAGATTCGAACCTGGGACCTTCTTGCTGTAAGGCGACAGCGCTATCCACTGGGCCACCGTGCCGCCCGCAATTTATAATCATTAAAATAAATTCAACTTTTAACGTAGAAAGTAGTCACTCTGTCAAAGAGCTATGCCGACATCGAGGTGCGAGCAATCACAGGAAGAGCAGGAAAGCGGCCAGGTGGTAAGTCAGTGTCAAGAACTACCCATGTGCTGCAGTCATCTCTATGTTAAGATGTTTCATTCAATCTCATCTCTCATCTCATTATCTGAAACCGCTTAATCCTATATAGGGTCACGGTGAAGCCGGAGCCTATCCCGGAAACATAGGGCGTAAGGCAGGAATACACCCGACGACGGGACGCCGGTCCATCGCTGGTGTTTCATTCAATGAATGAGTAATTATAAACGTATGTATGTGTGTATTCATGCGAATTTCATCGCATCGGGTAGAATGTCTATAATGCAGGCGATCTTATCACGGGATGCGTAGGACCGCCTTAATATTTGCCATGGTATAATTCTTTCGCACTGGACTTGTAATCCAGAGATCACCGGTTCAGTCTCTCAGCATGGCTGTTAAAACAACGGGAACGTTTATAAAATCCCTCCACCTCTGTCCAATCACCAGAGTCAGTGGGCCACACGACAGGCAGGTCAATAGGGTGCGGTAAATTGTGGGCATTTACATTTTTTACAAGACATCTGGCCACTGTGGAAGAGATGACATCTAGACGGGCTCTTCCTCTCCAAGAGTCGGGTGTAATGATATTTCACGACTGGTTACCGGCAATGGTCACGGTTATCTGTCAGTCATATGTCACAAACGAGTGCAGCTCTTTTTAAATCCAGTGATGGCGAGGATGTATGAGTGTGGCTGTGAGGTTTAGGTTGACACGGGTCGTTCGAGGCTTTCCTGTCTGGCTGCGCGGCTCCATGGGCTATCAGAATCTTCATGTCAGACTATTAAACTTCCGCTCTGACCTGTGTTCGAGATAAGTGTGGCACCTCGTGTCAGAGAACAACCACCGAAAGATTACATCACATAATAACTTCTGCGGTCTCTTCAACAGGAATATTATCCCCACTGAATGATAACCATTTATTTGCTGTGCACCAAGTGTGAGTGAAATGACAAACTGATTCTTTTTTTGTTTTCATACATTTTTAAAGCTAAATGTGAGGCGAAACGTTGCGAAGCAGAGAGGAAGAGCTCTCGACACGGCTATCCCGAAAGAGCAACTTTTGAAAGCAATTATCATGCATCGAGCCGTGAAAAACTACATCAGTACAGTAAAGTACGGTGTTAACCATGGTAAAATCACAAGCACCGGACAATTGAGAACTTGGATTAATCACGAGTGATTGCCCAGGATTCAAACCATGTTCTCAACTGTCCTGGCGCAGTGCTGTCACATGGACAGGCCCCTGAGACACCTGTCCTCTCTGCAGACAAACGTTAAAGGCCACATGGCTTTACATCCATGCCACGCGCGTGCGTTTTTACTCTGAGAATCAGCGGTGATCGCTGCTGATCATAGGTCACGAGCAGGAACCCACAAAACCCGTGAAGCCGTGCATATCATGATTAGAAGCAACATGGGGCAATCGATTCACGTCACCCTGAATGTTCTGTAGGCGTTGTACGAGCGTGTGGTGATGGCAGTGAGCTTTGGTCACACGCACGGTATCGCTGGACGAGGAACACATTTGGAGACCACACTTAGCCGAGTTGTGTTGCAAAAGTTCGTGAGCGTTTCTTCATCTTGACACGGGCGTGTGTCTGTGTCATTTCTGTATAATTTCCAAGTAAAACTACGAGTAAGCGAATGCTGCAATGTTCGGTGTTCTGCGAGCCCGTAGAGTAACAGGGGCATGTAAAGATTTTAAAGGCACAGCCCTGCATTTGCTGGCTCGCGACACTGCCAGAGGAAGGGTCTCCACTAGAGAGAGCTCTAGAGAGCTCCGACAAGAGGGACGTTTGGCCGACTCTTTCACACGTGGGAGAATTCACACTTCATTTAACTGCATGTCACACAATGTGGTGCACACATTTTTACTGCTGGGTGCACAGACTGGGAGAAGATTTAGGAGACAGGCATAGTTCTTTCATTTTCCTCAGCGGGAGGTTCAAGCCAGCGACCCTTGGTAAGTTCACTGAACTAACCAGTACCCCATGGGCGTATGTCAATTTTACCTGGTGATATACAAGAGTGTTTCAAATTAGTTTTGGTTATCTGAACAATGCAGGTCAATGTCTCCTTGTAAAACCACGATGGCACATGTGCAAAGGTATGGGCCTTGTATTTGCTGTCATACAGCCTGAACGACTTGTTCTAAGCGTTGAAAGGTACTTCTTTGTCACCTCTTGTCTGTTCAGAATGCAGCTGCAAAGATCCTGACCCGAGGTCCTCGTTCAAAACAAACCAATCCTCTGCTTGCATCACTTCAATGGTCATCATCATTATCAATACCCGCATAATCCTGTACAGGGTCGCACGGAGCTAGAGCCTATCTCGGCAGATATAGGGCGCAAGGCGGAGCTATACCCAGGATTTGACGCCAGTACATCGCAGGGCACTGGAGCAATTACTCAGTAGGCCAATTCAACTAGCCAGCAGCGTGTCTTTGGACAGTGGGAGAAAACCTGAGAACCCGACAAAAATCCACACGTACACAGAGAGGACATGCAAACTCTACACAGAAATGCATCGGAGTCGAGAATCGAAATCGGGACTCAGGGTGCAATCACACCACCCCACTTCAATGGTTTCCATTTAAAATTTGTCTGGAGTTTAAGGTGCTCCTTCTCTGCACAGTCAAAGCCCTGAATGATCCCCGCCTGCGTATATGGGGGAGTTACTTCTCTTCCTCTGCTTCCAACGGGAATCCTGAGTTCGGTGGACTCGGATCTCGTCTGCATCCCCAGAACGAAGCTCAAGCCCATGATGAGCTATCATGCCTTCGTTCCCGTTTAACTTTGCTGTCCACTTGGAATCTCGAAGTCCCGGCTAAAGATATTTCTCTCTCAGACGGCGTTTTATATTTTAGCTTAGCCACTTCCTACCCGATCCCCTCATTATCAGTGACATAAAGTGCCTTGCGATTTTGTAAACGTTTCTGTGAATTATTGACTGCTGAATTTATTATTGTAAAAATATATCAGTCAAATAAATATATATGTATTTAGATATTTTGGTTTAAGATGGAAGGAATGTACCTATTTTTAACAGATATCCGGTGGGGAGGGATGAGCAAGTTTCAACATCTCAGGGCACTGGGGGCAATTTAGTGAGAACAATTAATCTAGGCAGCATGTCTTTAGACTGTGTTATTGAACCAGAGAACCTAACAAAATCCACAAGGAGAATATGCAAACGCCACATAAAAAGGCACGCGAGCCGGGAATCGAAGCTGAGGTTTCTTGCTGAGAGGGGGCAGAGCTACTCACTACGTAACCAAATGGGCTTGGGGCAATACTCATTTTTACTTTTCACCTCCGAGTCAAAGGTGAAAATGCCACATTCGGATGATGGCCTTTCTCCGTAGGACAATCAATGCCGATCTCCCACAGTTTCCACTTTTCGGGATTTTAATTCCCAGCCCTGCGTTTGTTGAATTTTCCATCATGTCCGTACATGATCAGACGCCAGCGCAATAACTTGCACAATGGGAAAAGTGAGCAGGTTTACTCCTAGAGAGACAAATTTGGCACAGTAAAATAACTCCCTAGTAAACAACGAGCATTTACTTTGGGGACCCAGATGACGTTTTCAAATTTGTCATCTTGGTCGTTACATTATTACCTGGTTAAACAAAATTCACTTGAACTTGATTGCTTATGAATGGTTTACGTTAACAGGAATTATCCGGCTGGGTCGCATCCTAGTGAGATAGCACGACTCAAAATGTAAAGGTGGGTCGACGAGCCACTATTTGGCTGTAGTCGAGTTAAAAATCACAAAGATGCGAGCAGTCAGAATTGTTTCCCACATGATTTCTGCCACGAAAATGTGGAATTGTACCCACTGGTTGCAGGTGGACGATGAGCATCGCCCCAGCGCTCGCCTAGAGTGCGGAGAGATCTTCACCTTTTTGAATCAAGTCAATAAATCCTATTTCACTAAAAAAAACATTGCATTTGAATGTGCAAGCTGCGAAAACAAAAATAGTGCTGTTGTTGTTTCACGTTTACGAGTAGAGCAGTTAAACGCTCCCTACCGTGGACCGGAGCGATGAAATGAGCTCACTTGCGCGGCTGCTAGATACTTTGTTGTATTGGAAAACCACGAGGGATGAGAGCGGCTCGAAGAGGCAATTAGCCTTGGCTCTCGGAGGAAAGCGGAGTGCCTGGGAAAACGCACACTGACACGGGGAGAACATGCAAACCCCACATAGGCACTCGAACCTGCAAAGGAACCCAGGTTCTTGCTGTAAGCTGGAAGAGCTACTCCCTACACTACTGCCATACTCAATGTTCTTACTCCACAGGCAAAGGTCATACGACTATTGACCCGCTAAAGAGTAGTGGAAATTCCACATCTTATAGTCGGGCCAGTTTGTCCTTAGGACAACCACTGTATTGTCGGAACTCATCTCATCTCTCATCTCATTGTCAGAAACCGCTTAGTCCTGTACAGGGTCGCGGTGAACCGGAGCCTATCCCGGCAGACAGAGGACGCAAGGCAGGGACATACCCACGATAGGATGCCAATCCATCACCGGGCACTGCGGGCAATTTATTCTGCAAGTCAATTTACCTATGCGACAGCGTGTTTTTGGGCTGTGGGAGGAAACCGATGTGCCCAGCGAAAACCCACGTGGACATGGGAAAACATGCAAACTCCACACAGAAAGGCACCCGAGCCGAGATTCGAACCTGGAACCTTCTTGCTGTGAGGCGATAGCGTTACCCACTGGGCCACCGTGCCGCCCATTGTCGAAACTAAATTGTAAAATTACAAACCAGTCTCTACGGTACCGCTGATCCCAGTTCCCCGTGGTATAATGAATCCACGTGGGTGGTCGTCTGCTTTAAAATACTACATCAATCGGTACATATGTCGATAACAGCAAGGTTATTTGCGACCAAAGTGTTGTCATATGAGACACTAGCTTATTTATGAGAAGATATAGGTGAAGGCAAATTGTAACAGTCGATGCAAGTATTATTCTGTTACATATGGGTTGCCCGGTAGCCCCATTGGGGGGGTGGGGGGGTAGTTAAGCAACATTTTATGGGCAGATGCCTTCCTGATAATAATATAATAATTGCATTTTTAGAGCGCTTTTTACCCGAGGTTCACAAAGCGCTGATGCCAACCTTTTTTAGCCGGAGAGTCTTCGGATCGCTATTTCTCTGAAACTTCACCTCAAACATGTTCACAAACTGGGACCCGAGTAGGAGTGCTGAACTGTAGACCTGCTCACCAAGAGAGAACTGAGCGGGGGTGTTGGACTCTGGGTGACATAGATCTAGGGTTTATTGGAACATGTATACCCCTCGACTATGACAAGATTATGATTTATGGCCAATAAACTATTACAATGTGATGCGAATGGACTTTGTTCATGTCAAAGTATGTTCGTTCCAGTCCGATAGCTTTTATTCCTGAGCAAGACTCATGATTAAATTGGAGGCAAGCAATTAATCTCATTCAATAGGACCTTAACCATGGGTATGGAGTGATGAAGTTATCTCCCGTACTGATGCAAGGTGGATTTTTATCCCACAGGACCGTGAGAGATGGTGGTGGTGGCTTGGTGAGCCCTTCATCAAGCGGCGGATTTACCCTGCTCGGTGACGATGAGTCACTGTTCGAGGCACATTGCCTGTCACGTTATTTCCAGGATGTAAAGCACAGACTCAAAGCGCTACAGCGGCTGCCTGGTGACCACGAGCCAGTGGGGAAGTTCCACATTACTGTGGCAGTGCTCGTTTCGCAGAGAACAACTTCGCTGTGAATGCACACACATACCTGATGTAATTACCCACTCTGAAACTGTTGGCGTGAGTGCTGTAAACGGGCGGCTGCTAAGGCAGCCACATCACGAGTGGTATGATGAGCGGCATTCTCGACTAACCTTTGTGTTCCTTTCCCCGAGACACCACACTGCATACTTTGTTTAAGCTGAATCGACGTAGATGTGGCCCAGCTACACGTTCAGATATAATTTGGCGCCCGTTTGCGACGATGGGAATTCAACGCTTGTTTCTGGTCTCCTCAGCCAATGCCTAAGCGACATGCGCCCTCATGATGTATCGTCTGCCCGATGGTGTTAAGACTGTTTTCTGCACATAACATTATCCAGACTCCTACCGCGAATGCTGTGTTGAGACTGTTACATGATTAGCTATGCCATAACATGCAATTTGCCGGTGCCATTTGTAATCCCGTTGTAATTTAGCCAGACATTCTGCCAATGTCACGCTTCAGTGCGACTCATGTATGTGTTTGAAACACGAATGTAGTTCATTAGTCCTTGTGTATGGAGATGTCACCAATCTGCTTCATGGCACTGCAGAGTCCACATTCTCGTACCGCACTTACAGGCTACCGAATCAATGGTGACATCCACGGTAGTATGACAGGGCCCAGCCAATCCAACCTTCACAGCAATATCAACAGCTGACATTCCAGCGCCCACATGTTCAGCCGAACCATGTCCAGCATGGTTGATACTGATCCCAGTGGCAGGATGATGACTGTGGTGATGGGTTCGTGAATTCCATAATCATCAGCTCGCCAGCGTTGTTGTTTATCCACACAGTGAATAATAGCAATAGTTGAGTGCTTGGTGGAGTGCTTGGTGGAGTGTTTTGTGCAGTGAATGTATCGGCGATCTGGTTTCCTCCGAACACGCGGGCCCTCCCGCTAACTGGGAATTCCGCACATTCACTAAACCACAGCCTGTTCTTGCACTCGGACATGCGACAGTGCTGCATGCCTGTGATTTAAGAAATAATAATGCTAGTTATTTGGTCAGAAATTACGCACTTACTCTTCATACTTTTTTCAGGAGATTCCTGCATTGGGACGTTTGGCTGTTAGCGCTTGTTCTATTATATTACCTGAATTAGGTCCAATACATTCACTCTTTGGGCAATTTCATTCGAATACTTTATTCATTATTCATATATTATCCAGAAATAGTTTATGATGTCGTATTTGATGAATAAATAAAAGTGTCATAGTAACCAATCTATCTGCACTCAGAGAATGTTGTGCAATCGACCCGTTTCAAAATCTTATTTGGTGAGCGTATTCTGTTTTTGTTTTTACTTATATGGCATCAATCATTCTCAATCTGCTGCTCATCTGTTCAGTGCGGGGAATTCCCCATTGCTATGGAAGGAGCTGGTCACCCGTACAAAGAGATACGTTTCCAAAGTGGTAGTCATGTTATTGACAAAAAAGGATGAAAAATAATGAGTGAAACCGTACAGTATATATACAGGGCGTGCCAGGATTTGAACTCGAGACCTTCCAAATGCGAGACGTACTACGTTGTAGCGATTGTAATAATCACATAGCTCCTACATAATACACGCGCGTAAGCGCTACAGGTGCACGCGTGTACGCGCGCAAAGCGACGGCGTGTTCGTGTACAATCCGCAACGATGCGGGGCGGTGTCTGCGGTCTGTCAGCTTTAGCGTCGCACCCCACAGGAGGAGAATTACACGGTCGGCTGATGAAGAAAGCTAATACATAAATCTCTCAGTGTTTAGCATTGAGATGTTAGCCAATTAGGAACGCAAGGCTCACCCTGCCCAGTAAGTTAAACTAATCAACCTGCCATTTTGATGGCATAAATTCCAACAAGCACCCTTTTTTTTTATTTTCCAGCTACAGGCGCAGAGCCGACGAACGGTGCCAAAGAGTAACTACCTAGCATTTGATGAACATTATGAGTATACTTTGCATCAGTCAAACTACATTACGTGACGTGTGCGAGGCCTGAAAGGGGCCCTTACAGTACAATTCTTGTAGTGGGTAATTGGAATGTACAGTGTATATACATTCAATAATTTGTTTTTATTTTAAGAAGCAAACATCTTAAAGAAAACAAGGCCAATTACAACTAACTTGTGCCAATAGTGAAAGGTGATCTTTTATCCAGTTTGTATCTGTAACGCGTGTAGGTGCGTGAAGGTATCACACATATTGCTTTGCGCAGTCGCTTAGTCTCACCATTCTGTGGCAGCATTCACGTACTGTGTCTGCGTGTCTTTACGTGTGTTCGCCTCTGTTTGCGACTGTGTTAAGAGCCAAGAACAGATGCTCAAGTCATACCACTGGACAAAATTCTAAGAATTAAATCACGCATAGGAACACTTCGCCCACAGGCGCTGCGTTCCTGGGAAACCGATTTAGCAATTGCTCTCGCGAACTGTTCAGGGTACGAATCTGCAAACGGGAACACACGCGGTTAGACAGGATCTCTCGTGTCGATCCAGGAAAGTTTCACTGAGAACTGAGTGTCAGTTAGCCTTGTTTGCAGGCCAGTTGCGGTTTTGGTAAGAATTGTGTATTGCTCAAGGGAGCACATAAACTCCCACTACCACGCATAGGACAGGGTAACACTTGGCTGCGCAAAACGGGCTCAAGACCTCCCTTGCTGTACTGGCATTGTTTGACTGTCGTGCACGCCAGCGAGGCTTATTCATTCATTATCAGTGTCTGCGTAATCCTGTACAAGGTTTCGGTGAGACAGAGCCCATCCTGGCAAAAACATGGTGCAAGGTAGGATTATACTCAGGATGTAACACCAGTCTATCACAGGGCACTCGCGGCAACTTAATCAGCAGGCCAATTAACCTAGGCAGCAGGAGCAGCAGCACAGCGTGTCTTTACAGTGTGGTAGGAAACCAGAGTACCCGGTGAACATCTACATGGATACGGGGAGAATATTGCATACTCCACACAGAAAGCCACCCGAGCCGGGAGTCGAACCCGGATGTTTTTTTTTTCTGTGAGGTGGCAGCGCTACCCGCTACGCACAGAGCCACGGGGGTTGAGAGTTTCCACTGATCTCGGCATCTTTCACGAAGCGTTCCCCAACAGCGGGTGGGAGCCGTGCGCGACCATACCCAGATCCTGGTCTCCGAACCTGCCCTGGGCTGCTCATAGGTCGGCTCGAGCGAGTACGGCCTATGCCTGGTGTCATGGTAGTGCAACTAGAACAGCTCGAAGAGACAAAGGCGGCTCTGCGTCCGGCGGTTCTAACCACGTACGTGGCCACGCTCGTTTGTGTCACGATGGTCTTCATTGCTGCTCGCGAACATCGGTGAAGAGAACTCGACCCCGCCTCGATGTGTGTTAACACACACGTACACGGATCCACACACACGTACGTGTGTGTGGATCCGTGTCGACGCTAGGAAGGTTGTGAGTTTAAAAAATCACGGTCAGGGGATTCAGTTCTTCACCCACCTCCCCCCCCCGGGGATGATAAAATAGGTAAATACACGTAACACAAACAGCGCATGAAGATGCCTCCAACGTGTGAGGCGAAACGTCGCGAAGGAGAGAGGAGGAGCGATCGACGAGGCTATCCCGAAAGAGCAGCTTTTAGAAGCAATCATGCATCGAGCCGTGAAAACCTACATCATTACAAAATAAGTAACGTTTGGATAAGTAACGCATTGTATGTATTCATAAGTCATAAGTGTTTCCTTTCTTTCGGTGGAGAGACTGTGTCCACGTTTAAACCGACTCCTTGACAGAAATTCCAGTACGACTGTCTCAATGCGAGATCTGAACTCTGGCCGCGCGGCCCATTCATTAGTGTGCCGTGCTCGACCTCCATAGGTGCTCGCTAACATCACCGATCCTTCCGGTCTTTCAGAGTAAACGAGGAACGATTAGTTTTAGTGTGACGACTGACGTTTTGGAACAAAGGCTTCACTCTGACCACGGAAACGAGCTCCCATGTGCTGGGTGACAACGCTGTTGCAGCGTCTGCGTTCACTCGCGTTAACCAACGCGAGCCGCGCGTGCAGGCGGACGTCCTATGCTGCGGCCAGGAAGCCTGATCACGCCGACCTAAATACTTATCTGCGTTTCATTTCTGGCATTAATTGCAAGTCTATGGCGAGCGTTTCATGCATGTTCCAATCTCTTGAGGTGAACTCGATCCTTTGCGTGCACCTGTAATCACTGCGTAGCACGCGGGCGTTACGGGAGGATAAGGAATACATAAACTAACTTCATGTCAGTCCCTGTCTCTCGTTAGAGAAGTGACTTCTGGTTGCAATTAGCTCTACCCGGAGTGTAAATGTCACGTATTCTGAAGCCTAGAACCTAACAGATTCACTGATATCGTTCGGTGGGGGTGTAACAATACAAACGCACTTTGTTTGGGCTGCTACCCTTAATATAAACGTTGGGTATGGTAGCTTACGCATTTGCGTGCTTACATATGCGTATAGTAGTTCAACAGACGACAGAGACAAAGATCCACCGAATATCCTTAACATACTTCAAGGTCAAGTACTCTTAGCGAGTGCCTACATAGACCAGCACGGCACAAGACGGGGTGGGTGACCAGCGCCACGCCCGGCCGCCTTGTTCTCGCAAGTGACAATGTTTACACCGCACCAGGTACTCATTTGAGGTTGAGTGCACCTACAGAGAACAAGGACATGGTCACCCACGAAAAGATGTGTAATGTAATGAGCACACGCGTATACACACACAATGCGTGTACATATTTAAGTATAACACACAACGCTACCCTTTTACACATTGTGAAATCCAACACCACACACGGACGTGCTGAACACATTTGTACCTATCTGGTGGCATGTGAATGCAATATGAGAGGTGCGTTTGTGTGTGGTCATGATATATGTGGTAGTGAGCGCCAGAAACGTTACAAAGGCGTATCATCAATACATTGCACAGGTACTCACGGACGTTCTGGTCTCTGAGCTCGGCCAGTTGGAGTTGAAATCCCAGCCAGGCGGTGAGGCGAGTGATTTGAAGCGACGGCGGTGATCTCGAGTTGAGCTGCGAAGCACAGCCCCTGTTGAGCGGCTCTGGTTGCTGAAGATACGGCGAGCAAGTCTGAGCGTACCGCATCCACGCGTGTGCTCGCACGAGAAGGGTGGAGGAGGGCGTCGTGATCGGGGTGTGTGGGCCGGTGGGGGGTTGCGGAGGGGGGTCGTGGGGGGTAGGGGGACGGGATGCGCGCGTGCGTGTTGTGCGCGTTGTGCGCGTTTGCGGCGCACTGCGCTATGATCTCACTACCACAGGTTCGATTCCCGGTCACCTTGCATTCACAGCGTGGCAGATTGAAATATGATTCCATACTTGGTCTAAAATGAGTATTTGCACGGCGCTATGCCACTCTACATTCATGGTAATCCCAACATCTAAAAACCACTACCAACAGCACCCATCACCATTCTGTGTGTTGATGTCCAGGGTGGTCCAGATGTCTTGTGACTTCCCGTTTACTTGACCCCTTTCATTTTTCTTTTGCTTACCAAGTTCTGTTTTAAATCACCCTAATTGATTGGTATACACAGATATAACGATTTGGAGTATTAAATGGGGGTCACAAGACATCTGCATCACTCTGTATGTGTAGACGCACCACTGTCGTTTTCCATTCGTGAAGACCTAGACAGGTGCTTGGTGAGAGCGCGTGTCCTGCCGGCACGTCAATCTAGAGGGACAGATGCCTCTCTCGTGGCTCCGAGCCGGTGGCAGAGTCACGCTCTCATTGCGTTCGCGCATTCGCACTCGGTCCGATTTTACTGAAGCTGGAATGAACTGTTGAGTTATGTAGCTCTTTTGAACAGTTGTCCAGGGTCGCAGGGGGCTGGAGCCAATCCCGGCAGACATAGGGCCCAAGGTGGAGCTATACCCAGGATGTCATGCCAGGACATCGCAGGGTACTGGGGACAATTTACTCAGCAGGCCAATTAACTTAAGCAGCAGCACGTCTTTCGACTGAGGTCGAAACCGCAGTACCCACGTGGACACGGAAAGAACACGCAAACCCCACACAGGCACTCGAACCCGAAATCACACCTGGGTCATCCTTGTTATAAGGGAGCAGCGCTACTCACTGGACAACTGTTCAAAGCGATACATAACTCAGTGTTTCCGTCTAGCGACTCTCGCGCCTGGTAGGGTCACCCGTCGTGGACAGACCGGGTTGGAGAGGACTGGGCGGTAACTGCAATACTTCACGGATCTCGTTACCTCCACAGTGGAGGCGCAGATGAGCTGCGGCCTAGCTGGACAATGACTTGAGTAAATGATGCGATATGTAACGCGATACGCGATTTACACTCCTTCTCATGGACGGAACACGGCTGAGGAGGCGCGGCGAGGAAACAGTAGAAAGGCGGGGAGGAGGCAGGAAGCCACGCAGTCAGCCGCAGCCAACATTTTCCAGAAACTGCGTCCTGTACATTACGATGTGACGGTCAATTAATTAATGAGTGTTTTTTTAAGTTGTCGGAGGAAAGTAGAGAAACCGGAGGAAACCCACGCAGAAAAGCGGGGGAACACACAAACTCCACACAGAAAGGCGCCCGAGGTGGGAATCAAACCTCCTTTGGAACAATGATCTGTGCTGTTTAAGCATCACGGGGAGGCCAATGCGCAACGGCATTCTTACAAGAGAGCTGTCAGAAGAGAATATATCAGCAGAGCACCCGCTTTACATGCAACATTGTTCCAAGCTGGTACACGTTCTTCTGACGTCACGCTAAAGGGGGAAGAGTACTTACAAGGGTTATTGGTACAAATCTAAAGGTGGAATTTAAAGCTGAAATTTATTTAAAGTTTCAAACGGGAAATCAATAAGTGGGAACTAAAGTTGAGATAAAATAAACAAAAAATATGAAACTCTTGGTGTTGTGCTAATATTTCCGCTTATAATGAATGAAGGATTCATGTCCGATACCCTCAGCGCGGATATAGATACATAAACACTTGCTCCATTTCATATATAGAGCATATGTAGCGTTCCCTTTCCCGGAGCTCTACGGAATTTTCTAGACGTTCTTCTAAGTCCCTCCTTTCTCGCGAAATATATCCCCTTCATGCTTCTTCTAACGCAGGACGGGCCTTGATGCCGGGGGAGGGGGGGACTGTAGAGTTAAGGAATATAGGCGCTGGGGGGGGGCTTCGGCTTTCTGTTTTCGTCTCGCGATGTCTCGTGATGTCTCGTGATGTCTCGTGATGTCTCGTGATGTGTTTACGGTAGAGGGGTGATGTCATTTGGAGGGCGCTAGAAGGGGCCGCGGGGATATATAAGGAGGACCGGTTGGAGGGGCAAAGGGAAGAATCTCCTGGGGGAACGAGAAGGATCGTCAAGATGTAAGGCTGCTCGTCGTATGTTGCTACACTCCGGCCCGTGTTCGCTGGTTCCAATAAAGCATCAAAATCAAGAAGTCTCTGCTCGTCCGTGCTCGCTGGCTGAGCAGTGGAGGAGTGAATGCTGATCCTCGCCGCGGTGTTACCGCTGTAAGCCGTCATAAGTCCGCAGTCGAAGCCGTGGTGTCACACACGCAGCACCTCCCGTCACGACCCACCACGAGACATTTCACAAGAACGCCGCCTTACAACGGAAAACATATGCGCCCTAGGCAACGATTTGGGCACCAGTCCTACAAGACCATGAATAAGGGCCATTGCCAGAAACGTCGTCTATTTTATATACAGTATATTCCATTCAAGGCGACAAGGTTTTCGTTGACGAGATCGTTGATGTTATGGTTGTTTGTGCACCAACCAGGGTGGTCCAGATGTCCGGTGACCCCTGTTTAGTTAAACCGGAACATTTTTGTTTCCTTTGCTCGGTCATATTTGTTTCAAACAACCGGTATTCATTTCAGACGGCTGATACGAGGTCATACAATGTTAAAGAACGGCTTGTAGTAAGCAGCGTATGGGCTCGTGAAAGATCACAAACCGGAAAAGACTGTCAAATGGAGAGTGCCAAGACATCTGCACCACCTTGTCGATGAAGAGGGTGTCCGCCCGCTCGTCCTCTACCCAAGGGCCGTCTTAGTTTATTCTGGGGCCCCAGGTAAATTTAATGATGCCCCCCCCCAAACATGTCTTTTTTCGTATTGGTGTTCCAAGCGCTGTGAGTTGAGGTCCAGTGAGTAGAGTCACGTGGTGGCGTTGAGGTTCAGGCTGTTGATCTCCTCGACTCCTCTCGAGAATCTCCTGTGGCACTGCGTGTGGGTGATTTGACCGAGTGGCTGATATCACAGTCACACAGAGGGTTTGTATCTTGTGCCCCAGCGATGGAGGAGACTCACGCATCACCCCTCTCCGGTTCGGAGCTCGTTGAGGGCCTCTCTGGATCTTTCACATCATAAATAATCACTGACATGAACGTCGCTCGGCCAAACAGCCGCCCTCCCCGCCCGTGATGGTTCAGACCACTGGCGCCTCCTCGGTCCCCTGCACAGCGCGTTGCCGAGTCACCTCGTCACGCGGCATCACGACTCCCGGGAGATCCCCGATCCGCTGACTGCCCGCAGGGTCACTGCGCTGCACGACATTCATCGTCATTATCTCACAGAGTGCGCTCATTATTATGCAGTGCCATTTTATTATTGTTATTGTGCTGGGTGCATTACAGGCGGGTCGCTGCCGGCGTGTTTCAGTAAAACCACTGTGGTCTGCGCTCCTTCAACAGAGGAGGAGGAACAGCAAACGACACGAACTCTGCCTCCTGAAGGCCTCTCGTTGAGATCAGCAAATCTCAACATTGGCATCAAGCTCCTAACCACCTTGCCACCGTCATACACAAAGAGAAAATCGACGTCTCCTGATGACAGAAGGTTGTTACATGTTCACGGTCAGGGTGGACAGATATCCACGGTGTACCCGACTCATCGCTTCCTATGACTACAGCAAACAGACGTAAAGGTCCTACCTTCCTCCCCACGTCTGGCCCTCCACATACAATATGCAGGTATTTGCCTACACATGCCATCAGTGACACCTTCCATAGTCCCATAGCAGTTGACGTAAATCTCAGAAGGGAGCTGGAAAGAGCGTGTTTAAGCGGCCGGAGTGTGAGCCGTAGTAGTGAGCATGATCAAGCTTTTTCTATTGCTGCTGCTGATAATAGACGAAGAGGGAGCGATCGACGAGGCTGTCCCAACAGAGCAGCTTTTTGAAGATGATATTCTCATCTCATCTCATTATCTGAAACCGCTTAATCCTATATAGGGTCACGGTGAGCCGGAGCCTATCCCGGAAACACAGGGCGTAAGGCAGGAATACACCCGACGACGGGACGCCAGTCCATCGCCGGGCATTGCGGGACAATTTTAGTCTGCGAGCCAATCAACCTATCCAGGAGCATGCTTTGGACTGTGGGAGGAAACCGGAGTGCCCGGCGAAAACCCACGCGAACACGGGGAGAGCATGCAAACTCCACACAGAAAGGCACCCGAGCCGAGAGATTCGAACCCGGGACCTTCTTGCTGTGAGGCGTCAGCGCTAACCACTGGGCCACCGCGCTGCCCAAGATGATATTAATATATTTTAAAATATGCAACTATGGCATTCATTTACGAGAGCTTGGATTACCTCACCAACCTCAACTGAGGCCCTTCCGCTAGATGGAAGGGTGGCGCCATGGTTACCTCTTCGCCTCAGAGAAAGTCCTGCATGATGGCAGTTCGATTCCCGCCTTGGGCGCCTAAATCTCTCTGTGCAGTTTGTGTGTTTTCCCCCCGTTCTACGTGGGTTTGTTTCTGGTTTCCTGATTTCCTCCTATAAGTAAAACCATTAAATAATTAATTGGCCGATAACATAATGTAATGATGTAACATAATGTATACTATAAAAGTTGTAATAATTGCACTTCTAAAGCGCTTATCACCCGGGGGTCACAAACCGCTGCACAGAGGAGCTGTGGAGAGAACGGTAGGTCAGCAACAGCAACAACAACGACGTATGAACGGCAAATCAACAACAATAACATTTTATTATTTTCAATAGGAAGCAGTATCTGGCGGGTTGGCACCGGCTAACCTCCTG
>JAZEWT010000010.1:13837523-13849125 GCA_036362905.1 Mordacia mordax
CAGTGCCCAGGTGAGGCACGGCGGCGGCTGCACGGGGGCCACCGCGGAGTTCAAGTCCCGGTCACGGCCGACACCAGTGACGATTTTATAAAACGGTCCTGGACCTCCCCTAGGTCGACTCAGCCTCAAATAAGTACCTGTTGCAGTGTGTAAACATTACCGTTAGGGAGACAAAGGCGGCCAGGCGTAGTGCTGTCACCCACCTCGAGTGCCGGCTCGACCTTTATAGGTACTCGCTAACGGCACTTGATCCTGCAGTTAGGGTTGCACGGCGTTATTTTTTGCTTCGCTGTTGGTGGTGGTGCCACCGCATGCCCAAGCAGTTACTGTTTGTCCGGGCGCGACACTGGCGGGAGGAGAGATGGACCGATGCTTCACAGGAGGTTCTAGAGCTGAGTGGACTCGCTGAAGACTGGTACCAGCGGTGTCAAGATCGACCTCTGTGGAGGAGGTGGATCGTGAAGGACGCTACGGGGCAGTTGGAGGCAGTCACCCTCCAATAACCGAGGGTGGAGGAGCGACACTCACAACAACGAGCGGAGCACAAGGAGAGTTGGCGCTGGTAAGGACACATAGGTAGGTGGTGCCTCGGTCAGTCATCTCAGTCAGCTCATTACACCTGTCTGTCCCCTAACCTGCTGTCAGCGAGCTTCACGTGTCCTCAAGGTGCACCTGGCTTGGCACAAGCGCCGTGGCGACGTCACCGCTACGTCACGGCGATCGGCGGTTGTTGCTAGTGGCGCTGGCATCAACCACCACCTGCGTACTTCACAGGTCCTCTCATTCTTCAAACATAATAATAATTGCACTTCTCGGTCATTGCTACAACGTTCCCACTGTTACGGCAGCATCTCTTATACGTTGTGAAAACAACTGTGTGCGGAGTTGATGGCTGGCCCTCGCATCGGGTCAAACTCTTCACTGATGTCGCGAATAAATACGTAACCTATGTGATGCTGCTGCGATTGGCAGGGGTTGCACAGGCCATGTGCTGTGATTGTGCTATGAAAAAGGGCTATTGCGCAAGACGTTGGCTGTTCTGTTTGTAAGGCATACCGTTGTTTAAACATGAGAGCTTCACTTACAGCCGCACAGTGCCTATAGTGGAGCATTGTAGCACGGGGAAGGAAGCGAAAGCGTCAGTCACATCGTGATTACTTCTTGCGTAGCGGTTGCTGTTAATGATTGAGGCGTCTTCTTTGTCATGCACGGATGCAATGGTGTCCTTTATTTGATCTTGTATTGACCGTGTGCAGCAAAGCAAGCTGTGAAGACTAAGAGTTTATTGATTTGCCATGATCTTTTATATTTGAAACATCGTCTCACACTGCACATGCCACGTGTAATTCTGGAATGGTTGGTGTAAATTATTGAATCGCTGCTCCAATGCATTTATGCTAATGGTGATGCAGTTCCTAAAAATGTCGATGCACGGTACTTTAATGATTTATATATATGACATATACAGTCAGGATGCAGGTGTTGCCTCTATATCGATGACCATTAAACACTGGTCCAGTCAGCAGCATGTGAGCTCTCTTAATAACTCTGCATTGATGTATTAATATCCTAATCCATTGACACCAAAAATACCGCATATTGTTTCTGATTGTTCATAAACTACACATGGCCACCAAGGACGCTATCGCAAGGGTTGGCCATTACACGTGCGGAATGAAAGCGTAGTATGCTTGGCATGCACATGGATCTTGGTTCATGGTATGAAATGCGGCCTCTCTGACCTGTAGAGCCTAATGTATCTACACTGGGGACAATCTATATCTTTGCTACCAAGCTTTTGGTCCTGATCGCACACAATACTCTGAATGGAAAATGAAACGTTGTGAGCAATAGACGAACAAATGTTGACTCAAAGCAATAACGTGTTCACATTGTTCTTGTAAGAATGGTACCTGAACACCGTTTACTTAATACAAGCAAACATTTAGTATCCACACTATTGACAGATATTAATGGACAAAACAAAAGTATTACAATATTGCATTGAACCCGAGACAGAAAGCATTAGAAAGTCAGTATCCTTGTCCAGAATGCATTTAGGTAGTACTCATCTCAGATTTGAGCCAGCGGTATAATATTCACATTCCCATATGTGGCGTCAGACTTTCATAGTGTGATCATTTTCGACTTCCCAAAAATTGGTATTCATTTCACCAACCCCAGGAGAATGATGGTCTCAATCAATCACCAATTGGAATTTGAAATCACACCTTTTGAAGTGAATAAAGTGCTATAAGCAGATCACCATCTGGTCAGATAGCAGCCCATATATAAATTTCTACAAAACGTTAACGATCCCGAGAGAGCAGCTTTTCGAAGCAATCATTGTTAACGATCCGTTAAAATTGTTTTCCTAATGCATAAATATAATGTACTATATGACCTCGGACTGTGGTATGCGTTTGATCTTACACGAGGCTAGTTTTAGATTTATAATAATTGCATTTATATAGCGCTTTTCACCCGAGTTGCTTTGAAATCTCATGATTCCCTTAGTGAACACTTTCTCTGATATTTGTTTGACTGTGGTCTGTGACTCGCGAAGTCACGTGTTTGTATAGTAGCTCTTTCAGTAGCCCCAGACCGTGGGATGAATGACAAGCAAACACTTGTTAACACTTGTTTTCTAACTCAAACAACCTCTGCCCGCCAGTGGGGCAGGAGGCAGGGAGGTGGTGGCAGAAATAACTGCGTGCAGGCATTATTTATAGAAGCCTGGAAGCACACAGGCGGCACTTCGGCTCTCTTTTAATGCCTTATCTGTGGACACTTCAATGTCTCTCGAGTGAGCAATCGCAGTTATTGTAGTGATCCAAGTGTTTAAGAAGCAAAATAGATAAGTAGAAAATATATCTACTTCATATACTGTATCAGTATGTCCACATACAATATATTTACAGTCCAGTTCTTTGCACAGGCCAAAAGCATGCTACCTAGTTTAATTGACCTGACCAAATGAATCCAAGTGTTCTGCGATGGACTGGCGTCCCATCATGGGTGCAGTACTGTCTTGCGCCATGTGTCAGTCGGGATACGGTCCGGCACACTCTACAGGATTAAGCGGGGACTGATGATTCATCTCATCTCATCTCATTATCTGAAACCGCTTAATCCTATATAGGGTCACGGTGAGCCGGAGCCTATCCCGGAAACACAGGGCGTAAGGCAGGAATACACCCGACGACGGGACGCCAGTCCATCGCCGGGCATTGCGGGACAATTTTTAGTCTGCGAGCCAATCAACCTATCCAGGAGCATGCTTTTGGACTGGGAGGAAACCGGAGTACCCGGCGAAAACCCACGCGGACACGGGGAGAGCATGCAAACTCCACACAGAAAGGCACCCGAGCCGAGAGACTCCAACCCGGGACCTTCTTGCTGTGAGGCGTCAGCGCTAACCACTGGGCCACCGCGCCGCCCCTGATGATTAATGAATACATATTTACGTGGGTTAACCATTAAACGTGGAATGACAGTAAAATCCTTTGAAATGATGGAAAAAATATTCTAAGTATATAAAACATCAATTCAAATGTACGTCTCAGAATAGCAATGTAAAACACGCAAAATTCAGAACGACACCAGTAAAGTTTGAATGTAAATTGAAATAATGTTAGCAGAAAAGACCGTAAAGTAGTTTAAGATTTTTTATCCTCATTTTATTGAATAAGGTTTGGCAGCTTGGCTGAGCCTTAACCCCATTGTGCTGCAAGCTGGCCAGGAGATGGCAGTGCAGCAAATGGTGTGAACTGAGTGGAATGAATCTGTATGCTCTACCCTCTGCAGAACGCGCTTATCTCGCAGTGCAGACACCATTTACATTCTGCAACGATATGAGACGCAGCCTCCTTCTTGTGGGTTTAAGGGTCACCCTTCCACCACATGCTTTGTGGTCATGGCAACTAACCTGAATAAAACTGTATAGTAGTGAACATTGAAGTGTTATTAACTTGTACTGAGGTAGGTTTTCAGGGCTCGATGCATAATAATTGCTTTTCAAAGTTTTTTTTATTTCGGTATAGCCATGTAGAGAGGAGTGCAACGTTAGTACGAACGAGTTATAAGTGTTTTATGCTATGATTGACAACCCTCATAACCAGAATGGTTATGCTCTGAATTGTAATGTTGCCCCTCTATAATACATCTGGTTCAAACAAAATCACATCTCTACATCACATGTGATATACCATACATTTGTGCATGGACATAAAATCCAGCAACTCATCTGATGAAATAACACCGTATATTTTAAATTATTGTTTATTCTGCATTTCTAGCATTGCAAGACAGTATATTACGATTGTGTTTTCCATGCATGTGTAACCAGCGCCAGCCGTCTCGTTTCTCTTTCCTTCACTTTCAGCCACGTAATCGTATGAGAGACACCAAACTGGCACGACGATTAACCAAAATTCTTGAGATGACCGGTTGAATAATGCGCACGCGAATGTACTAGAGGATATTCAGATGGTAAAATTCTGCGTTGTGTATTTTTTAAAATCCTCCTTCTGTTTCACACACGCGGATGGTCTGCTGTGATGAGCCTCTTCTGCCACCACAGATTTGCATCCACACTAACACGTATCTTCTTTTATAATTAAATGTATTAACCTGCACAACGGCACTCACGCATTAGCATACAGCCACATCAACTTCTCCCGCACCCCTCGCTGAGTCTTCCGCTCAACTCAGGCGTGTCCGCAAAGATGGGCGTGGCTCACTGTACGTGGGGCGTGTGCATGCCAATAGGTTAGCACTAATATATGTGCGACATGGATATATGTGTAAATCAACACGTCAGTTGACACTGGCTGCACATGGTGTAAGACATTACACCGACTTGTCTTTATGGCAACCTCTGGCCTCCTAAGCCAGATCTCTGCTGACTGAGTGGGAAATGCACAGTGGCCCAATTCTACAGTCTCACCAATGGGTTTGTTTCTCACGTGCACCGCTTAGATGCCGATGATGGGATCAGCTCCGAGTCGACAGAACAGCCTATAGCTGATTGGATAGATCCTCTACAGAGTTGTCACGTGAAATAACTATCTAATATGAACACTAAAGTAATATAAAAATAGACATCCTATTGCCGCACCATATATAGATAGTAACATGCATTCTGCTACAGTACCTTGTGTCAGACAAAATCCCCAAAAAATATTCAAAAGTTACTTCAATAGGCCAGTTTATGCAAATCAGGAGCACACATTTTTCCTTGCCCTACAAATAATGTGTTGTAAGTTAATAATTTAAGTTTTAAATCAACGACATATTATTTTAAGAACTGCACTTCAGAGTCGTTGAAAGTTCCTCCTCACTTCTTCGCAACATGGGAGACAAAACATTTAGTGAAGGAGAAAAGGAGGAACGTTCAACACAGGTATCCCAAAAGTGCAGCTCTCACACATTGAGCTGTGAAAACCTACATCAATACAATATGCGTCCTTTGAAAACTGAAACAGCCTGAACACGGTACATTAAGTGAAAACCCAATTGTCATGATGTATATTTGTGAAAGGGCAGCTCAGTGGCACGGTGGGTAGCACTGCTGCCTCAGAGCAAAAGGACCTGGGTTTGATTCCCGGATTGGGTGCCTTGTGGAGTTTGTGTGTTCTCTCCGTGCCCGCATGCGTTTTTGCTGGATATTCCAGTTTCCTCCCACCGTCCAAAGACATGCTCCTGCTTAGGTTAATTGGTTTGCTGAGTAAATTGCCCCATAAAAGTGTACCTTGCGATGTGTCGCAACATGTGAATTTCCCCGGGATGGGTTCTTCTTGCTGACTTTTCCCGCGCCGGCGATGCCCGCGCTTGCGTTGGCGGCCGGACTGCCGTGGGGTAATCTTCCCGCATAACACTGACCGGCGGACAAAGGCTCGACTCACATTCCATTATACCAAAAGGCTTTATTGACCCGCGCTGCACCGAACAACGACCATGCGGTCAACTCACGGGCCTACGAACGAACTCTCGCCTTCAGCGTGACTCTCTAACACGACACTTTACAACCACACTCTGTGACGCTCTCTCGGCTCTCACTCGATGACTTCACTATCTCTCCTGAACAGCCCCCGTACTTCTGCACATCCCCCTTTTATACTCTCAGCTCCCACTCCCAGTCCCGTCTAACGTCACCCAATTACACAATGTCACCCCACTCCACTAGTCAACCAGCATTTACCCACGGCTGCTTACATACTGACCCGGAGTAACCTGGAGAACAACCTGATCTGACCCCAGCGTGAGTGTTAACATGTACTCAACCTCGACACGTCACGAGGCTTGGCACCACAGTTCCCCTTCTGGCGAAAAGTCCTGGCCAGAACCCCTTGTCGTTGTCGTGACAAGGTTCGATTGCCGTGACATAGTCCCGGAGGCGGACTGGGGCCCATCTCGGCTGCCTGATCGCCGAGGGGCCGCCATCCACCTCCGGGACCGCCGCGGTCCCCGTGTCTGTGGGGAAACTCCCCGAGCCCTCGCGGTCGTCCGCTTGGGTGGAGTCCACTGTGGCGGGCACAGAACTCGCCCGGTGCCAAGGTTCCACCACTTGGCTCCGTCGCCATGCCCCCCCAAGGGGTGGTCGTGCACCAGACGCAACAGCTGCGGCTGTGTTGCGGCCGGGACACACTCCCTCCTGGCTTCCCCGTCGGGCCCCCGCTCTGGAACTACCCCCTCCCAGAGGCCCAGCTGGGGGTAGAGACTCGCCCACGGTCCCTCGATGGCCCTGTGGCCCCGGGTTAGGGCATCTCTCACCTCTGCCAACTCGGCATCGCGACCGTGGGCCTGTCGTAGCTGCTCTTCTGTCATTCCCTGGAACTCGCAGCCTACCTCTTCCTGGATCATCGGCCTCGCCCAGGTGCTCACAATGGCACGGGGCCCTGAAGTCACTGTGGTAGGATCATCCTCAGGCAGGTGGCATCGGCCCCCTGTGAGGCGAGGTGACACTGCTGCCGACAGGGCTGCCCAGTCCACCTGCACCTCGTCGAGGAGTGGGGGACCCGGTTCTCGGGCCACAGGTCTCACTCGCCAGGCTAGGTCACGCTCATCCTCCGTGGACTGTTCCGCCTCCCCGATCCATAGGGTGTACACCACTCCCGGATCGGTCTGTGCCCACAGTGGACGAATTTCTGTGACCTCCGTTCCGGCATGTATCGGCGCGTTGTGGGGATTTAAGACTCTCAGGACCAGGCCCTGTTCAGCGGCCACTACTGTTGCCACGCCCACTAGTCTGTTGCGGTGAGCGAGTTCCAGATAGTGAGCGAGCATAACTTCACCGGTGAGCGCAGCCTCATCTCTGTTGCGGGTGATGAGGTGTAGCAGGCCTTCGGAGTTCAGGCCCACCTGCACTCGGCGGATCACGTAGCCGACACCATATTTTCCCGCATCCGGCTCCCCGCCCCTTTGACCCAGGAACTGACGTCATGTCCTCCACCTCCAAGATTGACATTATGGCCGCGCTTCCGGGAACTGACGTCATGTCTACAACCCCTGGGTTTGACGTCACCTCCATTGCTCTGTTTGAGACACTCCCACCCGGCATGGACACTCCCTGCCACCCGCAGAATGGAACCTCTTTCCGTCCCGTACCAACCTGCGCATATTTTCTCGGGATGCTCATGGTCACGCCCAGGGCCTCCAGCGCTCTCGTTCCGAGGATGCAGGAATGGCGTAGTCTCATCGCCACATACGCATCGAGATGACTCCTCGCCGTACCTATCCGGATCTTCAACGAGAGTCGCCCCATGGTTTGTAGCTTGCCGCCATTGGCTTGCATTAGGCCACGGTCTGAGGAGCGCAGTCACCTTGGGTCGACCCCTGCACGCCAACACATCTCGCGGCTTACTACCGACACAGTAGCCCCCGTGTCCAGTAGGATCTGAGTCGTCTGCCCTTCCACTGGCCCTTCGTATCACCGCGGCCAATCCCAATAGCGAATAGCGTCCCATCACTTCCCATCGCTGGGACGAGCCCCGCTGGCCTCGGGATCTTGCCACGGCCCCTTGTACTCCTGACTACCAGGGCCTGTTGTTGTTTTAATTGGTCCCGAGAGGAGTGCAAGGTCTCGAGTGGACAATCCCGTCACACGTGCCCCCTTCGGTGGCACCGGTAACATTCGGGCCCCCGTTTGGCACAGGGTGTTGAACTTGGGCCGTCTACGTCGCTTCGCCGGGATCCCGACAATTGACGACCCTCCAGCGTCTGTAGTCGTCGCTCCGAGGATCCTCCTACGGACCTCATCTCCAGTGAGTCTAGGCGATACTGGATATTCCTGAACATGTCACTCAGGTCCGCTGGGCTCGTTCTGTGGTCACCGCGCTGCACTGCCGCTACGTCCCCTTCGTCCGCAGACCAGTAGCGCTCCCCTACGTTGGTGGGCCCGGCCACATGCCGCACTCTCGCAAGCCAAAGCCTGGGCCTGAATCTGCGTGAGGGTCAGCTTAGGGCATTCCATGTCTTCCTGCCACCAGTCCATCCCCCGGAGGTACCAAAGTAGCTTGATCTTGACCAGGCTCTGGGTGAAGGAACGACCCTCTTCCTGGTGCGCCCGATCAACGAGTGTTGCCAAGCTCTTAATGTGAACTGGCGCAGTCGTCTGCGTCGCCGCGCAAGTTCTTCTTGCATGGCCGCCTGTATGATCCGGTCAAACCGCTCCTCGACCACCTGTCTAAGCAGGGGCCAATTGTCCCTGATCCTCACCTCCAGCCCTCACATCCCCGAAGCTGAAGGTGGACTGGCATTGCCGTCTCATCATCTGACCAGCCTCCCAGATGCTGTGCGCTGGCCACGTGTCTCTGAAAGTCCTCCCAGGACTCCGAAGCGCAGCCCTTGTACGTCAGCGCGATCTTCACACTGCTTCTCTTGCATGCGTTCGCATCCCATTCTCTGATACCAAACTGTCGCGACATGTGAATTTCCCTGGGATGGGTTCTTCTTTCTGACCTTCACATGCCGGCCCTGGTCCGCTGGTCCGTAACACGGACCAGCGGACCAGGGCTCGACTCACGTTCCATTGTAACACAAGACTTTCTTGACCCGCACTGCACCGAACAACGACCACGCGGTCAACTCACAGGCCTGCAAACGAACTCTCGCCTTCAGCGCAACTCTCTAACACGACACTTTACAACCACACTCTACGACGGTCTCTCGGCTCTCACTCCACGACTTCACTATCTCTCCTGAACAGCCCCTGTATTTCCACACATTCTCCTTTTATACTCTCAGCTCCCACTCCCGGTCCCGTCTGGCGTCACCCAGTTATGCGATGTCACCCCACTCCGCTAGCCAACCAGCATTTCCCCATGGCTGCTTACATACTTACCCGGAGTAACCTGGCGAATGACCCGATCCGACCTCAGCGTGAGTGTGAACATGTACTCAACTTCGACAGCCGCGAGGTTTAGCACCACATGTATTGGCACCACAGATGTATTGGCACCATATCTTGGGTATTTCCCGCCTTGCGCCCTGCCGGCCAGGATAGGCTCCGGCCTCCCCGTGACGAGAAGATTCTGTGGATATTAATAATGAATTATTATTTATTAAATTATTGATGGATGGGTTGAGACTATCAACCCAGTGCTTTACTATGGACCAATAACTCACTTCATTTGAGGCCTTACAATAATCACGAGCAGCAGGAATTTAAGGGTGGTATCAGCTGACTACTCTGGCCTGGCATGAGGCCCTCCAGCCACCAGGTCACATCTCTCATTACAGTGGCTCCACATTAATGTGGAACGCATGATTATATCGACTGATATTTTAGTATAAATTTCCGCACATTAACATTTTACACACTGCCGTTAATAGGCTTAGCATATTCTTGCAAAAATATACACGAGTGATGGCTTTATATCTGTTAATATTTGTAATGGAACACGATATAAATATTGCTTGCCAAACAAGCAGTTGCTGGCCAGTGGAATCACACCACATTCAAGTTTTAAAGGTTTTGCTGCTTTTACTTTCCGAACAATATTACTGCATCTCATCAACTTTCGCAGAGGCATGTTAATGGCCTGCAACTAAGTAGCATGTTTGCGGAGACGTCAACAAACCTTGTGTGATTTGGTGATGAAGTAACAAGAATACTGTACGGATGAAAACATCTCCAACAATTATTTAAAATATCATTGCGAGTATTTTTGTGTGTGCATATTATGCCACCACACTAGGGAAAACGGTGACGTAGTGGTTAGTGTGAATTAGTCAAGCTAAATAAATCCTAGGCCTCCTTTAGGTTGCCTCAGCCTGAAATGTAACCATCCGCACTGTGCAGACTCATGATATTGGCCCCCACCACCCCCGTATGTACTGTGCTGCTGACCTTCATTGGTGCTAACAGTGCTTGGTTTTACAGTGCATTTTATAGATATGGGGACTACAGCAGACTATGGACTGGGTGGCCTTGTGCTTATACTAAACTAAGCCATTCTCCAGGTAAAACTCACGGAGCTACTAAGTGTTTATTTTTTAAAAAGCGACCTGTCCACACATGGTAGGTCATCGAAGTGGCTTATATCCTACTAGCTTGGGCGACCCGGCGTTGCCTGGGTAAATTTAATGGTTGATCCATGTGTGTTGTGTGGGTAAAGTTTATGGTTTACCCGTGCAAAAAAGAAACGTGAAATTCATGAACACGAACCCGATAGTGCCCGGTGCAAGAAAATAACTTGAAATTCATCATGACGAAACAAAACATACAATAAAATACAGTAAAATCCTGCACGAGAACAAAAACTAAAGTGGGTAATCATTATGAACAAAATCTAAAAATCTAATTGTTTGAATGCACATGAACCTACTCCAGCTCTTGTGGGTACACAATATTCATGGTGGGTGGCACGGTGGCCCAGTGGGTAGCGCTGTCGCCTCACAGCAAGAAGATCCCGGGTTCAAATCTCGGCTCGGGTGCCTCTCGGTGTGGAGTTTGCATGTTCTCCTCGGGTCCGCGTGGGTTTTCGCCGGGCACTCCGGTTTCCTCTCACAGTCCAAAAAACATGCTGCTGCATAGGTTAATTGGCTTGCAGACTAAATTGCTCTCAGTGCCCGGTGATGGACTGGCGTCTAATCGTGGGTATATCCCTGCCTTGCGCCCTGTGTCTACCGGGATAGGCTCCCATTCACTGTGATCCTGTATAGGATTAAGTGGTTCTGACTCTGACAATGCGATAAGATGAGAATATTCATGGTTTGTCCACCGGGTGCATGAATGTAAACATTTCTTCCCATGCCAACCCTCGAGCAAGCAACGTAAAGTTGACCATGCGAGAAGCACGGGCTCTCGAGGTTGATCCGAGAAACCTTCAACGGCTGTTCTTTCACCTTGTTCATGGTTATGGGCGAATGCTAATCGAACTGGGGATCTCATCTCATTATCTGAAACCGCTTAATCCTATATAGGGTTACGGTGAGCCGGAGCCTATCCCGGAAACACAGGGCGTAAGGCAGGAATACAACCGACGACGGGACGCCGGTCCATCACCGGGCATTGTGGGACAATTTTAGTCTGCGAGCCAATCAACCTATCCAGGAGCATGCTTTTGGACTGTGGGAGGAAACCGGAGTACCCGGCGAA
>JAZEWT010000010.1:13872889-13883743 GCA_036362905.1 Mordacia mordax
CGACACATACATAGTACCCACATATATATATAGGAGCGACAGGCACTACACACACATACTGCGCCTGAGGATGCCTCTAACGTGTGAGGCGAAACGTCGCGAAGAGAGGAGAGGGAGCGATCGACGCGGATGTCCCGAGAGCAGCTTTTCGAAGCAATCATCATGCATCGAGCCGTGAAAACCTACATCATTACAATTTCATAATTGCTGTTTTTCAATTAAGTTTCTTCTTTTACGGACAAACAGTATGGGTCCGTGCAGGAACATTTATGTATTTCGCAGACAGAGGGCAATCTCTGCATGGGATAACAACTGTTACCCTCCCACAGACAGGGGCTCGTAAATGCGAGGATAGCACCATAAGTATACCGCCTCTACGTCTGTTGCCACGGTTTGAAATTGAAAGCAGGCGTTTAGCCCCTCATGCGGATTTGATTATAGGTCACATGGAACCGTGTTTCAAGCCGATGGTCCCAAGATCAACACAGGCCTGTGTTCCCACCGCTTTAGTTACTGATTAGCGATCCCGAGAGTATAAATATGGTAACTGAAATAGGGAACTAATAGAGGGCAGGACAGGTGATGGATAGAGGATATGAAGCAGTCGTAGCAGTACTTAGCATAGGCGCAAGAGAGAGACCGGAGGCAGCAATGAATATATGTGGTGTTGATCATGGATTGCAGCCACAAAGACAGGAGGAAGAAGCATTCGAATATTGTCTAATATTGTGTCTGTTGGAGGCAGTATAACAAGGAAGATTTTAACTTCTTATTTGCTTATTTTACCTTCATATGCATTTGTCTTTTTGAACACACTTGTATTTTTCGCATCACGTAAGAACATGCGAGGAGTTAGTGAAAAATGCCATTCCGAAACCCCATACAAATGATTGAGAGTCATGGAGGCATAGGAGGGTAATTGTAAATGATTGTTGTTGGAGATGTAATACAACACTTCACGATTTGAGGAATTGTCATGATTTAGGATCATTGTTTAAGTCACAAATCCATGTTGTGTTTGTCCAAATGGTAAAAGTAAATTTCGTGGATACAATGCAGACAATGTTTGTGAATCATAAATACAGTAATCGATTCTTATACACGTAATATTACACGTGTATCATTAGCGTAAGGATCGATATTTATTAACAAACTACTGATGCAGGTTTTTATGGCTGGACGTATAATTGCTTTTTATAGCTGTTCTTCTGGGATAGCCGGTTTGAGTGTTCCCCTTGTCCTTCGTGATACTTCACCTCTCAAGTTGTGGGAGGTGAAGTATCACAAAGGAGATAGAGGGAACACTCAACACAGCTGTCCCGAAAGAGCAGCTATGGAAAGCATTTCTCAAAAATGAACAAACTCATGAATCACTACATCCCTAATCACACTCATTATTGTGCTCTTAGCGGAGTGAAATTGTATCGCTTTGCAAATGCAGGAAATCTGATGCCCAGGCATCGTGAGCTATTCTTCAAGAACCCTGTTTTCACGGGGCTCAAAATGCCCGAGGTTCATGCTGTGGAGCCACTGGAAAAGCGTCTGCCAAGGTTGCCACCATTGCTGCTCGATCTAATTAAGGTGACTTCGTGTGTTATTGTGGCACATCACATTGTCATGTACAGTCTACCTGCATGAATGCATTATCTCTGAGAACCTCACTCTCTGGGCCAAAGCTGGGCTGGCTCATATTTCCTTACCTTGTCACCACTGCTCTCCTATTCTGGGATATATCAACGTGGGCTCTGTGAATAGCTAGCCAGATGATAAGCACATTGCCGTTATTTAACTCTTGGTGCTTAAACATTACTAAACAATTTTACAATGAATATAGACATTTTAGTGGTCCACCCATGGATTGTAACTTTATCGTGATGGAAGGGTTTTTGTGTTTCAAAGAAATCACTCCGATTAAAGGAGGTTGGTGTCAGGAAGGATATCCAATCATAAAATTCTGTACCCTCAGTCGTGCTATCTTTTGGGGCGTATGTGATGGTCCCCAAAACTCTGAGTCCCCATAACTAGAGTCCCCACCTCCATAAATATCTTCCCTAGATCCCCAGCGATCCCTAACTACTAACACCAATCTCTCTTGGTCCCTGAGTGATCACACGCGGCGCTCCGACACATGGCGTGCGCGCATTCTCTCACACGTACCGCGCTCAGACCACGTTCACCCACACCACCACTCTGATACAAAAATACCCGACAGTAGATGTCTTGGAAGCCTTTTTACTGCTGCAGACTCGTGCGCCGCGACGAGGTCCCTTTTCAGCCACCCCAACTGCCCCTCTTTACATCACTCGCTACGCGGGACAACTGCTTGGGCCCAGCCGCTCAGCACAGCCTCGCACAGCTCCGGGCACAACTCTCGTACATGCCTAACTAACCCCGCTAACTAACTACCCTGCTAACTAACTAAACCCCGCTACGCTCTGCCCTCGTCCCTCTACATCGCTGCCAACCTAACCACTTCGACTCCACTGGCAACTGCCCGCTAACTAACTAAACCCCGCTATTCTCTGCCCTCGTCCCTCTACATGGCTGCCAACCTAACCGCTTCGACTCAACTGGCAACTGCAACAACTACTACTACTCCAACTCGCGCCTCCTTGCTCCGCGCTCTGTTAAATACCTCCCCCCCGGTTCGTACCGCACCTTTTTAACGGCCGTGTCTCTCTCCACCAATCCCCGTCGTTCCCCCTTGTCTCTGGGCGGTGGCTCCCTCTACCAATCAATCCGCTGTCGTAAACACCCTGGCGCCGACCTGTTTGGCTCCGCTCACGCCACCATGTGCCACGTGTCTAGCCGAGCCTAGTCCACACGACCCCGCGGGACAACAAGGAAGATAGCGCGCAACGTCCGTTCAAAAGCCCGCCCAGCTTGGCCCTGCAATGCATGCCGGTTGGATGGCCCCCTCCAGCCGGCAACCCTGCCGGAACACAATTGTCTGCAGCTTTAACGTTCCGGGGGAGTTATTCTCTCCCCGGCAGAACTGGTAGGTGGAATCCGGCGCCCCCTAGGCTAAATACCAGCTGACGAAGGAACCACGAACCAACCTGTTCTATAACAGGGTCCATGGACAAAACCTCCATCGCTGGAGCAGAGTCCATCGTCGTTCTGCTACCCACCGAACCCCGTGTCGTGCGGACATTCCTTCAGTGTGGAACAATATGCTGTTGTCAAATGTCCGCTCTTTCAACGGATGCGCGCAGGCATCTCGCGGTTGAGTGCGATAGTGGTGGTTGCCTGTGTGTCTGTGTGGCATAAAATACTTTCCGAGGGGGGGGTTCACAAGGGGGACATAACGAAAACACAGCCAGCGTCCCTGGTGGTTCCGAGGCCCACGAAGTGGGCCTCCACACGTACATACCCACAAGTCAGACTCATGGTGGGCAGTCAGTACTAATGGCAGAGTTAGTTTTCTTGCCATTTTCCCCCATAATGGCCACTGAGGAGCGTGCTTACCAAAGTCGTCACTTGTATTGATGTAGCTTTTCACCGCTCGATGTATGAGAAGAGCTGCTCTTTTGAGATAGCCGCGTCGGACGTTCCTCCTCTCTCCTTTGCTTTGTTTCCAGTGGGAATTATAGGGTTCCTTTCGGAATAAGCGAAAAGCACGCACTGTCCTAATCGCAAGTTAGCTTAAACCTCTGACGCTTCACACTCAGGGTTCATGGACCCAACCTCAGGCTGTTCAACTTACAGGTGCAGCGGTGGAGGTACACTCACTGAGGTCAGGCCCAAGGGCGTGCTAACAAGTCAGCCAATTTCTGAAAGAGCGTAGCATCATCAGTTAACTTTCTTGCTTAGGGGTGACTGACAGCTGCCTGGAGTTTTATTAGTGCAGCCATATATAGCTCATTGAAACAGGTGGTTTTGGGTAGCTCAAAAATTGATGGTATTTAGCTTAAGGCCTCAGTGAATAGGGTCTCATCTCATCTCATTATCTGAAACCGCTTAATCCTATATAGGGTCACGGTGAAGCCGGAGCCTATCCCGGAAACATAGGGCGTAAGGCAGGAATACACCCGACGACGGGACGCCGGTCCATCGCCGGGCATTGTGGGACAATTTTAGTCTGCGAGCCAATCAACCTATCCAGGAGCATGCTTTTGGACTGTGGGAGGAAACCGGAGTACCCGGCGAAAACCCACGCGGACACGGGGAGAGCATGCAATCTCCACACAGAAAGGCATCGGAGCCGAGAGACTCGAACCCGGGACCTTCTTGCTGTGAGGCGTCAGCGCTAACCACTGCGCCACCGCGCCGCCCAGTGAATAGGGTGCTCATTAGAAAGTAAGAAACCTTATATTTAAAAAAGTACCCTACACCACTCTCTTATTCCCCAGCTTCAAGCAGTGCGTGTGTGAGAGTGAACGCGTATGCGTTTTTTTGCAGCAATGCCTCTACATGGACGCCGATACGAGGCCGCCATGCTCGAGGCTTCTACAGCACGACTACTTCACTGCAGATGGTTTTGCCGAAAAGTGAGGCTTCTCAAACCACACTATGCACCATTTCAGCATGAACCGGGTTGTCAAAGCAAACTGAATTTTATTAAAACATAAATAGGGCAATGATGGCCTCTGCTAATGACTCCTTTAGTTGGAGCCAGTCACTCTACAGCCGCCATTCTTAACCGGTGGGTCGCGACCCATGAGTGGGCCACGAGCGCCACCTAGTGGTCCGTGGAGACCAGACTCGAGCGTGCTCTATAGGATAACCATTGTTGACTTTTCATAAAAACGTACCAATTATGTGCACAGCAGAGGAATGATCGACTAAATTGACCACTGAGCAGTTTGAGGTTGCAGCCTTCTGACTGAGTCGAACACTCTACCTACAATGGAGGTGTTTATTGTTCATTACAAACCACCAGTGCAGTATAGCCTCCACTGTAAGCTGGAAGCTGATGAACCTTTATAAAGCCAGTGCCTTAGCCTTCAAGCTTCGTAAACAATTTGACTGCATTCTTCTGCCAAAAGCAGTCTCTGCCAGAGCATTACTCTAAACTCATTAAAAGCCACATTGTACTCTAAAGAAATTTGAAAATGAATATCTTTGTGGGTAATAAAGTAAATTATTTAATTTCCCAAATGAATAATTTATCTTAATTTGTCACCCAGTGTAATAAAAGACACGAATGAATTAATTATTCATGTTCCAGATATTTGGCCTCCCGTTTCTTTAGTTGGAGTAGTGTGAGTTACCTTATTTCTGTCCTCTCCATTACATCTGAATGAACCCAGTTGATTACCTAACATTTGCTCAACACATAGAACTCTAACGGAGCACAGCCTTGGCCCTATTGCATCATCTGTATATAATGGAGGAAGTGTTTGTAATTATGTACGTCCACACTACCGGGTTCGACTTCTACTTCAGTGCAAAGTTTATCTGCACACCACCAAGGCTTTCATGTATTATATCACCTTTATTTACCACTTAGTGATTACTCTTCTGAAATGTTTCGGTTTTACACTTCCACTTTTGCACCGGTACCTTCAAACCTCTTAATCATTCCTATGCCTTTATCTTGACGTCATGATAACGCATTACACGCTCTGACACGAGTTCGCCTGTAGCGCGGTTGCTCTACGAGTAAAATCCAATGCAGACAACAATGTGTTTATGCGCGTCTCCTGGCAGGTTTCTGCTGGAGCTGCATGAATGCACACAGAAGGAGACGACAGACAGCGTGCCAGCCGCTAACATGGATGTGGTGATTGAAGACGAGGAAAGCGCGAAACAACCAGCTTTTGTGCCGATCCTCACCAACCAGAGCCCGGCCAAGGTGTTTGAAGCTGCGCGAATTAGTTGGTGGTCGATCAGGCGTCGCGGGTATTGGATCGCGATTCATGTTGCAGTATCGTGATGTGACATCTGCTGATGGATCACGCCTGTTTTACCACGTTCACCCACCAGTGATGAGGGTCAGGGTGCAAATCCAGGCGGGCACCCGTGATATATCCAGTTTTCCAAGCGTTGTAAGTTTCATGGTCTCCAGCCTTGTCATTAGTGACTGCACTTCATTTTCTGAGCTCATTTTGAGGGCTGACATGCATGTGCTATGTCAGGTAACTGATATACAGGGGGCGCTCTTGTTTCACAACTTGAACACGTGATTTTTTTAAATTGGAAAAAATAGCACCTCTGGCTGGTTTTGACGTAGGTTATCCTAGGTCGATGTATCAGAACTGTTCTCAGCTACTTTTTTGTGATAGCCGCCTAGCCACCGCGAGCGCTTCCTCTGGCTCACTTGTTAGAACCCTCTTTGTGAGTTTGTCTCCACTGCTGCATCTGTAAGTTGAAGGGCTGAGGATTGTGTTCAGGAACTTAGAGTGAAAGCCCTTGTCATGGCTATCATGAAATAGTAGCTCTTAAGAGTAATTCTCAAAATATGTCAATTGCAAGCTTGCACTTGTTTTCTCGCATTATCTTGTAGGTAATTCCATGACTTAATGTGTTCTAACTTTATGCGTTCCTCAAGGGTATTAGCTATACATGGGATTATGAGACAACATTTTAGAACTGATGCTGCTGTACAGGATGCTCTCTACATTGATAACCTGATGCTGCTTTTTTACTTTACTGTTATGGCATTTTGGTCTCAGGGCCAGATTTCTGAAAGTGCAGAAAAAGTACAAAATGATATATTGAAACCAGACAAATTATGACATTTACTTCACTGAATAATTAAAATTGAATAAGGTTTCAATTAAAAAGTTACAGAGAAAAAAAATCCTTCTCCAAATAACTTTGGAGGATGAATTCCTCAGTTTCAGTAAGCGGTCTTATTATATTAGTCTTTATGCAACAAGTTGTCTCAACACGAACATTTATTTTAAAAGACCACTTTCTTAAAAACGACAAACTTTAAAAACTATGAATTTAGAATTAAATTTAAAAATATGGGACAATAAATAGCGGCTGGATCCTATTCATATCATTGTTGGTTGCTATAGTAGTGTGCCAACATTTCATGCTTCCATGCTAGATTGTTAATTCCTCTAAACCAGTGGTTCTTAACCTGGGTTCGATCGAACCCCAGGGGTTCGGTGAGTCAGTCTCAGGGGTTCGGTGGAGGTCAAGACACACACCTCACTCATATGATTCGTGATGACACGCCCCGCTTGGCCATCACTGGCTGCACATTTTATTTTTCCAATAAAGAAGGGTTCGGTGAAACGCGCATATGAAACTGGTGGGGTTCAGTACCTCCAACAAGGTTAAGAACCACTGCTCTAAACATTAGGGTACTTTTGCCAGTATACATATGTTAAAAATAGAATAGGTTTTCACCACTTTAAAACTTTTCCTTTATACTGGAAAAGGTATCCATAGATTAAACAGCTCGACCGAGCTACTAAAGCATTGATATTGCATTTTCCTGAGCTGATTGTCTTTTGAAAATTCTGGTTCACACTGAGAATTAGGCTCTAAAGAAAGCTATATTTGGTATACACCAATAAGTTTCAAGGACAATGCATGTATTATCAAAGCTATTTGTTTGAATATTTTCCCACAAGTATGTGTATTTTTTTGCAAACTGGACACTTTGTGAAAAGTGTCTATTTGGTGTTTTAAGATCTTAACATCTGTAGAATTGACAGTTAATGCCTCTCATAAACAAAGCTGATGACAAATCACGTCCGGTCATTTGGAATTTACCTACAACATGACTACTTGTTTTATTGGGCTGCATCTTTCTTTGACACTGTGCATTCTGCCTAGGACCCAGAACAGAGCAGGAACAACATGAGGGAGGGCCTGGCAGATAAGAAGGATCCTGCCGACGACAACAAAGCGAAGTTGCCCAGGTTTGTGTTCGAGAGCAGCTGCAGTCCTGCGGCGTGCAGTAAACCACCAGCGCTGCCCGTCCTGCCGCCCGTGCAGTCCTGTGGCACGACTCCTCGACTCTGCTCACCAGATCGCGGGAGTGCCAGCGCCAGTAAAGGGGCTTCACCTGTGATGGCGTTGGTGGTGGCGACGACGGCAGCGCGGGGCAACGCGGGTAAAAAACCGGGGCGGTTGCTGGCGGGGAAGGAGGTTGTTGGCGGCGGGAGGCACGGTGCCCATGCGCCGGCGAGCAAGGTGGTGCTGACCTCCACTCGGCTGGCACCGCAGAGCAAGGAAGGGACGCACAACAGGGATGCATCGCAGAGCAGGGAAACGATACAGAACAAGCAAGTGGTGCTGAGCAAAGATGTGGAACCGAGCCAGGTGCTGACACACGCATGTGCAGGTGTTGATGCTTACATAAGTGTGCACATGCACACACGAGCTTGTGTGGTTCTGTAATACCAGTAATGGACGGTGGGCTTGCCACTTGGCCAGTTTTCCTGGAGGAGCTGGCTTTATTTTGACTGTTGTGTGGAGTTATATCTGAAAACTCTGTAACAGACACTGCATAGACCGTGCCATAGTGTTTTTTTCTTCTTCAGATTATCCGTTGTGTATTATTTTGACTCAAAACTATAATTTGTAAATTGTGAAACGTTGGTAATTATACGTATGTTTATGAACACAAGGTATAACAATCGTTTTGTCACATTAGCACAAACCAAACTATCCTTTGACTACTCTTATCATTTACAGTGTTATTGCATTTATGTATAGGTCTTATATTCAAATTATTATGCTTGAATATATGTTATGACAGTTAACATTAGATGAGTAAATTAATTAAAATTGTTAAAAAAAATATGTTTTAACTTGTAAGTGAAGATAAAACATGTTTATGTCTGATTTCATTCATTCATTATCAACACCGCTTAATCTGATACAGGGTCACGGGGGGCGGAGCCTATTCCGGCCGATGGAGGGCACAAGGCAGGGGAATTCTCAAAATGTGACGCCAGTACATGACAGGGCATACTTTTTGGGGCAGTTTGCTCAACAGGCCAATTAACTTAGGCAGCAGGGTGTCTTTGGATGGTGGAGGAAACCGGAGTACTCGATAAAAACCCACATGGACACATGCAAGCTCCACACAGAAAGGCATCCAAGCCGTGAATCGAACCAATGTTTGATTTGCTTAAACCAATCTAGGTTAAAATAACATCTTGCAAGGAGCTACACAAGCTTAACCAAAAGCTAATTAAGGATTATTAAAATTAAGTGGAATGGTCCAGTACTCCTGAGTCAAACTAAAGAGACTTATGAAGATGTCTAAGAGTAGTAGGAGAAATGTCCCTTGCTCAATTACATGATCTGAATAGCCACTGTCATGCTGCTCCTCTTTAAATTTATTTTCAGAGCCATGTTACAGCGGTTGAGGAGCTGGGCAAGGATGTCGGTGTCTCTCTAGTGACTGGGAATGCGAGTCCTGTGCTAAGCCAGCCTCCAGCCTTTTCCAGGAACAGCCCGGACACGGGCCGACCAGAAGAGGACGTCGTTTTGACTAAGGCCAATCCCAAGGCATGTCCTTTGCTTGTAGCCAAACCCATTACAGAGACAAGATTACATTATCATACAACGTTCTCAGGAGGTTTTAACTCGTTATTAAAAAAAAAAATCTTCAAACTTGCCATGCAATATAATTGCATCATGGGCTATTTGCTGATACATGGACGCCATAAACAATAAGAGCTAATGATAATGAAGTTTTCCACTAAATTGTTTGGAGCAATATGTAACTATTATTGCAATAATTCCACCATTGCGATCAGTGTTTAAGCTGAACAGCAACTGCTAATGGGTACCTGAACCTACCCTGGGCTTTCCCTAGGCTTACCAACTGTCAAGTGAGTACCTGTTGTGGTGTTGTTTTAATCATCATTGTTAACAACAAAACACCAGTTGTTTGTGTTTTGCTGGCCTGCCTACGCATTCGTGTGCCAATTGCTCTGAATATTGATGAAATAACAAATAATCTCCATTTTTACATATAGGATGTTGGGGAAAACCTTGTCAGGAGCTATTCAACCTACCATGTGGGGTGATGTAGCTAGGGATCACAGTCAACTGTCTTACTATACCCAGTGTTAAGCTTCACACTACACCTACTGTTTTAACTGAAGCAGCCTCGGGTAAGTGCCGGTCAGGTTCACGAACCAATTGGCACTTAAATGCATGACCATGTGTTTCATTCACATCCCCAACCTTCCCCCGTATAGCCTTAACAGACTCTAGGGTCAAGTGCTTTTAGCAAACATCTATAAAGATCAGCATGGTACACGAGAAGGGTAGGTGTCCAGCAGCACTCCTGGCAGCCTTTGTCTCCCTAGTGACCACACCAAGTACTCCTTTCAGACTGAGTCGACCTAAGGGAAGCCCAGGATCGATTCAGAACATCATCACTGGTATTGGCTATGAGCAGGAATCGAACTCGGGTCGTCCGGTTACCGGTGTCTCGCGCTAACCGCTACGCTACCTGCATGCACACCAACAGGGGGACACCGTGTATTTCACACTGCCATTCCCCCCTCATCCCCCGAGGATTCGACGTTGTTGTCTCAACACACAGTGGGAGTGCAACAGCGGGGATGCGAGTGGAGCGAGGTCGGATGCGACGTGCTGGCACACGAGCCTCGTCCTAGCTCCACTCGCCACAACCACCTCCACCGACGTCACTACGGGGCAGTCTGCGTTCAGGTGCGCTCTCTGCATGCTTTATGCCAGTGGTTTTCAACATTTTAACGATGATAATATAATATTTACACTTCCAGAGCGGATTTCGCACGAGTCACAAAGTGCAGCACAGAGCTGTGGAGAGAAAGGCGTATCTACAACAACACCACAATAGATCATCCATCCATCCATCCATCTTCTTCCGCTTATCCAGTGCCGGGTCGCGGGGGCAGCAGTCTAAGCAGCGATGCCCAAACTTCCCTCACCCCAGACACTTCC
>JAZEWT010000010.1:13886220-13931156 GCA_036362905.1 Mordacia mordax
TTTGAAAATGCCCAGGAACTCACATGACTGAATTTACAATGACGTGCGATCTAGGCACCTCTAGCAAACCCGTATAGGAGGATCGAAGTTGTCATGTTGAGGGGGGTGCCTGAAATAGATGACGGATGTATAACTGCAGTGGGAGAACGATGCCGGAGCAGAGTTAGTTGTTCAAGAGATTAGTGACAAAAGTGGCAAGGGATTTGAAATTTGCCCGGATGAGTTTGCATGGGAAGGGGTCCAGGGAGCAGTTTGTAAGCCGAGATCTGGTAACTAATGAAGGGACATTGGATTCCGTTAACTCAGAAAATTCCACGAGTTTTGAGATCAGGGTAGGAGAAGGAACAATTACTGAGATAATGTGTGGAGATTGATACTGGGTAGAAATGTGGTGGGCTCTAGTTTTGTCTGAGAAAAACTGTATTAACTCATCCGCCTGATCTTTATTAAAAAAGAGAGGTAAGGGTAAGTGATTGATTGTATGAAGGAGCCGATGTATGGTTGAGAAGAGGATCTTGGGCTTGTTCCAGGCATCAGCTGGGATGCTGGAAAAGTGGTTCGTATGGGCATGATTAAGTGCTTTCCTTTAGCGATTAAGCTGGTCTTTATAGATTTGAGCGTGGACGATGAGACCAGATTTTCTCCAATTCCGTTCGGCCCTGCATGCATTCACCGTGATGTCCCAGAGTTCAACAGTATACCAGGAGGATGGTTTTCCACCTGAGATGCAGCGTGATTTTAATGAGGTCAAGTTATCCAGTATGTTTGATAACAGGCTGTTGTGATTTTCAACTGTTGCATCAGAGGCAGTGAGCCTAGGCAGAGAGTGATGAACTGTTGATTGTAGCAGTGAATAAGTCTGAAGTGATGGTATTAAGATTTCTAAATTAGATTTGGCGCTTAGTGATAGAAATGAGACCAGGATCAGTAACAGACAGGTTGGTTGTAGATATGCCCCTTGAGAAAAACAGGTCCAGAGTATGGCCACATCTCTGAATGACAGATGTTACATTTTGAATGAAGCCAAATGAGTTTAGAGCCACTATGAATTCCCTTGTCTGGGGGCTCTTTGGAGATTCAACCTGGATGTTGACATCGCCATGCATCACAATCCTCTCAGAACTGAAGCAACACAGCTTAGAAAGCAGCTGACAGGTCATTGACAAAAGAAGTTGAGGCTCCAGGTGGTCGGCAGCACCAACTTCACAGGTTGAGCCGACACCCAATCCAGAGACATATGCTCGAATGGATTGAAGGTCGGCGACGGAATTGGATGGACGTCAGCAGTAACATGGTGGAGAACTGCAAGGCCGCCATTGCGGCCATGGAAACGACCCTTCTGATGGGGTGCAAAGTCTCGCGGGTGAGCCTGATTTAATGTGAGAAAATCATCTTGATGGTGCCAGGTCTCTGAGGTAGAGCAGGTTAAAATTGTCCAAGATCAGCTCAGCAAGCCCGCTTGGCCCATTTGGATCTGGTGTCCACAGACCACTAGGTGGCACTCGCGGCCTACTGATGTGTTGCATCCCACAGGTTGAGAATTACGGCTTCAGGTCGGCAGTGACCCATACACCAAGAACCAAAATCCATTCTCAAGAAATTTTGCGATCCACTCGAAAAATATTGCCAACTATTGTATTACTGGAGTGGCACGGTGGTGCAGTGAGTAGCGCTTCTGCAGCCCAGCAAGAAGAACCTGAGATCGATTCCCTGCTCGGGTGCCTTTCTGTGTGGAGTTTGTGTGTTTTCTCCGTGCCCGCATGGGTTTTCGCCAGGTATTCTGGTTTCCTCTAACCGTCAAAAACACACTGCCATGTAGGTTAATTGGCCTGTTGAGTAAATTGCCCCAAAAAATTGTCCTACGATGTATTGGCGTCATATCCTGTGTATAGCCCCGCCTTGTACCCTCTGTCTGCCGGAATAGGCTCCAGCCCCCTGTGACCCTGTATAGGATGAAGCGGTACTGATACTGATGATTATATCACTCGGATTTAAGCCCTATCGCCATCTACTGAAAGAGCTTATATGTTTAATGTTTCAATTCGTGCTTGGGAATTTTTATTTGCCATCATCCATAATGAAAATTAAACAGTGCCTGTGTTGGTGTTGTGTCCAACAGGTAAAATATCGCTATTGCATTGTGTAGCCATAGAGGTTTCAGTTTGAGTTTTATTTTCATGGGTACACGTTTAAATTTTCAAGTTTGCTTTCTTGAAATAGATGCGGACTCAAGAGATCAGGAGAGTCTCATTTGAGTGACCCGTGTCATTAGTTTGCCAGTCGTGAACAATCATTGCTATCCAGTTACAATTGAGTGAGTTCTGGGTAGTTTTTACTTTTTTCGGATTTGTACCGTGACGCTGGCATACAAAGGTGTAGCAGTTGTTGCATTAGAATCTACATTGGTGTTAAAAAGTTTGTGAACCCTTTAGAATGCTCTGTATTTCTGCATAAATTTTACCTAAAATGTCATCAGACCTTCATCTAATTCCTAAGAAGAAATAAGGAGAACCTGATTAAACAAATAGCACACACAAAATCTACTTTTCTATTTATTTATATATTGAGAAAAAAATATCCAACATTCTTTTTCTGTCGGAAAAAGTATGTGAACATTTACACCCCTTGGGCAGGAATAACTTCAACCAAACGTTTACTGAAACTGTTGATCAGTCCAGCACATCGGCTTGGAGGATTTTTGGCCCCATTATTCCTTACAGAACTGCTTCAACCCAAATATTATTTACGGGCTTTCTTGCATGAAGAGCTTGCTTCAGGTTCTGCCACAATTCAATTGGGTGAAGGTCTGCACTTTGACTTGGCTATTCCAAAACGCTCCTCTTCAGCCATTCTCGTGCAGATTTACTTGTTTGTTTAGGATAATTACTTTGCTGCATGACCCACTTTCTGGAAATTTTCAGCTCATCGACAGATGCCCTGACATTGTTGAATTTTCTCTCACATCTAGAATGAATGGCTCCATGAGTTATAACAAGCCGTCCAGGTCCTGAGGCAGCAAAGCAGCTCCAAACCATGTTACTCCCACCACCATGCTTCACAGTTGGGATGAGGTTTTTATGTTGGAATGCAGTTTTTAGTTTTCGCCAAACATGTTTATTTATGCCAAATTCCGCTTTCAACTCATTTGTCCACACACTATTCTTCCAAAAGCCTTTTCAATCATCGAGGTGGTCTTTGGCAAACTTGAGATGGGTGGCAACGTTTTTGATTCAGAGACGTGGTTTCCTCCTTGCTATCCTCCCATGTTCATCGTTCATGTTGTGTTTTCTTGATGGTGGACTTATGAACACTGATATTCGCCAATACAAAAGAGGCTTGTAGATCCTTAGACGTTACCCTGGGGTTCTTTGTGACCTGGATTGTTGTGCACCTTGCTCTTGGAGTGATTTTTGTTGGACGACCACTCCTGGAAAGAGTAACAGTAGTGTTGAATTTTATCCATTTTACACTATCTGCCTGACAATAGATCGGTGGAGCTTAACATCTTTTGAAATAGTTGTGTAACCCTTTCCAGACCGATGAGCATCAATAGCTCCTTCTGAGGTCCTCAGAAATCTCTTTTGATCGAGACATGACACCCATTCATAAACGTGTGTGGTGCAGGTCAGACTGATGTTGACGACCAAGGTTTATTTTTTTAAATATAGGGCAAAACCACCCAAATTAATTCCTGATTGTTACCCCATAGATTGAAACACCTGACACTAATTAAACCATTAATTGAGCTGATTAACCTCGAGGACATACTTTGTCCCGCCAAGAGATTGAATGTTAGACAATTTTGCACACGTAAATAAAAGGTAGATTTTTTTAGGTGCTATTTGTTTAATGAGGTGCTCTATATATATTTTAGGATTTAGATGAAGATCTAATCACATTTTAGGTTAAACTTGTATAGAAATACAGAACATTCTAAAGGATTCACGATATTTTCTCACTACTGTATAGTTATAGATGAAGCCCCATTATAATTATTACAACGAACATCAGAAGCCTATTCCATACCCTTACGTCACCGTGAGCAATGCTGCACTAATGCAATTTTCATAACAAATAATGAAGTACCCAAAGTATGAAAAAATTCCATTGCTGGAATAAAATTTTAAAGTATAAAAATAACGCCTCTATACATACCCTACTTCTTCAATAAGCACATGGGTATGCGCAATCACAAATCATACACAAGTAACTTTGTGACCTTCGTGATTATTCTGTAGAAAATGTGTTCCTCTTTCATCAGGACGTCTGAGCGAATAAGAAAAACGAGCATTGCCTTCAAGAAGCCAGTCCAGGCTGCTCTCCTTGCCCCCCGGCAGTGTGCGCTTGGCCAGGTGTGTGAAGCCTTCACTGCAGTCAGTCAGTATCTATTAACGCTGGTAGAAACCGTTGAGCTATGTAGCTCTTTGTAACAGTTGTCCAGCGGGAAGGGGTAAGTTACAACTTCTCAGGGCACCGGGGGCAATTTAGTCAGCACATTTAACCTAGAAAGCATATCTTTGGACAGTAGCAGGAAACCGGAGTACCCGGCAAAAAGTCACGTGGCCATGGGGAGAACATGCAAACACAACACAGAAAGGCACTAGAGCTGGGAATTGAACCCAGGACATTCTTTTTGTGAGGCAGAAATTATTTTGACTGCACCACTGTGCCCTCCCCCGCCCCCTGCATAGATTCCATTTCAAAAACTTTATTGACAAAACCAATCATACAGACATCTATCACGTTGTGCATGAGAAGTAAGAGTAATGTCATTGCATACTAAAACAAATGAGTACTGAGAAAGTACTCATCTTGGTGGCCATTAAGTACTGGTGCAAATCCCACATTATGAAGGTGCAGATCAGTCTATTCACTGAATACAGTTGATATTCCAGAGTGGTGCTCATATTAATGACAGGACATAACTGATGAGCTGAATGGACCTCGACTTGGGTTTTAACTTAGAGCACTTCCGAGTGCGAGTCGAATGCTCTCCCAATTGCAGACGGAGTCACAGCATCGCTTGTGCTTGTGATTCATGACTCCCCAACGCTGCTCCTGCCGGCACGCACAGATCAGCCTGCAGGAGAAGACGGCGCAGTTCGATCACATGACTAACCTGCGCAAGCGGAAAGATGGCGTGCGCGCCGAGCGGAGGGAACTTCACCTGCCTGAGCTCTACCTTCCGGTGCCCAACCCCGATCCCCGCCCTGCTGACCTGGGTAATCATCGCCTAGTCCCGTATCATCAAAAAAGACGCTCTAGTTTGAATAGCATGTATTGAAAGTTTCACTGCCAGCACTGATCCTGGTATCATATCATGACCGAAGCTCGGGAGATATTACGTGAAAACATTTTCAAAGCGATCCCTGTGCATCCAATACGTTCAAGGTGAAATGCCTCCCATACGTCGCTATCTAAAAGAGCAGTTCTTAAGAACAATTCATTCATCAAGCTATGAATACCTACATCAATAGAACACATCAGTGACAATTACAATTTTTCAGGGTTTCACCTGCTTATACAAACTATATCTCATTGGGTCCGCACATGATTAAATGAAGGACATCTGGATTCACATTTGATGCATGCATTGCAACAGACGTTTAAAAAGTCCTAAAGAACAGCTGTTTTGCAAGCAGGTCAGTGATATTTTGGCAGGCTCAGTAAACAAGTTAACTACGTAGGCATGTTAGAGAGGAGATGGCAAATACTCCAGAATTACGAGCTAATGTCTCCACACGCAGGAAAGCAAAAGCAACTGAAGAGAGAGTCAGGCGGCATGCGCTCACTTGAATCCAAGATTCCCGTCATCAATGCCATGGACAATAGCTCCAGCAAGCACAGCCATCAGGTAAGACTGATACACACTCCTTCATTATCATCGGTTGGTATTGGTGTTTGGATTATTATTTAGGTATTAAACTTACATGGAGATGGTTAGTTTAGTGTGTAAAATTAATGTTTGTGATTAGTGGTTTGAAGTGTAGGTTAGACATCAATGGTCAATTGATACAACTGTGTTTATGGATCATTAGGGCTAGTTGTTAGTGATTAATAGTTAGGGGTCCAGCTGGGTTATTTGGTGATGGTTTAATAATCAGTGATTATCTGCTGTCATTGTGCCTGGTCCTTGTAGTCTCTGAATATGCATTTCACTCAGTAGAATCTGATGCATTCATCCAAGCGCTCACACACCGAGGCTGAAGTAAAACTATACCTCAAAATTCTAGAAACATTTAAAAAAAGAAGTCACACTAAGCCTGCATTAAGAAAGTACTAATGTATACATTACAAGGGGAGTCAACCAAGGCTACATGTTTTCACCAAAGTTACGCGACAGTTGAAGGTATTTTATGAATATTGTACATATGAACAAAACAATACCCCTCCCATATTTGATGACCGAGGCTTTGAACAATGTTTTTTGTATTGTTGTTGATCTGTCGTTTATGCCGTTATTGCTGCGGACATGCCGTTCTCTCTATAGCTTTGTGCAGCACTTTGACCGTCGGATGAGCACTCTAGAAATGCTATTTATCTTATTAAAAAGTTGAACTTGATAACAGGGTGGGAAACCGAGTAATAAAGAATGTCTGAGAGCATGTCCACCTAGGGGATGGAGCGATGAGCGATGAATGAGGCCTTCAGAAGTGCACTGACCATCAGGGATCAACCATGAGTGCGTGCAGCCTCGGTGTAGGTTAGTGGCTAAAATTAGGGGTTACTACTTAGGTGGGAAAACTTAATTTTATAGTTGGTGGAATTGTTGACTGTTGAGAACTATAGATGAAGAGCAGGGAATATGGGAAGTTAAGGTCGTAGGGAACACTTATAGGTTGACATTTATGGTTAAATTAATGTATACGTTAAAAAATATTGCATATTTTTGTTTGAACGTGTAAAGTTTGAAGTGTGTTGAGCAAGATATAAAATGGTTGGGGTGGATCTGTATTTAGTAGACTAATGGTTCATATTAGACTGTCCATCTTGTAATATTCTTTGAAAAATACTGACACTCCTCTTAAGAGCCACACTTAGGTCTTGCGTTGAAGAATAATATAGCTGCTGTAATCTCATTTGACTATCACCTGTGAAAAAAATAGTCATGTATAATACTTACTAATGTATATGTGCCAGGATTTTAGAGGATTACATTCCCATTGCTTTAACCACTCTGCACCACAAACTCATTACCCTATCGTTTACATGCTTCTCCATCTGTGCCACCCCAGGAAAGCCCGGACTCAAACCTGCCACGGCTCTGAGTTTGTCGCCGACTGCAGTGCAAATCTCGGGGAAAATAAGTTCACCAACAGCTTGTCGAAGAATGTTCCCAATGACTTGTCTGTACGTTTTCATGTGTACACTATTTACACTGTATGCTTGTGTTTGTCTGTTTTATGCTGTATAAATTATAAATTGTTTTCGTCTAACTCAAGCTCAGTAAATATTTTAGTAATGACAGGATGAAGCAGGAGTGCATTTCGCTCACCCCCAAAAGATATTTTCAGCATCAAACAGCTTGCAAATCAACGGCACAGTGCACGAGTGCTAATTTCACTCACAGTAGGATTTTAAAGTGGCTGGGTAACTGCTTGTATCACCAGCACTGAGCCAGCGATATTTAGATATTCTGAATCCGAGACTTTTGCTTAAGACTAAACCAGTTTCCAAAGTGTAGCCGTCTTGGTCTGGTCACTTAACGACTGCATAAAACCCACAATAGGAGTGAAATGTGGTTAAAAAGGTCGATTGAGTTGCTGTGACATCCATTCTGGCAGTTCTTCGATACAAAGTTGCCAGAAAGGATGTTTCTTCACCTTGTGCCTTAAGTGTTGTCAGTGTGGTGTAATCTTCCTTTACTGTATATCGACACAACGCTAATAAATCAATAAATTGCCATGCTGTCTACAACCTAAACACATTATAAATTCATGTTTGTTTAGATCTTTGAGCAGATGTGATGTTCGGCCGAAACTCACAAGACAGTACTGCAACGCATGGTCACAAAAAATGTGAGCAGCTGCTAAGCAGGTAGTATTGTCTGTGAACCCAAGACATGCTCACTTTATTGGTAATTTGTTCACTTCGAGACAGTAAAAAAATGTTAAGATGTCCACTTCAGTTCTTCCTAATGGATGTCAGCTACTTAGATGTTGGCCATCTTCTACGTCGCTCCTAAGCCACAGTCGCAGGGCATGTAATGACGTTAATAGATTTTCTACTAATGTGCAATGAAAAAGGTCCATCGCCCGAAACATTGCCTAATTTTTTGCTTGAAAAGGCAGTGTTTTTGACAACTGTGCTGATCTGTGTCATTTGTGCATCAGTCCATATAGCATTCAAAACGTTTCAAATTATTAAGTCACTTGGGTACATGCCCTACGATGTGTAGTGACCAAGCTTCTGGCTTGAATGACACGGAATGTCCATTTTCCATAGAATCAACCCAAAAGTTTTGTTTACACGCATAAACCATGGTCGATGTGTATTTAACGTCTCGTCACCATATCCATAGGACGGGCTGCCCTCTATACACATGATCAACTGCGTAATCGGCAGTGCTCAGATTCCCAAGTGGTCCTGGGCCAGGAGTAGAAATGCATCATGCTTACGGAAGAGATCAATATATACAGTACATTAATAATAATAGGTTACATTGTTGCCGATTTGTCGTTATCTCGTTGTTGACGTGCCGTTCTCTTCGCAGCGCAGCGCTTTGTGGCTCTAGAAATGCAATTATTATAACATGCACAGACTAAATGCCTGGTCAAGGATGTGACTGACACGGTGGAGCGAGAAAACCCACGTAGACAGGGGGGAGGCAGCCACATAATTCACCAGGGTGAACAATTTCCAGACACTGCGTTCTGTGTATTATGATGCTCTTGGCCAATTCATTGTGGGTTTTTTAGTTGTGGGAGAAAACCTAAGCAGCCCGAGGACAGCCACAGAACCGGGGGAGAACTCCATATAGAAAGGCGCCCGAGGCAGGGATCGAACCGTCTCAGACAGGACATTAGTTCTGTGAAGTGCAGATGTCACCACTGCGCCACCTTGCCACACAGGAAATTATTTTGACCACAGCGACATGCTGGGGGCGAGTAAAATCTTGGCCGGGATTCCAGTTCATGACTTATTAGTAATTATTATTAAGCAGACTGTAAAAGTCTCACTGCTCTAATAAACTCACTAAGCTTTGGCACCTACAGTTATGTTTTAACGATCTATATTTAATAGACTAAGTTTTCAGAAAATGGATAAAATTACTAACATTTCCACTATATGTTGCATCCAATGTGGAATGTTTAATATTTAGCGATTTAAATCACAGGTTTAATGCAATATTTGAGAATACATATCATACCTTCGGAACTCAACGCACTCAAATGTTATGATGCCACATTAAAATACGGTAATTGTTGACAAGTACTGCGTATCATGTTATGACTAGTATAAGACGATGGTATGCAGCTATCCACATTTAAATGTTTCGACACCACAAACGTGAAAATGTTACTCAGGCATTGTTTACACCATGGTATGGTATATGTTCATGCAGACGGCACAAGTAAATATTTGAAGTTGCATTGCTTTTACCCACGACAAACTGCAAAGCTCACCCGGCACCTTCACAGACTGAGCATCCCTTAACTTTCAACTGCTTTTAAATCCGTGTTCAACTTCATATATAAACAACGGCCTTGCAAACACAGACTGGTTTTACTTCTAGCAATGTATGTTTACCTAGGAGAGTCTGACACGTTTTAAGACTATTTGTATAATTCTGTTGGCCAATTGCAATTTCGTGTGTGGGAGGAACACAAGTGCTTCAAAAAATCGTCTCAGGTTTTAAAAAGCAAAGCAAACTTTCCATGTATGGCGATTGCCATTTTACTCCAGGATGAGTGTTTCAATTGCGAGGGTTATTTCACCATACATACATCACATTTTTCAGTGCAGGCTCAAGGTGGGAAGTATAGAAGTGTAAGCATTGTAGAGTACAATGGACTTTTCTATAGCCTGTTACCCTCCACATAGCTCCGGATGTCTTGGCTTCTTGGAATTGTATTCGCCTCGTTATCTTTTTTCTGATGCCTGTTGTAGCATAACGTTGTAGTGTTTCGTGGTTCGATGTACGAGTTACTCTTGAGCTCCTCTGTCCAATGGTACCTCAAGCAAAATGGCGTGTCCAATTGCTAAATGTGGTTGAGGATTGTCGACTAATGAAGGAGTTGAAACTGGAGTTATCCCATACCTGTAGAGGTAACACTATAACTTGTTTGGCCATGTTGGGTGGTGAACGGTCTTAACGGTACAAATTTGGCCAAATCATGCATTACAGTGCGAAAATCATACTGGCTGAGAAAAGCTACATGTTGTAATATAGGTATTAATTTACGCCATACATGGCAAGGAAACCGCGTTATATGCCAAGATGTCTCAACGGTGTGTGGAAACTAAAGTTCATCGCCACAATCTCTACTGTAATAATAATTGCCATTACAGAGCGCTTTTCACCCGAGGGTCACAAAGCGCTGCAACGGAGCTGCGGAGAGAACGGCACATCAACAATGAGATAACGGCAAATCAGTAATAATGTTTTCTTTGGAGTTTTTTTTCACAAATCTGAGCTGTGGAGAGAATGGCATGTCAACATCAGGACAGTTCAACTGCAAGTCAAACAGCAGTTACAAATTATAGGACAGAAAATAAGCGATTAAAAAAATCTGCAACAAACAAGGAATAAACTTTCCCAAGCAGGCAAATTTGGAAGACAGCCATCTTCCTGGCACAACAACACTGAGCCGCATCAACAGTCCAAAGAGGACTTGAAAGCCTTATGTAACCATTGAGTCTTGGGACGAATTTGATTTGAATTCAGTTTTTCATGGATTGCACCACTTACATTTATTTTAACATCTCCTTACAATCAATCGTAATGTAATTAATAATAACAAGTAGGTCTGCATTGATTTTATATTTAACAAAATGTTCAAGGAAATCAATAGCTCATGTGCTGCAATTGTGAATTAAAACATCAGCTGTATGTAGTGAGGAGTGAAAATTGCTACACACAACTGTACCTATTTCTCTATTACCACTAATATTGACAAAGCAAGATAAGAATAATTAAAATCAGAAATTGAGTGCTTAGTTATTAACCAGTTGCACGTAAAGTGCCTTGCAATCTTCCAGAGGTCAGCTATACATGGTAACAGAACGGCTATTTACATATTCAGATGAGGTTGGGTTAAAAATTGCTTTGTTCAATACAATCACCAGCCACTAAGAATCAAAATGCATTTAAGATGTGACTTATAAATATAATTTTCCAATAAGTCTACATTTTACAGCATTTAGCTTCCCCCCATAAAATCTTAAGTCACTCAAGCAGTTTGTGATTTATACATTTTTCACCGAGCACACACACTATACATGTCAACATCCACAATGTCTCACATTGAGTTCCCACCTAATGAAGGCACTTGGCAAAATCTGGTTTTGTCTTACGAAGGGACGGTATTACAAGGCATTCAGATTGGATAAACATTAAAACAAATCAACACTTAATGAACTATTTCCTTTATTGTTTATAAAGCAAACACAAGAAATTGCAGTAAAATCCCTTTTGGCACCAGTGGATGGCGCCAGTAGACTGAGACGGTCACCTTTTAGTTACTTCCCACACACTGCTGGCGTCTGGCCCTGCAAAAGAGGTAGGACAAGTTCAGATATGGTGCGTTTTAGCACGAAAATAAAAAATGCTGATACTGTATTGTTGTAGGTTTGCATGGCTCTGTATGAGAATTGCTATGCTTTTGGGATAGCCGTGTCAAACATCCCTCCCCTCATTGCTTTTTTATAACAGTAGTTATAAAGATAACTTTAATCTGCACAATTTATTAGCCTGATACATCCAACATAGGAAACGACAACGCAAAGATGACAGAAGGAATGCTCAACACGGCTATCCCTAAAGAGCAGTTCTTGAATTATCAATGTGGACGGTTATATTACATAAAATGGTATATTTACACACCTCATTTCCCACCCAATACTGCACACCCCACTGTTTTGTACACCATTTTGAAATGTGGTTGCATGTCGATGTTATAAAATCCAGTGTTTTTGGATTGTACAGATTCATTCTTTCCCCGCTATTTATCCTAGTGCGTGCGAAATGATTCATAGATTTGTGACCCTCGGGTGAAAAGCGCTCTATAAATGCAATAACTATTATTCGATACATTAGAATGGGCCACAAAGTGTGTGCCTAAGTACATGCGTTAACTTTGTGTTCGGTGAGTCACCTTGTAAGCGCTGCACACAAGGGTAAGCAGGGCACTCTCAGCCTTGTTCTGAATCTCTTCTGTGTGCTCCTGCAAATAGTGATCCGGCAGATTGCACAGAGCGTTACAAGGCGCAAAGTTGCATTTATATCAAAAAGTGTGGCTGACAGTGTGAAGACAAGACTTTGGATGTTCAAAAAAACCCACATTCACTTCACTGTGATATTTTAAACTAACGTTTGTTTTAAAAGTGTCTGCCTTTCATTTTCATGTAGAGCTAAAGAACCCTCGTTACATTGTTGTATATTGAAGGTCGTGCTGTATACAAACATTCTATTAGAGCTCCCAGCAGTCGATAGGAGAGGTGGGTGTATGAATAAGTAGATGGGTGGATAGCCAGGATAAAACTAGCATGTTTCATTTAAGTAATCTAACAGCTCTTTTCGACATTTCATAAAAATGAGACACTTTTACTTGAGAGCATATTCCACCTGGGACATGTTTTAGGTAACAAAGCTGATGATAGTATCGTTGAGCACCGACCCCATTGAAGACGATCCAGGGCACGTATCGGTGTTCAGGCTGGAGAGCGTCCGTGCGTTGGGCATTTTTGTGCATTAGTTCATTTCCCAGGGGGCTATTGGCACACTTATCTACTAACTGCCAGGTTTGCTTGGGAGCCAGCATGGCTGTGCACTGGCAAGGATACACACGCACACATTGTTATGCAGCGTATGTGTGCACAATCAACAGATTCATATATAAATACACACAAAGTTAACCGGTCTCCTTACAGAAAAGAGCAATGCTATGGTACTCATCTTCCCTGGTAGCCAGGCAGTGATGCAAAGTGTTCATTTCTCAGACCATCATTCTTATTTTATGGATTCATGAAGAAAATGGCTGAGCCTTTCATTGAATCCTGTTCCACCACAGCAGGACCTTGCAGGAAATGGATACAGAGGCTAAATAAAACGTTATAGATCCTTAACCTCATCTCATGTCTTACAACTTCTCAGGCTTCATTGTTGTTAAATACTAATTTGGCCCTTTGTCTAAATAAATGATGAATGGCACTACTGCTGGATGTCTTATATCCTTAGGCCCCACTCGTGCTTGTTGGTTCACTTGACGATTTTGCTGTGATTTCAATCACACCATGGTAACACAAAGGTGGTAGACCCCAGTTTTCTCTTGAAGTGTACAAATTAGGTGTGCTTATAATTTCAAACCACAGTAACTACCACAATTTGTAAGGAGTAATATCTATATTTACAACTATAACTGACTACTTTCTTTTTAAAATATTTCTCCAAATCCACGTAATATTCAAGAAGCGATATACGCCTTCTGTCTGTAATGGTAGTCGTACTCAAATCACCTAAAGACCGACTACCATTACAGACAGAAGGCGTATATTGCATCCCTTGTAGCAACTGTGAGGAAATTTACATCGGACAGACGGGACGAACGGTAGCCACCAGAAAAAGAGAACACGAGCTAGCAGTGCGCCTGCAGCACACGGATAAATCAGCAACAGCAGCGCATAGTGTAGATAAGCAACACAAAATCGATTTTGATAAAATACGAATACTGGCAGCCATCCGCCATAAAGGTCCAAGATTAATTCGTGAAGCAATTGAGATTCAGAAGACTAAAAGCATAATGAACCGAAAACAAGAAATGCGTATAAAACTTAGCCAATCCTGGAGGCCAGTTATTGAAGTCAGGAATGCAGGACATCAGAGAGGGATCGTATAATTGTGTGAGGGGCATCTTTTCATGAGATGGAAATTAGGGGACTAGCCACAGACAAAGCAGGGAGGGGGAAATCACAGTTCCGGGGGTGGAAATAGGATATGGAAATTAGTGTCAAGGTGACTTAGAAGCGGACTCACACAACAAAGAACACACGCATCACGCCCACACATATAAGGAGACAATAGAAGCCGCGCACACTACGCCTGAGGATGCCTCCAACGTCAGGCGAAACGTCGCGAGGAGAGGAGAGAGAGCCATCGACGCGGCTGTCCCGAGAGAGCAGCTTTTCGAAGCAATCATCATGCATCGAGCCGTGAAAACCTACATCATTACACAACTGTTAAAGCAAATTAAGGAAGTAATGTTCCTGAGCAAGCACAGATGAAAACAGCGAGCCATCATCCAAATTATGGATCCATCTCTTAGCAAACACCCAGCTCAGAAAGACATATGTCAGAACACATGATATAATCTGAATCATCTACCAACTCCACTTCATAGTGACGGACTCCTTGTGTGCTCCACCACATGAAATATAATGCAATGATGATTTAAATAACGATGCACTTGACTCGAGGCCTACCTGCTCGGCAGCTTTAACGGGGTCAGCAGCAGATTCCATGCAGTTGATGACTGGGATATGATAATTTCTGTCTGGTAGAAAGTGGATAAGACAAGCCTGTGTGCGTATCAGACAGCAGGGTCAGTCTCAAACAATTCGCTCAGACAACAACCAAATGAGCACTAGTAATGTCAGCCATAATGGAGCCTATATGTACAAATAAAACAGGCTCATTGAGCATTGTACCCGAGTTAATACAATAAACAATGATAATTAGGTATAGGACTCAACCAACATGTTTGTAATGCAAAGAGAAATGCATTTTTTCTCGATAATGGACAAATGCTAAAAAAATACCACGCAGATTTACCAGAGGAAAGTAACGTTTCATCTATGTTGGAACGGTGCATTAAGTTTTTTTTTTTAAACATGCCAAATCCATTGACTTAGTCATTTAATAAGTCATATTTCCAAAAATTATAGACCTTATTTACATCTTAACATCAAACATCTGGTTATGAACACAGAACTAAAGCAGTTTTGCACAATATTCTTACCTGAAGTATGTTCCCCTGGCATTCATACGGGCCGTGCTGGCAGGTGAAGTTCCAATGGTCTCCTACCGCTTGCTCCTATAAACAGAGGGTCAGCAGAACGTTACACAGCAGAACTATGTAATGTGGTGACGTCATCGTCAGGGATGCGGGCGTCATGCTGACGCTATGACGCCGGTCAGATAAACGACTATTTTTGAGTGTATTTGAAGCAGCCTTAAATCACTATCATTGTTGCCTTGGTTTTATTTCTACTCCTTTTAAAACTCGTGATGATTTATTTGTAGTTAATCATATTTTACACTTAAATCTGTACTGAGAGCGACTGAAGCCTTGCCACGCCTTGCAACAAACCCGGCCGCCTGCTGCCCACAACAAATGCATCATACTCCTACTCGTCTTAAATCAGTAACTGCAGCACTCACCGTGCAGCAAAACTTCACGCTCACCCTCACCTCATTCTCACTCATTTAATCCTCCACATCTTCTGCTTTATCCTCTGCCACGTCAGCCTCATTGGCCACACACCTTGGATGCCGTTGCTGTACCGTCTTAACTGCGACTCCTGGGCGCATTTCGCAGGTCATTCTGGGTGTGTTTTTTAAACAGTTTCAATCGTTTATTTTTGTTTTATTCACTTCCTTTAATTGTTATTAGTCTCAATCAGTAATTTACGTCGTGGTTCGGAGGCCTACCCTCCCCACTGTGATAGTGCAATATTTTGTCCCGTGGATGTGGTTTGCAACCATCCCTTAACTGTCTTAAGCCGCTACTGTCCTGAAGCACGTTTTAGCAGTCATTCTCAGTGTGTTTGAAACAAATGTAATCATTTATATAAGATTACAACAGGTTTTACCGTATCTGGCGATTATGCAGGTGTTAAGATCTTAACACCTGCACAACTGCCAGGCAATTATGCAGGTGTTAAGATCCCAAACACCACAATAGACAAATTTTACAAAGCGTCCAGTTTGCAAAAGCCACACGTACTAGTGGTAAAGTATGCAAACAGGTAGCTTTGATAACCTATGCATTGTCCTTCAACTGACCAACCTTCACCTGGCAGTGGCTTCCTTTTGAGCCTATTTTCCAGTGTCAGCCGTTGCTAAAAGGCAGTCAGCTCAGGACAATGCGGCCTCAATGCTTTATAGCTTAGGTGGAGCTGTTAACGCTGTGGGTACTTTTTGCCAGTATACATATATAAGATTACAACAGGTTTTACCGTATCTGGCAGGTGTTAAGATCTTAACACCTGTATAACCGCCAGATACGGTAAAACCTCTTGTAATCTTATATATGTACACTGGCAAAAAGTACCCATAGCTTAATCATTTATCTCTGTTTTGTTCTTCTCTAATTCTTTGTGGTCTTAAACAGTTATTTAATGTTTCTGTCCTGAGGCTTACCATTTTCACTGCGAGAGTGCACCATTTTTTATCGCAGCAGTCTCCAAACAGTAGCACCACGTGCTCTCATCTCACCTCGTTAAAAATATTCTCACTCATTTCTCCTTATCGGTTTTTTGTTACAAATCTGAGCTGTGGAGAGAATGGCATGCCAACAACATCAGGACTATTCAACTGAAAATCAAATAATGGCAATCAATTATAGAAGGGCATAACATAAGTGATAAAAAAAATAATTCAACAAACAAGGAAAGAAGAAATATTCCTGAACAGGCCCAGTTTGGCAGCGAGCCATCATCCCGGCACGACGACAGTGAGCCACACTTACAGTCCTAGCCAGAGGACCTGAAAGTCTTATGGAACAAGTGACTCTGTAGACGAGATTTGAAGATGCCCAGGGAGTAAACTGTACGAATCTCTAATGGAAGGGCATTCCAAAGTCTGGGAGCAGCACACAATAAGGCTCTGTCACCCATCGAATGGAGGTGCGACTGGGCACATGCAGCAAGCACGTGTTGGAGGATCGAAGTTGTCCTGTTGAGGATGGTGCCTGAAGTAGGTCACGGATGTATGTCAGAGCAGTGCCAGTGAGAGCCTTGTAGGTGAGAAGGCATCTTGAATTCGATCCTATATTTGAGCGGTAGCCAAAGGAGACAGATCAGTACTGGGGATATGTGATCGTGGATGGGTGTGCGAGAGAGAACTCTAGCAACTGCATTCTGCACACGATGGAGACGATTGATCAGGTAGGCAGGAGTGCCAGGGAGCAGTGCATTGCAATAATCGATTCGTGAAGAGATGAAGATATGTATTAGCTTCTCATCATCAAAGGGTGACAGGATGTTGCGCAGTCTGGCTATATTTCTGAGATGGAAATAGGCTACCCTTGTCACCTGGTTGATGTGTGTCTCGAAGCTGAGTGAGGAATCAGGAGTCACACCTAGACTCCAGTCAGCCTTAAGAACGTCAGTGGTCTGGTGTGTCAAGCATAAATTGGATAGGTTCAGCCTTGGACAATTGGTGCAGGGTTCTGACAAACAATATTTCTGTTTTGTTGCCATATAGTTTTAGGAAATTTGAATTGAGCCAGGTTTTCACAGTTAACCGGGAGGACGACACGCAAAGACCAGACGCATTAATGGATGGCTTTTCGTGATATAGATTTGGATGCCATTGGCATTGCAATGGTAGCTGAGATTGAGGCTGCACAGTATATGGCCAAGTGGTTGTATGTAGATGCTGAAGAGGAGTGGGCCGAGAACTGAACCTTGCAGAACGCCAGACAAAACAGGATGGCTCTCTGAGTTTTGTTCTCTGAGGCTGAAGAATTGCTTCCAGTCGAAGAGGTAGGAGCTCAATCAGTGCAAGCCACAGCCAGAGACCCCTATACCCTCCAGTCGCTTAAGATCGCATGGTCAACAGTATCAAAGGCAGCGCTCAGATCCAGGACAAAAATACTTCGCAAGCCTTCATCAGCAACGACGAGAAGTCATTAACTACTTTGACCAGAGCAGTTTCAGTACAATGGCCGAATCTGAACCCAGATTGAAAGGGATCGAGGAGGCCATTATTGAAAATTGTTTCTGGAGTTGCGTGGCTACCGCACGTTCAAAGACCTTAGAGAGGAATGGTAAATTTGAAATGGGGCAATAATTATCAGGGATGGTTGCAATCAAGACCAGGTAATTTTAATCAGAGGGGTAACTGCGGCATATTTGAATAGTGGAGGAATGATGACCGAGCGAAGTGAGTGCCGGAGCCCACCACATTCCGTGGTGGGCTCCGGCCTCTATTAATAATGATCACCTATTCACACGTGGCTCTCCTGAACCTTCATCCTGAATTATTCCTCAATAACCCCACCCTTCTAGTCATTTGCCGAAAGCTAGCTATAACTCGCCGCCCTCGTTATATCCATCGTGGTGCTGGATACAAAAGCTGCATAAATCGGTCCTTTACGAATGCCCCTAACCCGATCCTTGTATTAAGTCTAACATCGGCTACCGGGGAAGCAGCTAATCAGGCCTTTTACAGCTTGGCATAGTTTGCGGCAAAACCCTCCAGCACGCACATTGTTTGCAACTGAAGCCCACTTTACACTGATCAATGTGCGCTATCTAAACACCCAAAAAGCTCCACTCATTGCTAAGCTAATCCTGGACAACAAGCTGGAGCTGCTTACCTAACAGAGACCTGGCACCATCAAGATGCTTTCCTCATTTGAATCAGGCTCAACCGCCGAACTTTGCACTCCATCAGAATGCTCGTTCCCATGGCCGCGGTGGCAGCTTTGCAGTTCTCCAGTGTTACTGCCAACATCTGACAATACATTGCCGACCTTCCATTTATGCAAGCATATGTCTCTGGATTGGAGGTTGGTTTAACCTGTGAAATTAGTCTGGCTCTACTGCCCACCTGGAGCCACCACTTCTTTTGTCAATAAATTGTCTGAGATGCTTTCTAAGCTGTGCTCCAGTGCTGAGAGGATCCTTATACTTGTAGATTTCAACATCCAAATCGACTCTCTAAAGAGCCCTCTTGCAAGGGATCTCATGACCACTTTGAACTCATTTGGATTCATTAAACATGTGACATCTGCCATTCATAGAGGTGGCCATACACTGGACATAGTTTGCTAAAGGGGCATATCTGTAACCAACCAGTCGGTCACTGATCCTGGCCTGTCTGATCATTTCGCTGTATGGTTTGATCTTCGGGTACAGCCACCATTTCCATCACTAAGCACCAAATCCAATCCCGAAAACTTAATGCCATAACTCCAGACTTATTTACCACTGCAATATACAGTTTATCACTCTTGGCCTCGGCTCGCTCTGCCTTTGAGGCAACAGTTCAAAATTACAGCAGCCCGCTATCAAGCATACTGGATGACTTGGCCTCATTAAAATCACGCTGTCTCAGGTGGAAAACCATCCCACTGGTATACTGATGAACTCTGGGTCCTCAAGGCGATTGTATGCAGGGCTGAACAGACTTGGGGAAAATCTGGCCTCACCATTCACGCTAAAATCTTTAAAAAGCAGCTCTATCGCTACCGGAAGGCACTGATTGCGCCCATTACAACTACTTTTTCAGCATTCTGGCTGATACCTGTGATAAGCTAAAGATCCTCTTCTCAACAATTAATCGGCTCCTTCATCCTATCAGTCACTCACCTTCACCTCTTACTCATTAACAAAGACTAGGCAGATCAGTTGATTAAGTTTTTTTCAGACAAAACTGAAGCCCACCGTACCTCTACCCAGTTTCAACCACCAACCAATACTTCAATAAATGTTCCTCCCCTACCTTGATCTGAAAACGTCTGGAATTTTCTGAGGCAATGGAATCTGATGTCTCATTAGTTAATAGACCTCGGCCTACAAACTGCTCCCTGGACCCATTACCATCTAAACTCAACCATGGAAAATTTTAAATCTCTTGCCACCTTCGTCACTAATCTCTTTACTAACTCACTTCGCTCTGGCATCATTCCCCCACCATTCAAACGTGCCACAGTTACCCCATAAATTGAGCCAGGTCTGGCTCAATCCATATCTCCAAAAACTAAATGGTGACAAAACAGAAATGTTGTTTGTTGGAACCCCACACCAATTGTCCAAGGCTGAACCTATCCAATTGATGCTGGACAACCAGACCATTGAAGTTGCTAAGGCAGTCCGGAGTCTTGGAGTGACTCTTGATTCCTCAATCAGCTTCAAGACGCACATCATCAAGGTGATGAAGGTAGCCTATTTCCATCTCTGAAATACTGCTGAGAAGCTAACACACATCTTCATCTCTTCACGAATCGACTACTGCAATGCACTACTCCCCAGAATCTCTGCCTACCTGATCAATCATCTCCAATGTGTGCAGAATGCGGCTGCAAGAGTCCTCACTCGCACACCCATTCACGATCATATATTCCCAGTACTGGTCTCTCTCCTTTGGCTACTGGTCAAATATAGGATCGAATTCAAAATACCTTCTCACCCACAAGGCTCTCACTGGCACTGCTCCGACATACATCCGTGACTTACTCCAGGCACCCTCCTCAACACAACTTCGATCCTCCAATATGGGCTTGCTGCATGTGCCCAGATCGTACCTCTATTCGATGGGGGACAGAGCCTTCTCGCACACTGATCCCAGACTCTGGAATGCCCTTCCATTGTAGATTTGGTCAGTTGAGTGCCTGGGCATCTTCAAATCTCGTCTCAAGACTAACGTGTTCAGTAAGGCTTTCAAGTCCTCTGGCCAGGACTGTTGATACGGCTCACTGTTGTTGTGCTGGGATGATCGCTTGCTGCCGACCTGCACTTACTCAGGAACACTTATTCCTTCCTTCGTCCTATAAATTATAACCATTATCTAACTTTCAGCTGAACTGCTCTGGTGTTGTTGTTGACATGCCATTCTCTCCATTCCTTAGATTTGTAGCAAACCAAAAAACGTCATTGTTATTTATTTGCCATTCTTATGTCATTGTTGCTGAAATGCCATTCTCTCCACAGCTCTGTGCAGCGCTTTGTGACCTTTGGGTAAAAAGCGCTCTAGAAGTGCAATTATTATTTTTATTATTACACTGCTCTGTGTAGCATGAGCACATCTGAAGTCAACTCTGGTCATACTATGCAGCAATAGCTTTCATATGGTGATTTGGTCGGCAAAGTTTATATGCTCATGTCGAGGTTGGTGAGTGAGCCTGTACATGGCTATAGGGGTAACCTTATGAATACCTCCAACACTGCTATGGAATTATTGAAGCAGGCAGTAGTATAACTTTGTGGTTTACGTTTTGTGATTGGTGACCGGAAGTCGCTGTTAAAATTCTAGAATAAATTGTTTATTAATGTTCTCGATTTCTTTCCAAAGATGTATTTTCAAGATAGCAGTGTCCAGCATTCCCCCTCTCTCCTTCCTGACGTACTGAGTCTTAGTACATGTGAGGCTGTCTCCAATGTTGGAAGTGAAACGTCATGAAGGCGAGAATGGCAGTGCTTTACAAAGCCATCCTGAGAGGACAGCTTTGGAAAGCAATCATGCATCGAGCCATGCAAACATATATATGTTCGTTCATGTGATTCAAAGCTGCATCTTTTGTAGAGACTGACACGCAGGATGTGGATGTAAAATTATACAATGGACTCAGTCCTGACAATGTAAAAGTTCACTGTTCAATTTTTTTTGAGTAAGGACAACAATGTTTCCAACTTATATGTCTGAATAGTTAACCAGCAAATTAGGGGTTGAGTCTGGAAGAGTAGAATCCCAACAATGTGTTTTAATACATCTCTGAATAACAGATGCTTATTTTGCGGCAGTTTCTCATGAGCTTATGATAGAATGGGACCTCAACCAGCATATTGCCCCAGGCCTCAAAATATATTTTGGACAGTCTGATGTTAGAAAATTGCTCTTATGAAGAGCTACCCTTTCAGGATGGCTGTATCGAGTGTTCCTACACTTTACCTCATTTCGTTTAGCCTCCCACATTGGAGGCATCATTATCTTTCTGAAAACTAATATCAGTACAGTCTGATGTTATCCAGACAACACGTGTGAAGTTAACTGATTCTTTCTCTTTTACACCAATGTGTGCCATGCGGGCACTGTCCGCCTCGATACCAACAAGCGACTGCTAATGGCAGCGCGCTCCGTACCCGGGCGTTTCCATACGGCACCAGCGTGATGTTCATGATGTCCCCCAGCAGCAGCCACGTGCCGTAAAGCTGCCCCGTCAGGAATTCCCGGCAGTCTGGGCAAAGTGACTCCATGTAGACATCGATGAGAACAGGAGGAGAGCCCGTGCACCTGGGCTATGGTTGGATAAAATGGTAGGGGCATTAAACTGCAGGGAAAAGCTGCACGTTGCATTCGGGCAGGTCAGGCATGCTAGCAAATAACTATCATTCCCATCCCAAACGTGATGTGACGAATTAACATTTGGAGTCATGATTAGTTAAATAAAAATATCTTTTTTAACCGTCTCATTATTGTACTTTTTTATTGTCAAACTCTGGTAGTCTAAATAGAATATAATAATTTGATATGATGAAAAAATAAAAATGTTTTACCTTTTCTGGCAACAAAATGGGTGTTAAGATGTTGAAACACCAAACAAGTATCTTTTAGAAAGAACCAAGGTTGTGAAGACCACACATGCCGGTGGTAAAACATGCAAATAAATCTTTGATAAGTAATATAATAGTGCGGAATATAACGCTGCTGCCTCACAGCAAGGTCCTGGATGCGATTCCTGGTTCGGGTGCCTTTCTGTGGAGTTTGCATGTTCTCTCCTTGCCTGCATGGGTCTTTGCTGGGTACTCATGTTTCCTCCCACAGTCCAAAGATATGCTGTAAACGGTAACTGTCCTTACTAAATTGCCCCCAGTGCCTTGAGAGGTTGCAACTTATTTAATTCTCCTCGCTGGATACATAGTAAAGAAGAGACACGTAGCTCAACGCTTCCTTTCAGATTAAATACAAACGGACTAAAGTATTTGCACTGTCCTTGAGCGGTTTGCCTTTTGGCAACATTTGGTCTGATACTAGTGAGACAAGATCACAGATCAATCAGTTTCAACGACAATCCATATAATTATCAAAGTAAATCACTTGCATGTTTTCCCACAAGCGTGTGCGGGTATTGTAAATTTGACGTCTTTCAAAAAGGTGATTATTTGGTGTATGAACGTCTTAACATTTGAATCATAGCCAAAAAGAGTAATACATTTTATTTTTTCTTCACCTGCCTACCAGCATAGAGGTCTCCATAGTTTTAACTAAACATAATTTGCTTGAATTGTAAATAATACTCGTGTGTGATTAGTTTAGCAATTTTTGTTCGGCTAAGTTACTGCATCACTGCATTCAAAGAACACGTGTGTCCATTTGTTAGTAGTACTTTGGGGAATGTATCTGTCCATGTGTCGTAGTCGTTAGTTGCAGTTGTTTGGTTTGGTTGCATGTCAGGATGTCTCAACCCAGTAAATGTAATTTAAAGCAAGTGACCGAATGCTTGTTGTGATACCAATAACACTTCAACAATGATGAAAAATGAATAGACTGCAAGAAATCCAAGGTAACTAATAAAAGAACACAGCTGCAGACACAGCGAAATAACAGCATTCAAATTCCAGGAAACCAAGGAAACAACGGACAAGATGCCACCATGATAATTAACTAGCGCTATGTCCAGTGTAATTAAATCTGGAAGATGAAAATGCGAACAGTAATGTTTGAGGTATAGGAATCGATACAAACCGCAAGAAAATGTGCCGCGTAAACTATACACCTCCCACAATCACTCCCACAGCCATAAAAATATTGTAATCATAATGCATCGTAATTAAAAGGTTTGTATATCGCAGTACTGATCAATATTTTACAAAAGGGCCCACTTGGAGCCTCTAGGCCGACCCAGCCGCACCCTAATCCGGATGGCACTCCAGCAAGGCGCAGGCTGCTAACGGCCTACGAACTAACATCAGCCGCAACACCGTCGTTAACGTTTAACACCAACCACGATCTATCCGCTGCTGGATGAAGGCCTCCTCAAGCCCCGTCACGAACGTCTACTGCCACCTAGGTGCTGCAACAATGAGGTTGATTTGATCAGCCGACGCAGTGCCGCATCGCCAAGCGACCACAACTTTCTCGTCAAACCAAGACATATTTTGTAATTAAAGCTGCGACAGGCGACGTTTATTCACCTCACACGACTTCTCGGAGATCTCGCACACCCGCCGCGGAGTCCCGCGGCACAAGTTGAACTCGGTGCTGAGCTTGTAACAAAAGCAGTGCGGCGGGGCCAAGGCGGCCAGGGCGAGCAGGACGAGCAGAGCCATGGCGCGCCTCTGCTGCTCACGCTACGTGGTGTTGTCGGTTTATACTAACAGTATTATTGAGTCGACTGTGTTGAACAAAAAAATGCGTTGTTTTTTTTATTAACAGCTGTGTTAATGGTGTTAAGTCGGTGTGTGCGTGGCGTTGAAGGAACTTGTATTGATGTCGAAGCAAGTTTTGTGTATGTGTACTGTATTGTTACATGAAGCTATTAGTAAACCACTGTGCTGCCGACATTCGTTTTCTCGTTGCGGCAAAAAAAAACAAACGTCCTGTTGAAATACGTACGTTGTTGTTAACCAATTTATTGTGTGTAAACACGCGTCGCACTCGAGGCGCTACAACTGCATTATGAAGCGAAACGCTCCGGTACTGCCAGCAGCGCGGCCGCACACGACGAGACACCGGCGCTTCCCGTCAATGATCCACGAGACAACACGGTCGAGGAAGCCTTTTATTGGATGGATGCCAGTGCTGAAGCCACCCACTCCTCAACCACCCACTCAATCACCCACTCCTCAGTGTAGCCAAATCTTACCAAAGTCCTGTTTAAGAACAAACAAAACATTTTAACTGCGGTACAGTCTCCACGGGCAAACGTAAAAATATGGATTAGTCGTGAATGCGGTTATTTTACGGAAGCAAACAAACGTAACATTTTGATTTTGTCAAAGTCACAGACTTGTGGAAGCCGTCTCAGTTTAGATCCGCTGTTCTCAACCGGTGGCTCGCGAACCATCAGTGGGCCATGAGCGCCACCTAGTGGTCTGTGTAGACCAGACCTATGTCAGTAATCACTGTATTTAAATATCATAGCACTTTGGAGGAAAAAAATCGCTGACTGGCGAGAGGAAGACTCACGTCTCAAGGATGTGCAGGCCGTTCATTTGAAATAAATATGCCTCGTCACTGATGGCAGTGATGGCATATATGGCGGCACGGTGGCGCGGTGAGTAGCGCTGCTGCCTCACGGCAAAATACCCGGGTTTGGTTCCCGGCTCGGGTGCCTTTCGGTGTGGAATTTGCGAGTTCTATCCCCGTATCCACGTGGGTTTAAGGAGGGTACTCTGGTTTTCTCCCACCGTTCAAAGACACGCTGCTGGCTAGGTTTATTAACCTACTGAGTGAATTGCCCCCAGTGCCCTGCGATGTACTGGCGTCACATCCTCGGTATAGCCCCGTATGCGCCCTCTGCCCAGATAGGCTCTGACCCCCCCACGACCCTGTACAGGATGAAGCGGGTATTATTAATGATGATCTGTGGCATGATGATTGCTTCGAAAGCTGCTCTCGAGAGAGAGCCGCGTCAATCGCTCCCTCTCTCCACCTCGCGACGTTTCGCCTCACATGTTAGACGCATCCTCAGGCGCAGTGTGCATGTGTTCTGTGTGTGACTCATATTTATATGTAGGTACTATGTATATGTTGAGTACCCTCCACAGAGTTGCTGTGTGGAGTTACAGAGTTTTTCGGGACGGACAGTGCGATTGCGAAACCCGTGTTGGCGAGCTTCTGTTGCTTACCCATTGTCTCGCTGGTATGTACATGATGTCATCTGGAAGGCGCGCGAGCGGACGGTGCGTCAGTTTCCTGTTGTTGGCTCACGTGAACCCGTGGCACGGGCGATTACGAGACATCTTGTTTACTCATAATCTCGTGGTTCATTGGAACTCATGACTACGGGTGAGGTCATCCTGAAGGTGCAAAGGGGGGGGGGGGCGCGGGAAAATATAACGAATCGGTCAGACAGAGCGTGGTCAGTTGGTCATCGGGCGGTGAGACGGAGCAGTCATCAGGCCGTCAGGATGTAGTCTCGCCGCTCGTGTTCGTTATGCCTGGGCCCGCGCGCGCTGTTCAATAAAACATCAAAAGACAAGAAGTCTCTGCTCGCTGGCTAAAAGATCGTGGAGTTAACGCTGATCCTCGCCGTGGCCGTTATCGTCGAGCCGCCACGAGTCTGCGGTCCGAGTCGTGGTGCCACAGTTTTGGTGTCAGACAGTGGGATGCGGACTCACGTTGAGACTGCGACGAGTGGCGGCTGGAGAGCGGTGAGGAGTCTGGCGGCGGAGCAGCGAGCAAAGTGAGCCAGCGATGCAGCGGCGTGGGCCGGGGGGCGGGGCAGTGACAGCGACAGCGAGGCGCGGGGGAAAATCGCCGCGGCAAAATGGCGGATCAACTCGGGAGTCGCAGGGCGGTGGCGGCGAGAGAGCGAGCCATGGAGGAGAATCGCCGCAGGAGGAAGGCGATGATGGTGGCGATGGCAAGCGGCGGAGAATGGCGAGCGACGGAGATTGGCGAGCGACGGAGAAATCGCCGCAGCGACGGCGAAAGCGAGGCGCGGGGGAAAATCGCCGCAGCAAAATGGCGGATCGACTCGAGAGTTGCAGGATGGCGAGCGACGGCGATGGTGACGGCAGACGGCGATGGTGGCGACGACGGCGGACAGCGATGGTGGCGACGACGGCGGACGGCGATGGTGGCGACGACGGCGGACGGCGGTGCAATGGCGGGCTCGCCATTATTTGTCAGGCCGCGCCGCGCAGGCGTGCCATTGCCCAGCGGCCACACCACGCAGGCTTGCCGTTATTCAGCGGCCGCGCGTGGTGTTCGAGGCCACTGGGGCCATCGCGGTGGCGTCCCGTCAGCGATTGGAGCCGGGGACGGGGGGCCGTTGGGGGCCCCCCCCGGCACGTCCCAAGCCGGGAAGAGATGACGGCGAAGGCGGGAGGAGGCGAATCTGCGGCGTGGCTCGGCAGGCCTACGTTGTACAGTGGTAGGCGTGTGTGTATAGGTATGTGTGTGTGAGTACGTTTGTGTCAGTGTAAGAGAGTACAGCGGTCAGCGCTCTGTGTTAGCACACTGTGTATGTAAGTGAGTGTAGTCGTCAGCGATCTGTGCGTATGTGAAAGCGATGCTGCAGCGGTTAGCAGTTGAGTGTGCTGTGTGTGTGAAAGCGATGGTACACCAGTGTGTACTGCGTAAGGAGCGGTGGTGCAGTGGTTAGCGCACTGTGTGTGTAGTGATTACGAAGCGGTGGTGCAGCGCTTAGCGCATTGTGTGTGTAATGAGTGGGGAGCGGTGGTGCGGCGGTTGGCGCACTGTGTGTGTAATGAGTAAAGAGCGGTGGCGCAGCGGTTAGCGCATTGTGGGTTTAGTGAATAGGGAGCGGTAGCGCAGCGTGTGTGTAGTGAGTAGTAAGCGGTGGCGCAGCGGTTAGCGTACTGTGTGTGTAGTGAGTGGGGAGCGGTAGCGCAGCGGGTAGCGTGGTAGCCGCGGTGAGGCGCAGTAGCACGGTGGAGCCGCACCGATGTGGGGCTGCCATTATGGTGGCGCCCGTCGGCACTGGAGCCGGAGGAGGGGGGCCCCTTGGGTCGCCCAGCTCGTCATACCCCAAAGGGAGGAGGTTGCTGAGCGGTGGCGCAGCTGTTAGCGCGATAGCCGCGGAGTAGCGCAATGGTGTGGTAGATAGCGGTAGCGCAGCGGGTAGCGTGGTAGCCGCGGGGTAGCACAATGGCACGGTAGATAGCGGTAGCGCAGCGGGTGGCGCGGTAGCCACGGTGAGGCATAGTCGCGCGGTGGAGCTGCGCCGATGTGGGGCTGCCATTGTGGTGGCGCCCGTCGGCGCTGGAGCCGGGGGGAGGGGGGCCCCTTGGGTCGCCTGGCTCGTCAGACCCCAAGGGGAGGTGAGTGCGGAGCGGGTGGCGCAGCAGTTCGCGCCATAGCCGCGGTGGAGAGCGGTGGCGCAGCGATTGGCGCTGTGGCCGCGGGGAGAGACCGGCGCAGAGATTGGCATGGTGTGAATGTGGGGGGGGGAGCTTTATGAAAGATTGCTGGCGGGCAGTTGTGGCCCGAGGACGGGCCTAATGCCCGGGGGGGGGGGAAACTGTGGAGTTGCAGAGTTTTTCGGGACGGACAGTGCGATTGCGAAACCCGTGTTGGCGAGCTTCTGTTGCTTACCCATTGTCTCGCCGGTATATACATGATGTCATCTGGAAGGCGCGCGAGAGGACGGTGTGTCACGTTTCCTGTTGTTGGCTCACGTGAACCCATGGCACGGGCGATTACGAGACATCTTGTTTACTCATAATCTCGTGATTCATTGGAACTCGTGACTATGGGTGAGGTCATCCGGAAGGTGTGAAGGGGGGGCAGTGCGAGGAAATATAAGGAATCGGTCAGACGGAGTGTGGACAGTTGGTCGTGAGGCGGCCAGACGGGGCAGTCATCAGTCAACATGTAGTCGCCGCTCGTGTTCGTTATGCTCGGGCCCGCGCGCGCTGTTCAATAAAACATCAAAAGACAAGAAGTCTCTGCTCGCTGGCTAAAAGATCGTGGAGTGAACACTGATCCTCGCCGTGGCCGTTATCGTCGAGCTGCCACGAGTCTGCGGTCCGAGTCGTGGTGCCACAGCTGCATTCCAGGATCAATGGACGACCGTCGGGGTCCATTTGAAAGAGTTCTATTGTCCTGCTCACACCCCGCGCTTTCTTGCCATATGTGAAAGGCATCACAGACAAAATTAGCAAATACCTAGAAAAATATAAATAAAAACAGTCTTCACAACCCACCAGAAGATACAAGATGTACTCAAATGACCCAAAGACCGACTGCCATTACAGACAGAAGGCGTATATTGCATCCCTTGCAACAACAGTGAGGAAGTATATATCGGGCAAACAGGAAGAACAATAGCCACGAAAGAAAGAGCACGAGGCAGCAGTGCATTTGCTGCATATGGATAAATCAGCAACGGCAGCACACAGTGTAGACAAGCAATCGAGATTCACAAGACATAAAATAATATGAACTGCAAAGAAGAAATGAGAATAAAGCTCAGCCAAACGTGGAGGCCAGTCATTGAAGTCAGTCGTGCATAGATATAGAGCTCTAAAATGTGAACATCAGAGGGGAATCGCCAAGTGTTTGGGAACTTCTTTCATGAGATGCAAACTAAGAGATTAGTTACAGGTGGAAGTGGATGGAGTCGTAGGCCCCGACGGTCGTCCTTTGATCCTGGAATGCAACAACTCTGTGGAGGGTACTCAACACATGCATAGTACCTACATATAAATAGGAGTCACACAAATGACACACACACACACAAACACTGTGCCTGAGGATGCCTCTAACGTGTGAGGCGAAACGTCGCGAGGTGGAGAGAGGAAGCAATCGACGCGACTGTCCTGAGAGAGTAGCTTTTCGAAGCAATCATCATGCATCGAGCCGTGGAAACCTACATCATTACATTTGTGGCATGGGTTATCAGGCAGCAGTGTCCTAACCACAGCGCCACTCCTTCAGTGTGAAGGTGGTGATGATGAAAGTAAGCTTATTTTAATAAACCAGTTGTAGTGTAAACACATTTTATTTGACAAGGTATTAAATGGGAGATTACGCAAGTCGAAAAGAATTGAATTGTTCAATTGACGGTGTTAAGGCCAGTGTTACCAACTGAATACAAATGTAAGTCTCATCTCATCTCATTGTCTGAAACCGCTTAGTCCTATACAGGGTCACGGTGAAGCCGGAGCCTATCCCGGCAGACACAGGGCGCAAGGCAAGGATATACCGACGATGGGACGCCAGTCCATCGCCGTACAAATGTAAGTATTTTGTAATATTCTAAGGATTGGGCAAATTTACAGAAACGTCTCTCTCATGGTAAATAGGAAACCCGTGGTCAAATTATTAAGAGTGAGAGAGCATCGTGATGAATCATATATGATTGTTCTGTCAATTATACAATATCTCTTTTTGGAAACCAACAATACACAGAATGCTGCTGGACAAGGAATAAGATGTTTATAAAATAATCTTGTGAAAGCGCACCATATTATAATTTTCATATGTGGGCCTGCAAGACCAAATTTAAGAGTGGGTAGGTGGTACATAAAGAGATGCAGCATCTATGGGACATCAGTTCGTCGTTGGTTTATTCTATGGACTGTGATTTCATTTCACGTTTGGCCATTGCTCCAACCGTTATCGATATATTAATATTTACGGCAATGTTGTTGAAGAGTGTCGTGTTTATTAATTGTGGTTGTGCACATCACCAAACAATGTTGAATTCCAAAGAAGACCATGCTAAAAAGTAGTCATGAGATTCAGTGGCAAAGTCTCGTCATGAACATCATTGCATTCACTCACAAAACCAATAATGAACCACAATATACACACTTCTCAGGTCATTTAATTTCAGTCAGCTTTGTTTAAAATGTGATCCTTCATTCAGGTCTCTTCTTCAAACATATAAACCCATGTAACTTTAACTGTGTTCGGAAATAGTCCAACAACTATATGAACAAAGCATGGCTGATTCTTACAAAACGTGTCGTAAAATCCATAATGCCGACTTCGCAAAAGGGGTCCTTTCATTCCCTATATGAATTTCCCAACAATAAGGGCAATCAAAGGTTCAATGTAAAAAGTGTCTGTGGCTGTAAGATAAACCTGTGTTAATTGGGTGGCAGGGTGGCACAATGGTAATATCTGCATTTCACAAGAGAGAAAGTCCTGCCTGAGGCGGTAAAATATCCTTCTCGGTCACCTTTCTATATGGCATTTATGTGTTGTCCCTCTGTTCAGCACGGGCTTCATTCAGATTCTCTATTTTTTTCCCACAAAAACCTCGTTAATAACTTGGCCTATAACATCATAAAATATAGGACGCAGTGTTTGGCAAATGTTGGCGCCGGCAGCATGGCTGCCTTCCCCCTGCCTCTGCAGCTTCCTCGTACCTTTAAATCTATGTCTCCTCCATGGAATTTGCGCATGTTACAAATTTTATTAATCTTATTTCTTAATTGTAAGCAATCATAACAGCAATTGTATTATAAAATTATACAATAAACATTCTCAAAAAATGCACCAAGGTATCTCTAAATTACTTAATTGTATACACTGATTGTCCTTGTCTGTAACTCACACCCCTCCCCTACACGTACTAATCCCTGACAAAACTAATTTACTAATAATATGCATTCTGCGTGATCAAGTGATTCATGTGCTTTTTGAGTGAAGAGGAAGTTAGAGCTGGAAGTGGTACACTCAAGGTGAAAGTCCAATGCTTGTGTTGAAAAATATATCCTCATTTTCCACAGCCTGCAGGCAGTTCTCCCTGTGTGAGACAGTTACACAGTTGAAACATCGTTGATTTGACAGCTTTCCCCGAAATAAAACAGCTCCAAGCCACATTGGTGAAACAAACCGGGAAATGAGTGGTGCCCAGAGCAAGTTGTAAAAGTAAACTTGCAATGAAAACTAAACTATCCTTGTGAGTACACGTTAACCATACAAAAGAGTGTATAGTAACTCTAATGAGCAATGAGCAGACATTCATAACACCTGACAGCCCTAAGCTAGTGGAGGAAATTGCATATTTCCATGGTGGAGGCCAACTTTTTATAACAGGACTGTTGTTGATGTCTCACAAAGTGAAATACACTCATTTGGCTATGAGAGACGAAAGGTTTAAGTGAGCAAATGAAATATATTGAAAATGTGATACATTGCAAAGAAAATTTCCCAGACTATGAGAGAAAACGCTTGTGAGCCTGGTAGAAATGACTTATCCTTATTGTGGGATGGGTTATTGTTGAAATGACTTTTCTACCCCATCCTTGTATTAAGTCCTACATATCGGCTGCCGAGGAAACAAGAAATTACACATTTTGCAGTTCGACGTTGCTTGAGAAAAATACCGTTGGTTAGTGGACCTCTTCCAACACGCACATTGCCTGCAACAAAAACCCACTTTGCCCTGCTCAATGTGTGCTCTCTAAACAATGCAAAAGCCCCTCTCATCGCTGAGCTGATCTCGGACAACAGTCTGCCTAACAGAGACCTGGCATCATAAGATTTTCTCACACTGAATCAGGCTCTATCGCGGGACTTTGCAATACATCACAAGGCTCATTCCCATGGCCGTGGTGGTGGCCCTGCAGTTCTCCACCATGTGTTTGCTGACATCTGACCGATTCTATCTCCGATCTTCGATTTATTCAAGCATATGTCTCTGGATTGGAGGTCGGCTCAACCTGTAAAGTTCGTGCTGCTGTTCCACCCAGCTGGAGCCACCTCTTATTTTGTCAATTAACTGTCCCAGCTGCTTTCTAAGATGTGCTCCAGTTCCGAAAGGATCCTGATTCTTGGCGATTTCAACATCCATGTTGACTCTCTATAGAGCCCTCTTGCAATGGATTTTATGACCACTCTGACATCACTTGGCTTCACTCAACACGTGATATCTGCCACTTACAGATGCGGCCATACTCTCGATTTGGTTTGCTCGTGTAGCATAGCAGTAACTAAACTGTCCATCACTGATCCAGGTCTGTCTGATCACTCCACTGTGTGGTTTGATCTTCAAGCACCGCCTTCAATTACCATAACCAAGTGCCAAATCCAATTTTGAAACCTTAACGCCCTCACTCCAGACGTATTCATCACAGCAAGCAACAGTATCTTACTCTTCGCCTCTGCTCACTCTGTCTCTGATGCGACAGCAGAAAGTTACAAAAACGTGCTATTAAGGATACGGGATGATTTGCCCCCATTAAAATCACGCTATATCTCAGGTGGTAAACAATCCTCTGGAATACTGCTGAACTCTGGGATCTCAAGGTGAATGCACATAGGGCCGAACGGACTTGGAGTAAATCTAGCCCTCACCGTTCATGCTCAAATCTTTAAGGAACAGCTTTTCTGCTTCCAAAAGGCACTTGACTGTGCCTGTACCAGCCATCTTTCCAGCATTCTGGCTGATACCTTTGACAAGCCCAAGATTCTTTTCTCGACCATTAATCTGCTCCTTCGTCCAACCACGCACTCGCCCTCACTTCCCTTCACTAATAAAGATCAGGCGGATCAGTTGATTCAGTTTTTCTCAGAAAAAAATGAAGCCCACCGTATCTCTACTCAGCCTCAACCACGCACCAATACCTCAATAAATGTTCCTCCACCTCCCTTGACCTCAAAACTCCTGGAATTTTCCGAATGAATGGAATCCGAGGTCTCTTCTTTAGTTACCAGGTCTCGACTCACAAACTGCTCCCTGGATCCCTTTCCATCTAAAATCAACCTGGCAAATTCCAAATTCCTTGCCTCGTTTGTCATCAATCTCTTTAATAATTCACTTCGCTCTGGCAACGTTACCCCACTTTTCAAATGTGCCACAGTTACCCCCTGCTTAAAAAACTTGGCCTCGATTGCAACATCCCTGATAATTATTGCCCCATCTCAAATCTACCATTCCGCTCTAAGGTCCTTAACCGTGTCGTAGCTGCACAACTTAAGAAACACGTTCACAGCAATGACCCCCTCGATCCCTCCCAATCTGGGTTCATATTCGGCAATTGTAGTGAAACTGCTCTGGTATAAGTAGTTGATGACCTACCCATCACTGCTGATGAAGGCTTGCCAAGTATTCTTGTCCTCCTGGACCTGAGCGCTGCCTTTGATACCGTTGGTCACCCTATGTTACTGAAGTGACTGGAGGGCATAGGGGTCCTAGGCTGTGCCCTGCATTGGCTGAGCTCATACTTCTCCAACCGGAAGCAGTTCGTCAGCCTCAGAGAATGTCACTCAAAGATCCACCCTGTTTTGTCTGGAGTTCCTAAGGGTTCAGTTCTCGGCCTACTCCTCTTCAGCATCTACACACTAAATGATTACAAAACAGACGTTTTGCTTGTCGGAACCCTGCACCAATTGTCCAAGGCTGAACCTATCCAATTGATGCTTGACGACCAGACCACAGAAGTTGCTATGGCAGTCTGGATTCTATATGTGACTCGTGTTTCCTCACTCAGCTTCGAGACACACATCAACGAGGTGACAAAGGTAACCTATTTCCATCTCAGAAATATAGCCAGACTGTGCAACATCCTGTCACCCGTTGATTCTGAGAAGCGAATAAACATCTCTTCACAAATTGATTATTGCAATGCACTATTACCTGACATCCCTGCTTACCTGATCAATTGTCTCCAACGTGTGCAGAATTCGGCTGCTGGAGTTCTCACTCGCACACCCATCCACAATCACATATCCCCAGTACTGCTCTATCTCCTTTGGCTCTTAGTTAAATATAGGATCGAATTCAAGATACCTTCTCACCTACAAGGCTCTCACTAGCTCTGCTCCGACATACATCCGTGACCTACTTCAGGCACCCCCCTCAACACAACTTCCATTTTCCAATATGGCTTGCTGCATGTACCCAGATCACACCTCCATTTGATGGGTGACAAGAGCCTTCTCGTGCCCTGCTCCCAGATTTTGGAATGCCCTTCCATTAGAGATTCGATCAGCCGAATCCCTGGGCATCTTCAAATCTCGTCTCAAAACTCACTTGTTCCATAAGGTTTTCAAGCCCTCTGGCTAGGACTGTTGTCGTACCGGGATGATGGCTTTCTGCCGACCTGCGCCTGCTCGGGAACATGTATTCCTTGTTTGTTTAAGAATTGTTTTTTTTTTCGCTTACTTTATGTCTTATAATTTATTGCTACTATTTTACTTTCAGTTGAACTGTCCTGATGTTGTTGTCATGCCGTTCTCTCCACAGCTAGGATTTGTAACAAAAAAACCCCAGACAAACCTGTTATTGTTGCTGGTTTCCATTCCAATGCCGTTGTTGTTGACATGCCATTCTATCCGCAGCTCTGTGCAGCGCTTTCTGATCTTCGGGTGAAAAGCTCTCTATAAATGCAATTATTATCGAGTGCTTTTCACCCAAAGGTCATAACGCGCAGTTCAGAGCTGCGGAGAGAACGGTATGTCAACAACAACGGCATAAGAATGCAAAATCAGAACAATAATGTTTTTTTTGGGTTGCATAGTGGATAAGTATTTGTATTGAATTACGTAGAACTGATAGAATTGATTTGTATATGTAATGAATTACGTACATCAGATTGGTAAGTTTAACGACTTACATACAACGGATTGGTATTTGTAAACTGTATGTATTGACGGTATAAAAACTATAGACTGTTATATTAGAGACTGTAGTTATATCATAAACTGTGTAGGTTTATTATAATAATTGCATATATAATATTACATGTGATTATATAACAGACTGAGTGGTTATGTAATTAGAATATAGACTGTAACAATACACTAAAGACTCTATTTATAGACTGTATAGAATATCGACTATATGTATACACTATAGACTATGGAAAGACTGTACCGATTATAGAGGATTATCGTTGTGTAACGCAGTGGGTTTAGCTCAAGCGAGTTGTAGGCGGTGCACGGTAGAGCCAACAATAAGATTGGTAATGCGGCAGACTATAACAGAATAACAAGCAATTAGCAAATAAGAGAATAATTGAGGACTGGTTGCATCATAATATTTGCTATATTAACAAGATAACTCACCGACTTACTCAATCCATACCAATCCAATATCGTTGTTCTATGAATATGCAGGATCCTGTAATGTCATATTTCCTCCGGTGCCTTAGGACTGCCACGTGAGATGTGCGATAACCAGTACTAACATGAGCATGAAGCCACTTTGAACTTGAGAGAAGACTCGAGTCACGATAAGGTGTGGTGGTGCAGAGACTTCTGTCCATGATCCTGTCGGGGTCTGTATGACATTTGTGTGCAGCTAATGGTGACCATGAACTTATTAACTTATGACACTTTGATAATTGGTTCTAAAAGCTGCTCTTTTGAAATATCCCTATAGAGTGCTCCTCCTGTCTCCTTCACGGTGTTTCGGCTCTCACGTTGGAGGTTTCCTTGGGCGTCTTGTGACTGAGTGGTCAGTGTGACTGCTGGGTTATATTTGTCTTCAAACTCCCTCTCCTACCGGGATTTTCCCTTCTGCTATTTCCGTTGCGGAAGGGACAAATGCCTTCCACACAGCTTTGCTCTTTTAATGTCTAAGAATTGGCCATTGTTGATATGTTAAATTTAATTTATCTTAATCTGACCCCACCTCTGATTTACCATTAACTTGGATTTACAGCTCTATACACATGACGTTTGTAAAAAATAACCCAATGAAACATTACTGTTGCTGATTTTCCATTCTCATGTGTTGCTGACATGCCGTTCTCTCACCAGCTGTGTGCAGCGCTTGTGACCTTCGGGTGTAAAGCGCAATTATTCTTATTTTTACATTTCATGAATGCCTGCCGAGTTGTTTACAAGTCTGTTGGGAGTGTTCAGCTAGGCACAGGTGTGTGTGGTATAGTCTCTTACTGTCATCTAGTCAATGGTTTTACAGCTTTTTGTTAAAATACTTACTGCTATTGTTATCTGTAGTTCATTTTTAGGGCTCCATCATCATCATCATTGTTAGAAACCGCTTAGTCCTGTACAGGGTCACGGTGAGCCGGAGCCTATCCCGGCAGACACAGGGCACAAGGCAGGGATATACCCACGATAGGACGCCAGTCCATCGCCGGGCACTGTGGGCAATTTCGTGTGCATTAATCTATGCAGCAGCATGTTTTTTGGACTGTGGGAGGAAACCGGAGTGCCTGGCGAAAACCGACGCGGACACGGGGAGAACATGTAAACTCCACACAGAAAGGCACCCAAGCCAAGATTCGAACCCGGGACCTTCTTGCTGTGAAGCGACAGCACTACCCACTTGGCCACCGTGCCGCCCAATTTTTAGGGCTGTCTACTGTTAATCGTAAAGCTGGCTGCCACTTTTGCATGTGTGTAACCACAGGTGGCTATCTGGATTCATATCTAGGTACCCGGCTTCGCTGCGGGGCCTCAGCGGTGTGATCAGGCATGGCGGTTGTGCGCTGAATCAACCAGGCAGTGTCCTGTATTTGCTCTTCGTGACCGTGCGACCTTCCTACTGCCCGAGCCAGTCAAGCTTGGCAGTGACGGCACGCCATGTATTTATTGACGTAATTTAACTGTTCAGGGCAAATGCTTTTTATTTGTGAGGGCAGCATTTAAGAGGACTAAAGGAAAGAGAAAAACGGGCCAAAGCACTGCTTCAGAACGTGGCAGCTTTCTGTGTACAGTGTTTCCTTAATTTGTAATTGCCCCCAGCAGGGAAGTATATAGCTCCACTTGCATGCGAATGTAAGTACGCCATGTTGATAGGGATACTTTTCAGCGTAATAACATTTTGATTAATGCTTGGGCTTTAACAGGTGATTCCAGCTATCGTAATGTTTACAATTTGAAAAGTACAGCAATTGTTTCATCCCACCGTCCAAAGAGACGCTGCTGCCTAGGTTAACTGGCCTGCTGAGTGAATTGCCCCAAAAACGTATGCCCTGCGATGTACTTGTGTCATTTCCTAGGTATAGCCCTGCCTTGCGCCCTATGTCTGCCTGGATAGTCTCCGGTCCCCCGAGACCCTGTACGAGATTAAGCAGGTACTGATACTGAACTAATATAAACAAAAATATAAGTTGAAATGAGGAAAAACAGACGTAAAGATTGAAAAGAGAACTTTGTGGTCACGATCATGTGTTCTCACAACGTATAGTTAACAACGCTGGAAAAAGGAACACCAGTTTGTTTAAGAAATATTCGAAGGTGAAAGATAAATACTGTTATGACCATCCTGCACAACAGTAGATTCGGGACAATGATTTAATTACAGTATAGGTGATTGCCTCTTATCCCTGGTGATATGGGGGAACAATATCGTGTTTCCTGTTGTCAGTGGGGTTGTGCATGATTTCGCTCTTCTATCTCCGCAGCTCTGTGCAGCGCTTTCTGACCCTCGGGTGAAAAGCTCTAGAAATGCAATTATTATTATTTTGTGGGGTAGTAAATAATGAGTAACCTTCCCCCGCCCCCTCAATAAAAACAGTATTTTGCAGTTCAACTCCTCTAAACGGTCTGAATCCGTCGAAGACTATGGAGCTGCTTCGCTATGCATTATGGTTTAAATTGTGGATAACTGTAAGATGCAAAAAATAGAACCACGAATAGGCTGTCAAGAAGGACGAGTAGCAGATTACAGGGCCACCGACAAGAGATGTTCTAGTGTGATCGATGAAATTAGAATTTTAAAAATCGGCCAGTTTTTTATGGTCAATTGCTCAAGCCTATTTTAAAATGGCAGCCACTTCCACATCTTGCTTCATGATGGTGAGAAACCCCATACAATTCATGCCCAGTGTGACATAGCTGATGATGCAATTGACATCACCAAGCCCCGCCCATGACTTCCCATTCAGAGGCACATATTGCAATAGATATGATACCTTTCTTCTCAGCTATTTGTTTTTTTTATTATATTCGGTGATTGGTCGAACAGCTAATTGGTAGAGTAATTAATTATGTAACTAACCAGATATCCCAGCTACACCTAAGATCCGTAGATCAATGTGAAAAGTTTAAGTTTCGGTGAAAACGCTCAGAACTCAAAACATTTACAGGAAGGCAATCTATTTGTTCAGTCGTTGGGGTGTTTTGGTCCATATTTAACCGTGTTGGTCAGTGACGGATAGTAGAAGTAAAATAAATGTCGGAGCACAGAAGCTCATTTCTAGAATGTAATATATGGCAATGCCCTCGACTGCACAACACAGCCAGCAGGCCCGATACCAACTAGAGTACATCCTGGGCCACAGCTGGTGAGGGTCATTGTGATTTTGGTTGCGTGCAGCAACCAATCGAATTAAATTACTGAAACAGCCAGTGGACATATGGAAGGCCACGTTTTTGAAACAGAGGTGGGCCTGGGTAATTCAAAGGGGTATCATTTGGTAAAACGGTAAAGGATATAAATTTGGGCTGGGGAGATATAAGGGGCACCTGAAAGTTCCTCGAGGCTCTCTCTAGTATAACGCTACACGGTGCGTCAATAAAGAGACTTTCAAAGGCCACGCTAGACAAGCGAGCTCTCATGTATTAGAGCGTTATTTTTCTGCAATGTATAATGTTGTTACCTTGTATGCACTGCAAACCATGGGAAGGAGTGCCTCCATTGCCTTGTCCTGGATTTCGTCTGTGTGAACCTGGATGAGACATTGCATGTCTGGTTTATTCCAGATCAACTAAATATCAACGGTGTTTGCTTAACCTCACGCAGAGCTCAAGGAACTGGTTGCAACTGCCAGCCACGATAAGCGGCTCATCTCAACGCTCAATGAAGCAGAAAGATATTTAACATTGGGTTCAATAAACATCTTTAGGGCTCATTTTAAATCTGCAATGATACTTTGACAGTCAACCAAATAATTATGTCTTTTTCACCTTTGCCACAGAAAGATCCTAAAGTTAGGCAAAACAGTAGAATAATATTTTAATGAAGGTGTGATGTCGCTTCTGATGTGTAGCAGTGCCAAAGCCCAATGTAGTCTCTACCTTTCTGTCCTCATTTCTCCTGACTCTTTGCTCCTTTTTTTCAGCTCCTCTCCCTGTTGTTTCGCATTCATTCTCTTCATACATTACATCCGTCACTCTACTTCCCTTCCCGTAACTCATGAATACTTTTAAACAAACACAATTCTGAGAGAGTGTCACGTAACGAATATTACTTTCTAGAGTTTTCCTGTAAGCATTCAGCACCCAGTGTGGCCTCTCAATCCGACATCATTAGCAGCTCTTAATATCTCATCTCATTATCAAAAACTGCTTAGTCCTGTACAGGGTCGCAGTGAGCCGATGCCTATCCCGGCAGACACAGGGCGCAAGGCAGGGATACACCCACGATGGGACGCCAATCCATCACCATATACTGCGGGCAATTTAGTCTGCAAGCCAATTAACCTATGCCACAGCATGTTTTTTGGCCTGTGGGAGGAAACCAGAGTGCCCGGCGAAAACCGACGCGGACACAGGGAGATCATGCAAACTCCACACAGAAAGGCACCCGAGCCGCGATTCGAACCCGGGACTTCTTGCTGTGAGGCGACAGCGCTACACACTGGGCCACTGTGCCGCCCTAGCTCTTAATATCGTCTTCCTAAACGCTGTTCGATGAAGCCAGTGCGGTATAGTAGCCCACTGAGTAGCGCTATCACCTTAGAGCAAGAAGGACTCAGGTTAGATTCCTACCTCACGTGCCTTTTAATGTAGAGTTTGTGTTCTCAACATGTCAGCGTGTGTTTTTTCGCAGAGTACTTTAGTTTCCTTACACAGTTCAAAGACACACTGTTGCCTTGGTTAATCAACCTGGTGAAACTGCCCGTAGAACTCTGCGATAGACTGGTGTCCCATCAAGGGGAAAGCTCTACCTTACGCTCTGGGTCTACCAGGATAGGCATCGTACAGGATTAAGTGGGCAATGACATTGTCAATGACGACGATGCCCATACAGATATCATTTGGATATACATTTTAATGAACGTGATAACGATGGTGGTGGTGACGATGACAATGACGACGGTGAGCATGCGATCGGCGTTCACCCCATTGAAGACGATCCAGGGCACGTATTGGTGTGGAGGGTTGAGGGCGCCCGTGAGCTGAGCATTGCTGTGCATCAGCTGGTTACCCAGCGAGCCGCTGGCGCACGTCTCAATCTGCTTCCAGCTCAGCGTCGGGGCCAGCATTGCTGCACACTGGGTGAGAAACACACGCGCAGGTGAGACACGGAGGTAATGACGAGCGACACGGCTCTAGCTGCTCGATGAATTGAAAAAAGAAGTTTTCATAACGTGCGAACATTCGTCCAATGTTGGAGAGGAAATGCAAGGAAACCGCAGAGACAGGGAGAGGGAAGGCAGCCACGTGGTGATTTGGTACCAACATTTGCGAGACAGTATTCTATACATTATGATGTTATCAGCCACCCTGACACCTGTGTATAGGCACCCAGCTGCAGGGTTCGGCCGACAGTGGAGAGCATGAGCCTTCCCGGTGTCTCACCTGTGATGCGGCTGAAATGGGGTCCTTTGCCGCCTCCATGCAGTAGATGATGGGCATGTGGTCAGAGTTCTTGGGCAAGTAGTGGATCAGGCAAGTCTGCAGGGCACAGCACACATTACAGTTAACAGGAACTCACAACACTGGGATGCACCACTGCTTTTGCGTGTTCCATTGAACCCCATAGCTATGTCACCTGGAGTCTGCTAGGGTTTCCTTTGGTACACAGTACTAGGGGGAGAAGTCAGACAAATAGCGATCAGATAACACTCCAAATTAAAGGAGGTTAGTATCAGAAAGGGCATCCGGCCATAAAAATACTGCTCTAATATCCCGCCATCAGGGGACAACCCTGATCAACCTGGATAGCAGCCGTTTGAACTGGCAACAATCGATCGTCATTCTAATTTTTTTTTATATATATCGAATTCATTACCAGTTTAGTTTATGTCTAAGATATGGACAGCATAGCATCTGAAGGCAGCTCAGCGAGATATTACCTGTACTACAAAAATACATTTATAGTCATTTCAATATGTCTGTCCAACTAAGCACAGGGCTGTATTTCTTGGGGATTACGACGAGAGTTTCATTTACGCATACCTTGTTGCTGTGAGTAAATTTATTTGCCATTTGGTTTTATGCGTTGTTACGTTGGTCGGTTCGGACATTTGTTGTGTCGCAGTAATCGCGTATCTAGAGCTTTGCAGCCCACTGGGTAGTTCTCCTGTAATATTAAACATCAGTGATCTATCTTTGTGCTATGGAAAAATTACACGTACAAACGTTATGTAGCAGGTGTGCAACGTTTGAAAATGTTAGATATGAGAGGGTACGTTAATTTGAAGGCTTTCATGACCAATTTCATCGATAAGAAAGGGTACAATAAGTGAAAAATCGCATTTATATGATGGGTTATTTTGGCTGCACTTAGTTGGTAATTTGACATAGACCGTAAATAATAATATTATTACAATTTGTAACGCGCCGCGCAAATTCCATGTCTTCTCAAGAACGAGACATGGATACGGATGCATAGCAGGAAACTGCAGAGGGGGTGAGGGGGGAAAGTTAGCCACGCGGTCAGCCGGTGCCAACCCGGCAGACACTGCTTTCTATGTATTCTAATGTTTTCAGCCAAAAAATGAATTAATGATTGTTCTTTTTTGTTTTAGTTGTTGGAGGAAAACTGGAGAACCCAGATGAAATCCATGTAGATAAGGGGGAGAGCACACAAACGCCACGCAGAAAAGCACCTGAGGTGGGAATTATACTTCCGCGGGCAAGACTTGTTTTCAATTACGAGTGTGTTACCCTGTTGTCCAAATTATGTAATTGGAAAGCCTGATTTAATATTCATTCAATGAGTGCCCAAATATGAACCCAGGATCAGTAAATGTGCTGGCTCAGTTCTCTGAGACAGACCGTGTAGCCAAATTGTCATGGGACTTTTAGGTCCCGGGTTTGAATCTCAGCTCGGGTGCCTTTCTGTGTGGAGTTTGCATGTTCTCCCCGTGTCTGCGTGGGTTTTCGCCGGACACTCCGGTTTCCTCCCACAGTCCAAAAAGCATGCTGCTGCATACGTTAATTGACTTGTTGACTAAATTGCCCGCAGTGCCCGGTGATGGACTGGTGTACCATCGTGGGTATATCCCTGCCTTGCGCCCTGTGTCTGCCGGGATAGGCTCCGTCTCACCATAACCCTGTACAGGACAAAGCGGTTTCTGACAACGAGATGAGATGAATATTTTACATTTGATTATGAAATAAGTGATTATGCATACAGCATGGCCACACGTGGAGGCCAAGTCAGCATTAGGATTGCTCTCCATAGCTGTTCTTTCGATAAAGCCGTATCGAGTGCTTCTTTCCTCTCCTTCGCGACGTTTCACATTGGTGCATAATCATGTAAAATAATAGCAACGGAGGGCAATTTTCATACAATGAGCCGTAAAAACGCGCATCAGTTCAAAGTTAATATTTTCCAAAACTTTAAATTTTTAGAGTCGATGTGTGGCCTTCGCGTCGTGGCAGATGGTGTATACAGTTTTTTTTTTAGAATTCCTCTTTTTCATTTCCGCACGAGTTCTATGAAAATCAAAGCGTCAGGATAATATGGCTCAGAGTAATTGTGCAAAACTACCAACGTGTCATTTTTGCAACAAAGTAAATCTTGGAATTACGTAATTGTTTTTAAGGTACGGATAAAGGTCAAACAGATTGCCGAGCTTGATTTGATAAACATACAAAAAAGAAAATATTATTGCAAGCCGTCACACTGCAGCCCAAATTCCAAATTTCCCAAGAAATAAAATAGTCAGTCAGTATCAATATCCGCTTAATCCTGTACAGGATCACAGGGGACCGGAGCCTATCCAGGCAATCATAGGGTGAAAGGCAGGGCTATAACCAGGATGTGACACGCAGTAGCGTGTCTTTGGACAGTGGGAAGAAACCGGAATACGGGGTGAAAACTCACGTTGACATGGGGAAAGGACACGCAAACTCCACAAGGGAAAGGCACCCTAGCCAGGAACCGAACCCCGGACTTTTTGCTGTGAGGCAGCAGTGCTACTCACTCTGCCACCCACAACTAAAATCTATAAATACAAACAGTTTCCTCTTTTTTTACGTAGTTTTAAGTAATCCTCCTTTTGTACGACAGATTGAAAAATGCACAGGTTTTTTTTTCGGCGGTAGAGTGACGATGCAGCAATAATATCTGCACCTCCTTACAGAAAGTCCTGCCCAATGTGGTTCGAGTCCCATCTCGGGAACCTTTCTGTGTGTTGTTTGTGTATTCTCCCTCTGTTCTGTCTGGGTTTCCTCCGGGTTCCATAGTTTCCTCCCACAACTAAAAAACATTCGTTAATTGGCCGATAACATCGTAATATATAGGACGCAGTATTCAGCAGGTTGGCACTGGCTAATCACGTGGCTCACTCCCCACCCCACCCCGTCTGCAGGTTCCCTTGCGCATCTGAGTCGTACTCGCTTCGAAGGAATAACTTCGAAACTGAATGTCTGTGCTACGCATTTTAAACTGTAGTTATTATGGTTACTCGTGACTGACTGCAAAGGTTTTGTGAACCAACATAAGGAGGCAAGCGTAGGAATGGCAGCGGTAGTGCCGAGATGTGGCTTTGATGGCACGTTCGTCAGCGACGTGTTGGCCGCTTTGGACTTCAACTCAGCAGCAAATTCAGCGAGTCTCACCGTCGTCATCATCATGCCCTACTTAATCATGTACAGGGTCACGGCGAGGCAGGGCTATACCCGGGATTGAAGGCCGATGACTTAAATGTTCTGCGGTCTTTTACATCATAGAGCCGATGCTGCTCTCCTGCCGCTAGCCGTGATGCCATCGCTTTGATCGTTGCCGCTGCAGCTCCGGAGGGTGTCGTGGCTCACGAGGTCGCCATCGTGAATGGTAGGGAGGCTTGGCAGAGGCGGCTCTGGACGTGGCCATTCCACACGTGGAGGCTTGTAGGCATTGACCACTGTTAATTAATTGTGCAACAGGATTGTGCAGTGGTAACATCTGCACCATTCAGAAAGAATGTCGTGACTGCAGTAGTTAGATTCTTGCTTCGGGCACCTTTCTACGGGGAATTTGTGTGTTCTCCCACTGTTTTCTGTGGGTTTCTTCTGGGTTCTCTGTTTTCCTCTCACCACAAAATATACATCGATAATT
>JAZEWT010000010.1:13931635-13956604 GCA_036362905.1 Mordacia mordax
TCCGGAGTCAAAGCCGTGGCGTCACAGTTGGTGTCAGCAATGGGGATGCGGACTCACGTCGGAGACTGCGGCGAGTGGCAGGGGGGAGAGCAGCGAGGAGTCTAGCGGCGGAGCCAGCGAGCGGAGTGAGGATGCCAGCAAGCCAGCAATGGAACGACCGGCGCGGGCTGGAGGGAGGGGCGGCGGCGGCGAGAGCGAGCCACGGAGGAGAGTGGAGTCGCAGGAGAATGGCGGCGCGGCTTGGAGTGCGGCGGCGACGAGAGAGCGAGCCGCGGAGGAGAGTCGCAGGAGAATGGTGGCGCGGCTCGGAGTGCAGCGAAGGCGGGAGGAGTCGGAGCTTCGGCAGGCTCAGCGGGCCGTGCCAGGTCGGCCTCGCGTTGCTCGGTGGGCCGCGCGTGGTGCTGGAGGCCGCTGGGAGCCGTCGGCAATGGGGGGCTGCCATTGTGGTGACGCCCCGTCGGCGCTGGAGTGGCGGGGGGGGCATTGGGGGTACCCGGCTCGTCAGACCCCGGGAGGAATGCAGCGAAGGCGGGAGGAGTCGGAGCTGTGGCAGGCTCGGCGGGCCGCTCCAGGTCGGCCTGGCGTTGCTCGGTGGGCCGCGCGCGTACGCGGGGGGAGCGGTGGTGCAGTGGGTAGCGCAGTAGCCGCGGGGGAGAGCGGTGGCACAGCGGGTAGCGTGGTAGCCGCAGGGGAGAGCGGTGGTACAGTGGGTAGCGTTGTAGCCGCGGGGGAGAGCGGTGGCGCAGCGGATAGCGCGGTAGCCGTGGGGGAGAGCGGTGGCGCAGTGGGTAGCATGGTAGCCGCGGGGGAGAGCGGTTGTGCAGCGGGTAGCGCGGTAGCCGCGGGGGGGAGAGCGGTGGCTCAGCGGGTAGAGATAATGAATCTATACACGAATAAAATAATGATCGGGTGTCTATTCATTTATACACTCACCTCCAGCATGTTCGCACGGCATTCATCGGGGCCATGCTGACACGTGAACACCCACTGGTGCCCGTCTGGTTTCTCCTGCATGACGAACACACGTGTGCAGGGTGCTGATGTAGCTTTCTCACAGCTCGATGTATGATGAGAATTGCTCTGAAAATATGCTGTTTCGGGATAGCCTTGTCGAGTGTTCCTCCTCCTCAGTGACGTTTCGGCTCCCACATTAGAGGCATCATTAGAAGTCTGATTATTCCTGCAACGTGGGAGTCAAAACCTCACGTCGGAGACAAGTGGGGGAATGCTTGATACAGCTATCCCGAAGGAACAGTTCTTGAGAACAGTTATCAGCCCTTTGTCGATTCACTGCTAGATGATGCACTTTCCATGCTCTGTAAGTTGTGGGAGATGTTTATAATTTGCCTTGTTTGCCAAAAGCAGGGCCCAGGACCGGTTGCAGAGTCCACGCAACTGATGGTGGCAGTGGCGGGGAGTCAAACAGCTGGGTTCGTAGCAAAGTGCGCTCACCATTGTGCCTCTACTCCACATTCTATGTGGAGCTCCTCTGACCCCACGTCCGTTATTAACTGCACGGGCCAGTGGGCTCTCGTATATCGCAGTGGAACGGTCACGTCAAAACAATTAGGTGTTTGCACACGATGACGAACAATGGGCAAGCTTATATGCAGTTAACGAACCTGGATGGTGGAAACTCCTCATTCCTAGGGCAGGAGCCAGTTTATCATCCACTGTTTAGTGTTAACAGTGTTACCGACAATTGCTTCAAGGTATTTTCAGTTACGTTCCTATCAATAATGAAGCAACTCTAAACCAATCCTGGCGCACACCGATCCTGGCATGCACCGATACTGGCCCGCACTGATACCGGCATGCACCGATCCGTGCCGTTTGTATCACGATCCGTGTAACCGTGATTGTAATGAACATCTGTGCTGTGTAATATCTGCACCATCACAGGATGCCCATCACACAGAGCCTAACGGATCATGGGGTACGTCTTGCTGACGTCAATAAGATCTCATCATCATCATCATCGAGGCGTCGTGGTGGCGCAGTGAGTAGAGCTGTCACCTCTCGGATTTGGTTCCCCGCCCGGGTGCCTTTCTGTGTGACGTTTGCGTGTTCTCTCCTCGTGTCTGCGTGAGTTTTTGTTGGATACTCCGGTTTCCTCCAATTGTCCAAATTCACACTGCTGCCTAGGTTAATTGGCCTGCTGAGTAAATTGCCTTAAGAAGTGTACCCTGCGATGTACTGGCGTCACATCCTTGGTATTCCCCTGTCTTGCGCCCTCTGTCGGCCAGGATAGGCTCCCCCCCCATGACCCTGAACAGGATTAAGCGGAATCTGATAATGAATGAAAGGATCATAATCAGTATCTGCTTTGTCCAGGACAGGATTCCAGGAGCAGGAGCCTATCCCAGTAGACAAAGGGCTATACTTAGGATGGGATACCAGTCCATCATAGGGCACCGGGCGAGAGTTTGTCAGCAGGACAATTAATCTTGGCAATATCAATACCTCAACAAATGTTCCTGCCCATACCTTGATCTCACAACACCTGGAATATGTCGAGTTAACGGAATCCGATGTCTGTTCATTAGTTACCAGATTTCGGCCGACAAACTGCTCCCTGGACCACGTCCCATCCACACTCATCCGGGCAAATTTCAGATCCCTTGCCACCTTCATCACTTAGCTCTTCAATAACTCATTTTGCTCCGACATTGTTCCTCCACTATTCAAATGTGCTGCAGTTAGCCCTCTACTTATATAACCTAGCCATGATTGCAACATCCCTGATTATTATCGCCACATCTCAATTTACAATTTCTCTCTAAGGTCCTTGAACGTGCAGTAGCCGTGCAACTCCAGAAACACGTTCACAACATTACCTCCTTGATCCCTTCCAATCTGGGTTCAGATTCGGTCATCGTATTGAAACTGCTTTGGTCAAAGTAGTTAATGATGTACTTGTCGCTGCTGATGGGCTGATGAAGGCTTGCCAGGTATTATTGTCCTGCTGACCTGAGAGCTGCCTTTGATACCGTTGATCACCTTATAGGGATTTCTGGCTGTGCTCTGCACTGGCTGAGCTCCTACCTCTCTAACCAAAAGCAGTTCGTCAGACTCGGAAGACGTAACTCAGAGATCCATCCTGTTTTGTCTGGAGTCCTTCAGGGTTAAGTTCTCGGCCCACTCCCCTTCAGCATCTACACACAACCACTGGCCATATCCTGCACAGCCTCAATCTCAGCTACCTTTGCTATGCCGATGACATTCAAATCTATATTCACGCAAAGTCGTCCAACAGTGTGTCTGGTCTGTGCATGTCGACCTCACTGTCAACTGTGAAGGTCTGGCTCAATTCAAATTTCCTAAAACTAAATGGCGACAAAACAGAAGTTTTGCTTGTCAGAACCCTGCACCAATTGTCCAAGGCTGAACCTATCCAATTGATGCTTGACGACCAGACCACTGAAGTTGCTATGGCAGTCTGGATTCTATGTGTGACTCTTGTTTCCTCACTCAGCTTCGAGACACACATCAACAAGGTGACAAAGGTAACCTATTTCCATCTCAGAAATATAGCCAGACTGTGCAACATCCTGCCACCCGTTGATTCTGAGAAGCGAATAGACATCATCTCTTCACAAATCGATTATTCCAATGTTCTGCTACCTGACATCCCTGCCTACCTGATCAATCGTCTCCAACGTGTGCAGAATTCGGCTGCTAGAGTCCTCACTCGTACACCCATCCACGATCACATATCCCCAGTACTGATGTCTCTCCGCTGGTTACCTGTTAAATACAGGGTTGAATTCAAGATCCTCCTTTTCGCGTAGAAGGCTCTCACTGACGCAGCTCCGACATATATCCGTGACCTACTTCAGGCACCCTCCTCAACACGACTTCTTCGATCGTCCAATACAGGCTTGCTGCATGTGCACAGGTCGCACCTCCATTCGATGGGTGACAGAGCTTTCTCGTGCGCTGCTCCAAGACTCTGGAATGCCCTTCAACTGGAGATTCGTTCAGCTGAGTCCTTGGGCATCTTCAAATCTCGTCTCAAAACTTACTTGTTCCGTAGAGGTTTCAAATCCTAGAACTATTGATGCGACTCAGTGTTGTCGTGCCGGGATGTTGACTCTCTTCTGACTTTCGCTGGCTTGTGAACATTTATTCCCTTCTGCGTCTTGGACTGTTGATGCGGCTCAGTTTGGGCCGTGCCGAGATGTTGGATCTCTTCCGATCCGCACCTGCTCGGGAACATATGTTCCTTCCGTGTTTGTTTAGAAATTATTTATTTTTTGCTGACGTTATGTCCTATGATTTGTCGCTGCTGTTTAACTTTCGGTTGAACTGTTCTGATGTTGTTGTTGACATGGCGTTCTCGCCACAGCTAGGATTTGTAAAAAAAAACCCCAAAAAAGTTATTGTCGCTGATTTGCGATTCTCTGCCATTGTTGTTGACGTGCCGTTCTCTCCGCAGCTCTGTGCAGAGCTTTGTAACCCACGGGTGAAAAGCGTTCTATAAATGCAAATATTATTATTATGATTACATCCGTGACCTACTTCAGGCACCCCTCTCAACAAAACTTCGATCTTCCAATATGGGCTTACTGCAAGTGCCTAGATCGTACCTCCATTCGATGGGTGACAGACTTCTTGCGCACTGCTCCCAGACACTGGAACCCCTTTCTATTGGATATTCAGTCAGCTGAGTCTCTGGGCATCTTCAAATCTCGTCTCAAGACTCACTTGTTCCATAAGGCTCTCAAGTCCTCTGGCTAGGACTGTTGATGTGGCTCACTTTTGTCGTGCTGGGATTATGGTTCACTGCCAACCTGCGCCTGCTTGGTAACAGTCCTTCCTTCCTTTATCGAACAATTATTTTTATCGCTTATTTGATGTCCTTCTCTAAATTATAGTCATTATTTGATTTTCCATTGAAGTGCTCTGATGTTGTTGTTGTGGCATTTTCTCCACAGCTCAGATTTTTAACAATAAAAAACAATACCTTGTTTATTTTCCGTTCATGTAGTTGTCGTTTGTTGACATGCCGTTCTCTCTACAGCGCTGCGCAGCACTTTGTGACCCTCGGGTGAAAAGTGCTCTAGAAGTGCAATTATTATGATTTATAATTATTTGTACTGTGGCGCATTGAGTGGCGCTGCTGCCTCACAGCCAAAAGGCCCTGGGTTCGATTCCCGGCACTGGTGCCTCTGTGTGTGGAGTTTGTGAGTTGTCCATGTGTCCGTGTAGGTTTTTTGCCGGGTACTCTGTTCTCCTCCCACCGTCCAAAGAGACGCTGCTGCCTAGGTTAATTATCCTACTGAGTAAACTGCTCCAAAAAGAGCCCTGCGATGTATTGGAGTAACATCCTGGGTATAGCCCGGCTCTTTGTCCTTTGCTGTGATTTGGCAGCGCTGCCCCCTATACACCACGGTGCCGCCCATCAATAATACCCATCAATAGGATGGCAGGCACGGCTATAAACACGCGTGTCTGTGCGGCATGAGCACGCATTTGTGAGCATACGCGCGCGTGCGCCACATCTGGCCCGCCGGACACGGTACTGGCCACCCTCCTCCGCACACGCCGTACCGGCCTTGACGGGTGCAGCTGGCTACCGGCACTCAACCGTAAGCGAGCATGCAAAGCGGCACAGGGGAGCGTCGCCCATACCTCGGCGTTGCCGTAGGACACCAGCGTGACGTTCATGATGTCCCCCAGGAGCAGCCAGGTCCCGTAGAGCTGCCCCGTCGTGAAGTCGCGACACGAGGGGCACAGCGACTCGAAGTACAGCTCCAGCTGCACCAAATCCGCGCCAGCGCATGCGCGCCCATCCTGTGCCAGGGGCAATCGCTTCGTGAGGCTGGGGCTCCACGCTAAATTCAGTGATAATCCCCTCCTCCCCCACCACAATGAATGTCGCTGTAATGGATTTTATTCTTATATTCATTTGTAGGGGTGGCACGGTGGCGCAGCGAATATCGCTATCGCCTAACAACAAGAAGGTCCCGGGTTTGGTCCCGGATTCGGTCCCGGCTCGGGTGCCTTTCTGTGTAGAGTTGCGTGTTTTCTCTCTCTCCTCGTGCCCGCGTGGGTTTTTGTTGGGTACTCCAGTTTCTTCCCACCGTCCAAAGACACGCTGCTGTCTAGGTTAACTGGCCCACTGAGTAAATTGTACAAAAAAAGCCCTGCAATATATTGCTGTCAAATCCTCGGTAAAGCTCGGCTGGCGCCGTCTGTCTGCCGAGATACGTCCCCCCCCCCGCAACCCTGTATAAGATTAAAACGGGTACTGATACTGACTGATTTATTTTTAACGCAACACAAAGTAGTACTTCCACACAATTCTAGTTATGTAATAAGTTTATCAATCCTTAGATGTCTAATATTACAGCAGAGAGTACCCAGTGAGCATGCAAGCTCTGGATGCGGGATTGCTGAGGTTAAATAATCAAAGTTGAAGGTGTTCGTTCGACGCGAGGATGACTCAGGACACACAGTAAGTAAACTGACTCAGAGGGATGGACGGAAGGCAACAACACGGTTAGCCGGTGCCAACATTTGCCACACACTGCGTCCTGTATGTTAGGATTATACCGGCTCTCAAATTTATTTTTAGTTAAGGGAGAAAAAACAAGAATTCGGAAGAAATCCACGCAGAATAGGGGAGAACATACAAACTCCACAAGAAACGCGCCCGAAGTAGGACTCGAACCGCCTCGAGCAGGACATTCTTTTTGTGAGGCACGGACGTTACGACTGCATAGCCACCCTGCCACCGTTGAGTCCCAGATCGTCATGACCGCTACCACCACCATGTCGTCATTAACAATGTTGCTATCATCAGCAGCAGCTTCATTAGCATCAACATTTAAGGAAAACTCAAATATAAAGGTGCAGCTCTGTAATTGCTTGCTCATGCCACTACTGGTGGACAGGCCTCCACAAGGGGGATAATATTTGGTCGACTGTTCCACAACGATCATCCTTCTTGGAGGAGGTGGGTTACCCACAGTTTACCCCACCATACGCGACTCAGCGATGGTGTCGCGCCCGAAGATACCGCTGGGTAGACAGGGGCCGAAGAGTTGATTTGAGAAACAAACAGACGTATCAGGGCTCATAAACAAGAGTGCTTATTTAGAGTCGAGTCTGAAAACAATAGCTATCTCATCTCATCTCATTGGGCGGCGCGGTGGCCCAGTGGTTAGCGCTGTCGCCTCACAGCAAGAAGGTCCCGGGTTCGAATCTCTCGGCTCGGGTGCCTTTCTGTGTGGAGTTTGCATGCTCTCCCCGTGTCCGCGTGGGTTTTCGCCGGGCACTCCGGTTTCCTCCCACAGTCCAAAAAGCATGCTGCTACATAGGTTGATTGGCTCGCAGGCTAAATTGCCCCGCAGTGCCCGGCGATGGACTGGCGTCCCATCGTCGGTATATCCTTGCCTTGCGCCCTGTGTCTGCCGGGATAGGCTCCGGCTTCACCGTGACCCTCATAAAGAGATGAGATCTCATCTCATTGTCAGAAACCGCTTAGGCCTTTACAGGGTTGCGGTGAGCCGGAGCCTATCCCAGCAGACACAGCGCGTAAGGCAGAGATATACCCATGATGGGACGCCAGTCCATCACCGGGCACTGCGGGCAATTTAGTCTGCGAGCCACTTAACCTATACAGTAGCATGTTTTTTGGACTGTGGGAGGAAACCGGAGTGCCCGGCGAAAACCCACGCGGACACGGGGAGAACATGCAAACCCCACACAGAAAGGCACCCGAGCCGAGATTTGAACCCGGGAGAAAACAATAGCCACCTGTAAAATTTTAAATCTGTATGTAATGGAGATAATGTTTCATGTCTGTGATTTTAATGTCGAGGACGCGGGTGAGTTTCTGCCACTCTGACAACCAAAGGTCCCTTAACGGCCTCAAAGCAGCCAGTGTTTTTGAAGCGTGTTTTCCATAGCATTCTGTGTCTAAAACAATTTGAATTACTTAGCTTTGCTTTACTCTTCTCTAATTCTGAGTGGTCGAACACTCTGACTTCTATCTCTAACACTGACTCCTATTTCTGACAGTGACTCATGTCTCTAACACTGTGACTACCGTATCTAACACTGTAACTCCCATCTTTAACACTGTAACTCCCATCTCGAACATTGTGATTCCCATTTATAGCACTCTCACTCTTATCTATTGGGCCTCACCATTCATGTTCAAATCTTTAAGGAACAGCTCAACCTCTACTGGAAGGCACTTGACTGCACCCAAACCAACCACTTTTTCAGCATTCTGGCTGATACGTGCAACAAACCCAAGATTATATTCTCAACAATTAATTGGCTCTTTCATCCAACCAGTTACTCACCCTCACCTCTCTGCACTAATAAAGATCAGGCGGATCAGTTGATTTAGTTTTTCTCAGAAAAAAATGAAGCCCATCGTATCTCTACTCAGCCTCAAACACCAACCAATTCCTCAATAAATGTTCCTCCACCTCCCTCGACCTCAAAACTCCTGGAATTTTCCGAATGAATGGAATCCGAGGTCTCTTCTTTAGCTACCAAGTCTCGACTCACAAACTGCTCCCTGGATCCCTTTCCGTCTAAAATCAACCTGGCAAATTCCAAATTCCTTGCCTCGTTTGTCACCAATCTCTTGAATAACTCACTTCGCTCTGGCAACGTTACCCCACTTTTCAAATGTGCCACAGTTACCCCCTGCTTAAAAAACTTGGCCTCGATTGCAATATCCCTGATAATTATTGCCCCATCTCAAATCTACCATTCCGCTCTAAGGTCCTTAACCGTGTAGTAGCTGCACAAGTTAAGAAACACGTTCACAGCAATGACCCCCTCGATCCCTCCCAATCTGGGTTCATATTCGGCAATTGTAGTGAAACTGCTCTGGTTAAAGTAGTTGATGACCTACCCATCACTGCTGATGAAGGCTTGCCAAGTATTCTTGTCCTCCTGGACCTGAGTGCTGCCTTTGACACCGTTGGTCACCCTATCTTACTGAAGTGACTGGAGGGCATAGGGGTCTTAGGCTGTGCCCTGCATTGGCTGAGCTCATACTTCTCCAACCAGAAGCAGTTCGTCAGCCTCAGAGAATGTCACTCAAAGATCCACCCTATTTTGTCTGGAGTTCCTCAGGGTTCAGTTTTCGGCCTACTCCTCTTCAGCATCGACACACTAAATGGTGACAAAACAGAAATTTTGCTTGTCGGAACCCTGCACCAATTGCCCAAGACTGAACCTATCCAATTTATGCTTGACGACCAGACTGTGGCACCACGGCTTCGACTGCGGACTTATGACGGCTTACAGCGGTAACACCATGGCGAGGATCAGCATTCACTCCGCGATAGATCAGCCAACGAGCAGAGACGAGCAGAGCCTTCTTGATTTATTGGAACACCAGCAGACACGGGCCGGAGCGTAATGACATACGACGAGGGGCCTACATCTTGACGTCCCTCGTTCCCCCCGGGCGATTCTTCTGTGACTGTCTCCCCGTCTCCATCCAACCAGCCCTCCTTATGAATCCCCGCTGCCCCCCCCACTCCCCCAGCACCAGCCCCCCCCAATTGACATCACCCCTCCCCCGCAAACATCGAGTCACGAGCCTAGATGAGTCACCACACCACGGGTCGCTATCACGAGACCCCGCGAGACAACAACAGGAAGGTGACGCACACTGTCCGTCCGTCCCTCCACGCGCCTCCCAGTACCCCCCCAGAAAGCACCAACTCCACAAGACCACTGCAGTTGCTAAGGCAGTCTGGATTCTATGTGTGACTCTTGTTTCCTCACTCAGCTTCGAGACACACATCAACAAGGTGACAAAGGTAACCTATTTCCATCTCAGAAAAATAGCAAGACTGTGCAACATCCTAGCACCCGTTGATTCTGAGAAGCGAATATACATCATCTCTTCACAAATCGATTACTGCAGTGCACTGCTCTCTGGCACCCTGCCCACCTGATCAATCGTCTCGAACGTGTGCAGAATGTGGCAGCTAAAGTCCTCACTCGCACACCCATCCATCATCATATATATCCAGTACTGATGTCTCTCCACTGGCTACTGGTTAAATTCAGGATTGAATTCAAGAGCCTCCTCCTCACCTACAATGCTCTCCCTTGCACTGCTCTGACATACATCCATGACCTACTTCAGGCACCCTCCTCAACACAACTTCGATCCTCCAATAAAGGCTTGCTCATCTCTCTCTCATCTCATTATCTGAAACCGCTTAATCCTATATAGGGTCACGGTGAAGCCGGAGCCTATCCCGGAAACATAGGGCGTAAGGCAGGAATACACCCGACGACGGGACGCCGGTCCATCGCAGGCTTGCTGCATGTGCCCATATCGCATTTCCATTCGATGGGTGATACAGCCTTCTCGTGTTGCTCCCAAACTTTGAAATGCCCTTCCATGAAAGAATACATCAACTGATTCCCTGGGTATCTTTAAATCTGGACACAAGACTCACTTGTTCTGTAAGGCTTTCAAGTCCTCTGGCTAGGACTGTTGATGCGTCTCGAAGTTGTCGTGCCAGCACGATGGCTCGCTGACCTGCGTCTGCTCGGGAACATTTATTCCTTCCTTGTTTGTTGAATATTTTCTTTCGCTTATTTTATTTCTTTCTAGAATTTATTGCAACTATTTAATTTTCAGATGAACTGTCCTGATGTTGTTGTTGTTGATATGCTGTTCTCGCGATAGCTCAGAGTTGTATCAACAAAAAAACCCCAAAAAACGTTATTATTGCTGATTTGCTGTTCGTCTGGCGTTGTTGTTGACATGTCGTTCTCTCCGCAGCTCTGTGCAGCACTATGTGACCCTCGGGTGAATAGCGCTCGAGAAGTGCAATTATTATTATTATTACGTGTGTCCACACCGAGGGTACCACATTCATATTCTTCGTAAGCGCACTTTTTAACTGCGTAGCACTTAGAATTTTACGTACCATTTCAGCTGTATTTCCCACTGATAGAGTATGCCTCCGAAAACCCTAAATTCCCACTTTTACACTCGAACCGTTATAATTAACAAGCGATGTCAGAGGAACGTGTTAGATATTGGAATAAGATCGCCCGTAGAGCGGGCACGCTGTTAATAGGTATGAGCGTGCATATCCAGAGCCATCGTGTTCCCCCTCACGGAAGCATAGACTAAGAGCGACTGGGAGGGGAACCGAGTATCTCACTGTGTTAACAACAACTGAGATACGCAACCCATCACATTGGATCAATAGAGACCTTCAGCTGGCCGCGAGTAGACCACATGTTTCCTGCGTGGCGAGCGGAGGCTCGATCTCCAGATGACTATTGAAGCAAATCAGGGAGATGTGCTTGGGAGCGATGCAATTAATGACAACACGTAAATATTAAGAATTATTTCCTCCCAGAATAGTTTAACCAGCGACTTGCACGGAGACCCGTAGGGTTATTCGAGGCAGAGGCGCCGCCACTGCCTCTGTCATTAAAACTGGATCTTCTAGAGAAGCCAATGAACCATCTCGCCCATGAGGGCAGCCATACCCAGAATTCACGCTGCATGCCCTCCTTCTCTTAACCTGTTCGACAGGATCGAGAACCACAACGCCGTCCTGTGTTCACATTCAAAAATAGCGTCGCCATGCCGCGGTGCTTGGTGACACAAAACAACACAATGTAATAATCGTTGACACTCGTTAAGACTTCGAGTGATTGGTAATGAGACACATATTTTTCTATGTGTCATGAAAACTGCTCTCAAGCGATGCTCTTTCTGGATAGCCGTGGTGAGCGTTCCTCCTCTCTCCTTCGCGACGTTTTGCCACCCTGTACAGAAAATATACGTGTACATTAGTAGATGTAGTTTTGTAAGATTCGGATGTATGGTCAAGTTGTAGAAATACAACATTATCGAGACAGGGAGAGTCTATAAGATTACAACAGGTTTTACCGTATCTGGCGATTATGCAGGTGTTAAGATCTTAAGATCAGGTGTTAAGATGCAGGTGTGAAGATCTTAAGATCTTAACACCTGCATAATCGCCAGATACGGTAAAACCTGTTGTAATCTTATATATGTAGTCTGACAAAAGGGACGAGTCTGTCCACAGAACACACTACTCCCGACATCCGTCAAAGTGCTCCAACGTGGGAGGCGAAACGTCGTGAAGGAGGAGGAACGCTTGACACGGCTATCCCGAAAGAGCGCATCTCGGAGAGCGATTCTCGCAATGCGCGCCAGGCGACGAAGCACGGGGCCAGTGGAGCACCTTCCGGAATGGAGCACCGTCGCAGCTGCTTCGCGAGCCCTGCACGACGTTCAGCAGAGCGCCCGCCGCCATCACAGCCACAAGCACCCCCCACGACTTCATCCTGAGGTCAAACTGGAACGCCACAACAACGAAATAAAAGATGAAGGTTGCGCACAGTACAATCGCTCAAATGTAATTCTTCTAGATACCAAAAAACCCTTCGGAGTGCTTATTGTTAAACCGCAGATATTCATCCACTGAGTACTTGTTCCAGTAATTGTCGTTTATATGCAAGTGGGCCACGTGATGTAGGAGGGGGATCACGCCGGTGAATGATTCATATTGCGTTGTCAGTGTTTTGCGCGTTGCGAAATGCGTCCAACGTGTCAAATGGGCAAACCAGTCCAGTAAATGAGCCTCAGCACCGGGCGGCACGGTTGGGCAACATCTACGTCTCAGAAGGAAAGCCCTGCACCAAGTGGCTCGATCCCTGCCTCGGGCGCTTTGTGTGGGGTTTGTGTGTTCTTCTTCTGTTCTGCGTAGGTTTTCCTCATTCGTTCAATTGCAATCATTAATATCATAATAAATAGGAAGCAATGTTTGGCGGGTTGTCGCTGGCTTATTCTCCTCATCTCTCTGCGGTTTCATGCAGCGGCTTGGGACCTCTGGATGAAAGGCGCTAATTAACGTAATACTGAAGAGCAAGGTATACCAACCAGTCAATATTATCTTTGGAGATGAACTGTGAGATGAAACAATTGTTTTAAAACGTGGTAAATTCCATCACGCATCATAAATGTGAACAGCAGACATTCAAAGACTGTTGGAAACTTGATAGTTTTTTTTCCTTTAATACACTACATTAAAATGACGTGCCTGTTAAAGTCAGATGTTGCAACTTTTGGCAGTGAGGAGTGATGATATTACAGGGTGTACAGTTTCCGGTTTGTGATCTTTCATGAGCTCATGAGCTCCGAACTAAAAGCCGTTCTTTAATAGTGATGAACTCAATCATATACAAAATACACTGCTCTCTCCAAAGAGCAATTCTAGCACAATTGTTTCAACTGCCACGCCAAAAGAGCAAGCCCGCGACCTTTGATTTGCAAGTTCCATCACGCGCTCTAAGCATTTACAACACTGACAGCTTGCTGAGAGCGCGGTATCAGCAGGTGTACAAGCAGATAACTAACTCTAGCGCGTGATGTACAAAGCTTGTCCGCGGGTTGTAAGCGTGATCCCTGCAAACAGCAAGTCATGCGCGCAGACACGTGACCCTGGTCCAAACATGAGCAGCCAGGCTGGCGCAGTGGTGACTTCTGTGCCTCGGTGCCTTCTGTGCAGAGTCAGTGTGTTATCCTCCTGTTCTGCAGGGATTTTCCCCAGTTCTCCGGCTTCTTCCTTCAACTAAAAAGACTCATTAATTAATTGGCCGATGACATCATGATATACAGGATGCAGTGTTTGGCAAATGTAGTTGCCGGCTACCCACGTGGTTGTCTTCCCCCTCCCCCCTCTTTACGGTTTCCTCGGATTTTTTAATCGTTATCTCTCTGTGTACCTTCGACAATGAAGGAATATGCGCGGCGCGTTATACACTGTGATTATTAGAATCTGTAATGATGTAGGTTTTCATGGCTCGATGCATGATGATTGCTTCGAAAAGCTGCTCTCTTGGGACAGCCGCGTCGATTGCTTCCTCTCTCCAACTCGTGCCGTTTCGCCTCACACGTTAGAGGCATCCTCAGATGCAGTGTGCATGTGACGTGTTTGTGACTCAAATTTATATGTAGGTACTATGTATGTGTTGAGTCATCTCCAGAGTTGCTGCATTCCAGGATCAATGGACGACTGTCGGGGTCCACTTGAAAGGGTTCCATTGTCGTGCTCACACCCCGGAATCACATTAACCCCATCCTGTTCCACCTGTGACTAATCTCCTAGTTTGAATCTCATGAAAGAAGTTCCCAAACACTTGGTGATTCCCCTCTGATGTCCACATTTCAGAGCTCTATATCTATGCATTACTGACTTCAATGACTGGCCTCCAGGTTTGGCTGATCTTTATCCTCATTTCTTGTTTGCAGTTCATAGTCTTTTCTGTCTTCTGGATCTCGATTGCTTCACGAATTAATCTTGGACCTTTATGGCGGATGGCTGCTAGTACTCACATCTTGTCAAAATCGATTCTATGTTGTTTGTCTACACTGTGTGCTGCCATTGCTGATTTATTCGTATGCAGCAAACGCACTGCTGCCTCGTGCTCTTTCTTGTGGCTATTGTTCTTCCTGTTTGCCCGATGTACACTTCCTCACAGTTGTTGCAAGGAATGCAATATACGCCTTCTGTCTGTAACGGCAGTCGGTCTTTGGGTGATTTGAGTACGTCTTGTATCTTCTGGTGAGTTGTGAAGACTGTTTTTATTTTATATTTTTCTAGGTATTTACTAATTTTGTCTGTGGTGCCTTTCACATATGGCAGGAAAGCGCGGATTTTGATATCTTCCTCATTTTCTTGCTGTTTCTGTCCTCATCTCATCTCATTATCTGAAACCGCTTAATCCTATATAGGGTCACGGTGAGCCGGAGCCTATCCCGGAAACACAGGGCGTAAGGCAGGAATACACCCGACGACGGGACGCCGGTCCATCGCCGGGCATTGCGGGACAATTTTAGTCTGCGAGCCAATCAACCTATCCAGGAGCATGCTTTTGGACTGTGGGAGGAAACCGGAGTACCCGGCGAAAACCCACGCGGACACGGGGAGAGCATGCAAACTCCACACAGAAAGGCACCCGAGCCGAGAGACTCGAACCCGGGACCTTCTTGCTGTGAGGCGTCAGCGCTAACCACTGGACCACCGCGCCGCCCTATGTTTCTGTCCACATTCTCTTATTATGGCACGTTGGATTTCTGTTTTTGTGTATCCATTGCTCAATAGTGTTTGTTGTAGTAGATGTTGTAGCTCGTCTCTTCGATGTTGTTTGTCTGATAATGATTTTGACCGGTGGGCTAAGGTGTGCAGTACCCCCCGTTTCTGTTTTGGGTGATGGTGAGACTCCGCGTGTAAATACCTGTCCGTATGTGTTGTCTTCCTGTATACAGTGTGGCTGAGCGTCCCCTCTGCGTTTCTTTTCACCAGCATGTCCAGGAACGGGATTTGGCCGTTTTCTTCTGTTTCCATGGTGGACTTGATGTTCGGGTGTATGGAGTTTAAGTGACCAAGGAATTCCTCCAGCGTCTGTCTTCCATGTGGCCTTACCACGAATGTGTCATCAATGTATCGATACTAGTGGGTGGGTTTTAGTGCAGTTGAGTTTATGGCTTCCTCTTCAAAACCGCTTAGATACAGGTTGGCTGCTGCGGGTGAGACTGGTGATCCCATTGCTGCACCCTCTTTTTGTTGGTAAAACTCCCCGTTGAACTTGAAATAGGTTGTTGTGAGGCATACCTTCGCCAGCTCTGCTAACAGTTTTGCAGGAGGTGGAGGGAGGAAGTGATCGACGTGGCTGTCCCGAGAGAGCAGCTTTTCGAAGCAAACATCATTATTAATATCTATAAAATATACAATATAACGCTCACCTGGTTATTTATATATAATCAAGCCAGTGTTTTTTTTTGTATGACCGCACTGTGCAGTTCCACGTTAGAATCCTTCATCAGCACACATTTTATCTGCACAACACGAAAGCTGTTATTCCTGGTTGCAGCTGTCAATCAGTTTAAATTTAAGCTGGAATGAATCGTTGATCTATGTAGCTCTTTTTAACAGTTGTTCAGCTGGAAGGGGTAAGCAAATTACATCTCAGGACACCGGGGGCAATTTAGTCAGGACAATTTACCCAGGCAGCGTGTTTTTGGATTTATTTCAGCTTTGCTTCAGACTTACTGATAACTGTTTTGTGACTATTTCTGCTGTAAATTGCACCGGCATCATCAACCCTCTTAAGCACTGTTCCGCCTTCACCTAGGAAGCAAGCAATCCGGGTCATGTCGACAGAACACGTAACCAACAAGAGACATTAGAAAAAAGCATTACACGTTTGGAATCCCCCGTAGGACGAATAGTTGTAAAAATGACACGATTCTTTAATATGTATCGAGACTCAAGACTGGTTCGGATACGAGGCAGCTCTGTATAAAGTGTTCAGTTTGACATTGTCAGCATCTGGTGAGCATATCGACGTTTTACAACAGTACACGCGACCTTCAGTTAAGAACAATGCAATATCCACCTCGGTGCTGACAGCCCTCGTTTGAACCCAGCAAATCCTGGTGAAGTCCCTGGTTTCCCCTCTTCGCAAGAGATTCTCCAACACAAGTCATCGAGACTCCCACACAGAGTGCCCAGTGGTCACAGTTGGAGTATGATTGAGCGATCCTCCTCCTTCTCTCTCCCTTTGCGACGTCTCGTCTCCCACGCCTCATGATGACTCCCACGTCGGAGCTGCTCCGTACCACGATGCTTGCAGCGTTACAGACGAAACGTCTCGAAGGAGAGAGGGTTGAACGCTCGACACGGCTATTCGCCGCAAAGACCAGAGCCAATTTTCATAAATCGAACCATGAAAACTAACACTAATCCATACAACTGAGAACATAAAAAAAATAGTCGGGAAGATCAACTCGTTCCCCGCCATAAGAACGGCTGAATTTCCAAAAGTTCCTGTGTGGTTACTACAGGGAGGAGCAGTGCCCAGTCGCTCATACGGAGACGTTTGTAATTTCCATTTTCGCGTCAGCGTTACAGCTGGAGGCAGCGAGGGTTGGTGGATCACACAAACGGTGCGATACGTCTATTGTACAGCAGGATTTTTCAACTATTTACTTTTCGCAGACCACTTGGGTCTGATCTCCACGGACAACTAGGTGGCGCTTGCGGCCGATGGATCGCGACCCAACTGTTGAGACTGGCGGCTGTACAGTACTTCCTTACCGTAGGAATCGAGGAAGAGACTTACCTTAGCTAACGAGCAGGGGGTAGCATAGGCATAAACAATCCACCTACACCCACTGGATGAGATAGAGCGTTTCTCCCTCGCACGTGAGTTTTTTCCCCTGGCTTTTCCGGTTTATTTCCTCAAGTAAACACTCACTATTTGGATGATGGCACCTTAATATATAGAAAACTGCACAGTGTGAACAATTGTTGGCACTGGCTCAGCGCATGGCCGCCTTCCCGCAAGACTAGGTCATCACCCCTCTGAATCATTCTCTGCCCTTCTATCAGAGTGAAAGGATACTGTGCCCGTTACGAGTTGAGCTTATCGTAAATAGTTGTCACAAAATGTTCCAACATCTACAATTTCCTGTGTGGATTTCCAATTAAAGCACAGCAGAGGGCGCCACACTCACAGACAATTTGCAGACAGAGGCCAAGATGTTTATATGAAACTAGCAGGGGAGACCCGGCGTTGCCCGGATAAATTTGATGGTTGATCCATGTGCGTTGTCCGGGTAAAGTTTATGGTTTACCCGTGCAAAAAAGGAACCTGAAAATCATGACCATGAACCCGATGGTGCCCGGTGCAAGTAAAGAACTTGAAATAAATCATGACGAAACAAAACATACAATGAAAATGAGTAAAACGCTGTACGAAAGCAAAAGCTGAAGTGGGTTTTCATTGTGAACAAAACGTAACAATCCAATTGTTTTATTGCACATGTACCTAATCGAACGCTTTTGTGTAAACAATATTCATGGTTTGTCCACCGGGTGCATGAATGTAAAGATTTCTTCCCATGGCAACCCTCTAGCAAGCAACGAAAAGTTGACCATGCGAGAAGCTCGAGGTTGATCCCAGCAACCTTCAACGACTGTCCTTGTGCCTTGTTGATGGTCATGGTAAATGCTAATCGAACTGGGGATTGTAATAGCAGGGCGGCACGGTGGCCCGGTGGGTAGTGCTGTCGCCTCACAGAAAGAAGGTCCCGGGTTCGAATCTCAGCTGTGGAGTTGGCATGTTCTCCCCGTGTCCGCGTGGGTTTTCGCCGGGCACTCCGTTTTCCTCCCACAGTCCAAAAAACATGCTGCTGCATACGTTAATTGGCTTGCAGACTAAATTGCCCGCAGTGCCTGGTGATGGACTGGCGTCCCATTATGGATATATCCCTGCCTTGCAGCCTGTGTCTGCCGGGATAGGCTCTGGCTCACCATGACCCTGTATAGGACAAAGCGGTTTCAGACAATGAGATAAGATGAGATTGTAATAGAGCCCCCGCTTATCCGAACTGGGCATTGTAATAGCTGTGGCCCTTATCCTAACTGGGTATTGTAATAGCGGCGCCGCTTAGCGTACCGCGAGGGCACGGGCGTAAGCACACCAAGCGGTCCCGGTGGCCAGGGAAGGCTTGTGGGCGCGCGCTAAGACGCCAATGACTCGTCTCAGTCCGAGTGCTGTCGTCCTGCGAAGGTCCCGTGTGATTTGGTTGCATTTGGCAGAGTTTACCGTGATCAAGTAAGCAAGCAAACAGAACGGAGAACGTTTATATATAAATTTATATATATATGGGGTAGCACGGTGGCCCAGTGGGTAGTGCTGTCGCCTCACAGCAAGAAGTCCCGGGTTCGAATCTCAGCTCGGGTAGCTTTCTGTGTGGAGTTTGCATGTTCTCCCCGTGTCCGCGTGGGTTTTTGCCGGGCACTCCGGTTTCCTCCCACAGTCCAAAAACATGCTGCTGCATAGGTTAATTGGCTTGCAGACTAAATTGCCCGCAATGCCTGGTGATGGACTGGCGTCTGATTATGGGTATATCCCTGTCTTGCACCCTATGTCTGCCGGGATAGGCTCTGGCTCACCACGACCCTGTACAGGACTAAGTGTTTTTTCAGACAATGATATGAGATGAGATTTATATATAAAGGAGCTAGTGTGTTAATGTACTAAACATTTGTTTGTATGTCCACACCGAGGGTGCCAGGCTCGAATCCTTCATATATTTCTGTATATATTGGGGCAAGTTTGTACGTTTATATGTATATCTACGCTAATGGTACCGGGTTAGAATATTTCATAAGCACACATTTTATCTGTACAACACCAAGACTTTCATGACTTATTTCAGTTACATTTCCCACTTATTGCTTACTCCTCCCAAGAGGACATCAGGAAAAATCTACGTGTACCTTTTTGCCAGTACAATTATGTAAAAACGAAAAGAGTATTTGATTTGTCCTGAGCTGATTGCCTTTCGGTAATATCGGGATACCACTGAGACTGGGCTCTAAAGAAAGCCTTCTGTAGTATGACTCAATCAGTTTCAAGGACAATGCATACATTATCAAAGCGTTTTGTTGACATGCTTTGCCATGAATAATTGTGTCTTTTGCAAACTGGTGTTTTAAGATCTCATTATTGCCAGAAACTGAAGAACGTTACTCTTTTTACAGGAAGAAATCAAGGTAAAAGCAACACGTTAGCAGATAACGTCATCAACAGCAGACACCAGAAGCGCGTATAACATGCTTGGAATAAGGGAAACGCTCTGGTTAAAATAATTATATTTGGATCATAAGCAAAGCCCGTCTCTGTACAATTCGCCCCTCATCTCCATTGGTGGCTTGGAGCCAGTCAGTAGGAGAGGAAGAGGTATTCCGAAAAGCTTTCCAAATATCTGTTCTCCCAGTCTTTCGCGAAGAATAACGATGTGATGAAAATTTAAGAGTTCCTGTGATCTCTCCATCCAAGGGTTCTTCCACCATCACAACATCTGGTCATAGTTCCCATGATTTCTTGAAAATGAGTTGAAGTTTTAGCTTCGTACTGCAGCTTGCAATGCCACAGATCTGGCAAAGAGCTAAAGAGAAAGAGCTGGCGCTATAACACAGCGCTTGGAGCAGCGAGGGCTGCAAATCGCATAGCCATGAGTTGAATCCCAAGCCAAGGTACACTCAGCACTCCCATCATGACCATCGTCACCAGTCCCACCTTCCGTTTAGGATATGTGATTATTAGCCTTGGCAGTGCAAGGCGTTAAGTAAGCAAACCAAGCAAAAAGTTACGCTTCATGCAATGATCCCCACAGGACATTAAGAGAGGCCAGGGAACTCGAGTCGGATAAGGTATCTCTCTACAAAACGCATGTCAACTCACTAGGATTTTATAAACTGTGCGGCATCTTTCCTGAATGAGGACTTGATTAGTCTGCACCACTAGGTGTGAGTTCAACAAGCTGGGTTTATCCAACGGAGCTTTGCGACCTTCCGGTGAAAGGCGATTTAAAAATGTAAATTATTCATATTATTATAATTATAGGATAGATTGGGCTGAACCAGAGTAATGCTTAATTTCCACCATTTCATCAAGACAGTGAAGATAAGCGCGTGGTTGAGGATGGTGAAAAGTTTCATTCTAATCTGCTGCTTTCTGCCGGGTTCACTGGCTGGATGTGAGGGTCTCACTTACAGAGGAAGCACCGAAACATAAACAGGAATGAGGCCACCCAGAGAGTGACTGTCCTGCTTACGGATTGAAATGTTACCCCTGGGAAAAATCTGATTCACAAATCCCATGTCTCCTTGCCCAGCACTGGGGTGAAAAAACACCCATTGATCTGCCTCTGAGAATTGTTCTTAGGAGGCGCTCTTTCTAGATAGCTGTCTCGAGCCCTCCTCATCTATTGCAGAGTTTCACCTCCCACGTTGAAGGCATCATCATATCCAGAGAGAGTAGTTCTTAACAGCAATTATCATCACAAACCGAGTTGTGTACGCCTACATCAATGTAATCTGTGTCTAACTACCAATTACTTGATGTTTTAACGAAGGGGGAAAGTGCGCACGGTGGTGCGGTGAGTAGGGCTGCCACCTTATAGCAAGAGAGCTTGGGTTCGATTATTCGCTTGGGTACCTTTGTGGAGTTTGCGTATTCTCTCCTCGTGTCAGCGTGGTTTTTCACTGGATACTCCGCTTTTCTCCAATGTCCTGCTATTCACTGCCTTGCACCCTGGGTCTGCCGGGATAGGCTTCATCTTCACCACGACCCTTTACAGGTTAAAGTCGGTTGTGATAATGAATGAATGAAAGTGCACACCTGATCGAGCACCTTACAGGCGGGGGTTGGTGGATCACAGAGAACCGTGTTCCCCAGCCTCATTGGGCTGTGAGGGCAACCGAAGATGGCAGTACAACAAAGGGGATTCTTGACTTTGCCTGTGTGGAGTTTTGAATGTTTCGTGGTTTTTTCTGGCTTCCTCTCGTTTCCTCCCACATGCGAAATTCCAGGAACTGGCCAAATATCTCAATACAGGACCCTCTTTGAAGGAGTCTTGCGAATCAGTGATGCGCTGCTGTAGAATGTTTTGTAGGTAACGTAATGCAATCATGTAGTTGGGATTTTTAAAGCATCGCGATCAAATCCATTGATTGCCATGATAATTCATTTCATCAAAGTGACATCTACATACTTTAACATTTCAGCACTAAAAATGTGACACGCATCTCTATTAGTCGCCTTGAGCTAGGGGTGAATATTCCAGATTCCCATAGCAGAGTTAAGTCAGGCCACATTGAGTGACCATATGACTGCCCAGACAGTGGTCCTGGATTATTGACCCCACAGGGGTCGTTGGCTGAGTTGACCTCCAACCGGGTTTAGGAGTCACAACTGTACAATGCTGGGTCGAGCGCTCAAACGGTAGAGAACACGACGCGAGGTATTGCCCTATAGTAAGAAGGGGTTACTTGTGCAGTGCTTACCCGCCCTCATCGGATTACAGCTGCGCGCTATTACGGTATCACTCACTCACAGATACTGTCAGTCACTCAGATTTTATATCTGTAAGGAACCGTTGAGCTATGTAGCTCTTTTCAAGAGAGGTGAGAGGTAAGCAAGTTAAAACATCGCGGGGCACCAAGGGGAATTTAGTCAGGATAATTGACCTGGGAAGCAGCATGTTTTTGAACTGTAGGATGAAACTGGAGTACCGATGATAGACACACACGTACACGGGGAGAACATGCCAACTCCACACATAAAGGTAACCGAGTCGGGAATCGAACCCAGGCCCTTCCTGTTGTGAGACAGCAGCGCTACTCACTGCTGCTCACCGCTGCTCACCGCGCCACCCTGCCGCCCTGTTGATATCTCACGGAGCATCACTCACCAGCACGGCGTCTATCTCTCGCTTTCCACACCCATGGAACTCCACCCTCGCTCAAAAACTCCATTCCCATTTTCCTTTCATTCATCGTTTTTTTTCTTATTTCCAAAACCTCCACCTCCCGCTTTGAAAATCGACCAAAGTGTGTTCCCACAGCCGAGGTTTTTAACTTGGCAAGTGCACGCGAGCAGATCGTTTATCATTCAGTGCACGGTCAAGTGGTGTCACTGGGGGTTTATGGTGGGGTGCTTAAGTTCCACACATTGCAAAGTCTGTGGGCGAGTTGCAGATGAAGGGTTTTTTGAGCCGGCAGAGACAGAGGGGCGGCTGGAAAGCCCAGGGGAGCTCGTGTCCAACACGCGTGGTAGCTCTAAATGTGCTCTGCGAGATCTCCATGCACTTGTGGGGTTAAAGCTTTCTGGGGAGCACGTGGGGGCCGCGCGAAGGGGGGGGGAACAGCGGTGATTCATCAAACTCGTGATGTTTACATAATCCCCTGTTGGCGAGCTCCTGTTGTTTACTCATTGTCCCGTGGTCGCTCGCTCGTGGTACGTGACTCATTGTAACACGTGACTATGCATGATCTCATCTGGAAGGCGCGAGAGGGGGCAGCGCAGAGAAATATAAGGAAGTCGGTCAGTGAGCCAGGGGGTGAGACGGAGGAGTCAGTCATCAGGGAGCCAGAATGTAGTCTGCAGCTTGTGTTCGTCATGCCCCGGACCTGCGTTGCGCTCTGTTCAATAAAGCATCAAAAGTCAAGAAGTCTCTGCTCGCTGGCTGAACGATCGCGGAGTGAACGCCGATCCTCGCCGTGCTATTATTGCCGAGCCGTCACGAGTCCGCGGTCCAAGTCGTGGTGCCACAGTTGGTGTCAGAAGTGGGATGCGGACTCACGTCGGAGACTGCGACGAGTGGCGGCTGGAAGAGCGGCGAGGAGTTTGGCGGCGGAGGCAGCGAGTGGAGTGAGCCGGCGGTGCAGCGGTCGGTGCTGGAGCCGGGGGAGGGGGGCCCCTTGTGGTCGCCCGACTCGTCAGACCCCAAAGGAAAGTGAGTGTGGAGCGGTAGCACAGCGGTTAGCGCGATAGCCGCGGGGTAGCGCAATGGCACGGTGGATAGTGGTAGCGCAGCAGGTGGCGCAGTAGCCGCGGTGAGGCACAGTAGCGCGGTGGAGGTGCGCTGATGTGGGGCTGCCATTGTGGTGGCGCCCGTCGGTGCTGGAGCTGGGGGAGGGGGGGGCCCCTTGGGTCGCCCGGCTCGTCATACCCCAAGGGGAGAAGGGTGCGGAGCGGTAGCACAGCGGTTAGCGCGATAGCCGCGGGGTAGCGCAATGGCGCGGTGGATAGCGGTAGCACAGCGGGTGGCGCGGTAGCCGCGGTGATACGCAGTAGCGTGGTGGAGCTGCGCCGATGTGGGGCTGCCATTGTGGTGGCGCCCGTCGGCGCTGGAGCCGGGGGAGGGGGACCCCTTGGGTTGCCCGGCTCGCCAGACCCCAAGGGGAGGAGGGTGCGCAGCGGTAGCGCAGTAGCCGCGGATAGCGGGTGGCGCAGCGGTTCGCACCATAGCCGCGAGATAGCGCAGTGGCGCAGTGGATAGCAGTGGTGCAGCGGTAGCGCAGTAGCCGCGGATAGCGGGTGGCGCAGTGGTTCGCGCTGCGACGTTGCTCCGCGGGCCTGCGTTGTACAGTGGATAGTGTGCTGTGTGTGAGAGAGCAATGGTGCGGCGGTTGGTGTGTGTGTGTAAGAGAGTGCAGCGGTCAGCGCTCTGTGTGGGTGAGTGAGTGAGCGTAGTGCTCTGTGTGTGAGTGATTGAGCGATCATAGCGCTCTGTGTGTGAGTGAGCGAGCATAGCACACTGTGTGTTTACTGAGTAGGGAGCGGTGGCGCAGCGGTTAGCGCACTGTGTGTGTAGTGATTACGAAGCGATGGTGCAGCGGTTAGCGCACTGTGTGTGTAATGAGTAAGGAGCGGTGGTGCAGCGGTTAGCGCACTGTGTGTGTTGTGAGTAGGGGAGCGGTGGCGCGGCGGTTAGCGCACCGTGGTTGTAGTGAATAGGGAGCGGTGGTGCAGCGGTTAGCGCACTGTGAGTGTAGTGAGTGGGGAGCAGTGGCGCAAAGGTAGCGCAGTAGCCGCGGATAGCGGGTGGCACAGCGGTTCGCGCCATAGCCATTTGCGCAGCAGCGCGGTGGAGCTGCGCCGATGTGGGGCTGCCATTGTGGTGGCGTCCGTTGGCGCTGGAGCCGGGGGAGGGGGGCCCCTTGGGTCGCCCGGCTCGTCAGACCCCAAGGGGAAGAGGGTGTGGAGCGGTAGCGCAGCGATTAGCGCGATAGCCGCGGTGAGGCGCAGTAGCGCAGTGGAGCTGCGCCGATGTGGGGCTGCCATTGTGGTGGCGCCCGTCGGCGCTGGAACCGGGGGGAGGGGGGGCCCCTTGGGTCTTTCGGCTCGTCAGACCCCAAGGGGAGGTGAGTGCGGAGCGGGTGGCGCAGCGGTTCGCGCCATAGCCGCGTTGGAGAGCGGTGGTGCAGCAATTTGCGCTGTGGCCGTGGGGAGAAACTGGCGCAGAGATTGGCGTGGTGTGAATGTGGGGGGGAGCTTCATGAAAGATTGCTGGCGGGCAGTTGTGGCCCGAGGACGGGCCTAATGCCCGGGGGGGGGGGGGGGGGG
>JAZEWT010000010.1:14025321-14043963 GCA_036362905.1 Mordacia mordax
GGGGGGGGAATTGTGGTGTCAAGCCTCACGCCCTGCCAGGGAAAGTGCATCACGGCAGCCGTGCCAGAGTGAGCGGGCGATGTTAGGGTCACTCGGGGTAACAAGGGAGAGTTAGGTGAGGATGATTTGGGTAGTGGGAAAACATCACGTGGGCTGGAGATTCGGCGGGAACGATAGAGTGGACATGGATGGTTCTGATTGGGTGTAGTGTGACGTGAGAAGGTGACATCTGGGGAGATTTAAGGCAGTGTGCGCAAGCACAAGAGAGAGAGTTTCATGGAAAGGCGGTTAGAAGCCCACGTCAGAATGTAGCAGTGTTGAGCGCTTAGGGCACAAAGAGAGGGAGGGTAGGAATAAAGTGTGTCGTGTTACCCAGGTCATTGTTGTGTTATGTATGTTAGTGAGAATTTAATAAAGCATCAAAAACCCAGAAGCCTCTGGTCTGCTCGCTGAGTGAATGCTGTGTGCATGCTGTCGCTGCTGGTCTCAAGGAGCCCGCCACATGGTCGCCTGCGTGTTTGGAAAACATGGGCCACTCAGCTCACTCACTGGTGGCCTCGAACAGCACTGGTCCTGATGCCCTGTAGATAGTTGCGGGGAGAGGTAGTGGAGCAGTCGGTGCACTGCACTACTAACCTGACCACGCGGGTTCGATTCCCACTCACGACAAGTACGTGGTGAATATTTGACCTGGCTCTGGGCCTCCCCTAAATCAAGTAAATCTTAAATAACTACTTGGGGTGAAGTGTAAATGTCACCACTAAGGAGAGAACAGCGGTTGGCCGTAGTCATGGCTTCCCAACCCCCTCATGTGCCGTTCCAGCGTTCATAGGTTCTCTCTAACAGCATTTGCACCACTATACAGGAGATTTGTCTTTATCTTTATACATACTACAGAAGACTACAGGGTCGCTTTACCGAGACTAATTAAACCACTTTATGAGGAATAATGTTTATTAGTTGTTACAGAAAAAGTTTAAAGTGTCTTCCATCATGTTTAAAACACACATTGTATATTTGATCAACACAGCGTGGCGGAAGCACAGTTCTGTTTTATAATTCAATGAACGCATGGCGAATCAAATAATTATTCATGGTAAAGCGACTTATGCCGCACCCTATACACTGCAGACCGTTGTATGATTCTTGTCACGGTTTTACGATACCGGTAATCCTGGTACAATACACTAGTAATGTAAATGACCCGAGCTTAGTCGGCCCAAAAATGATGATGGTAATTGATACGGTGGTGGTTGTGATGTTATCCACCCCGTTGTCAGGGGATCTGTATCACTGGCAACACCCTTGTGTCACGTGGCGACGCCGCACAAGTGCTCATTTTCTTCACAAATAAAAAAATAAAGTCGGTTCATTGCAAACGTAGCGAAATGGAATCTGTTCATCGCATGACTCCCCCCCCCTCGCCCCCCCAATTATACAGTGATACCGGAGTGAACGCCTCGCATCAAACAACGCCTAATGCCATCGCATGAGCAGAAGATGCAACAAAGTGCGTCAACAATTTGTTTTCAAATGCCATGTGAATAAGGAGAGAGAGAGAGACTCAATTAGTGTTTTTATTTTTATTTAAGCCGGTAGGAACCGATGAGACATGCAGCTGTTTTAACAGTTGTCCAGCGGGGACGGGTTAATCCATTACTGTTCGAAAAAACAGTGTTATAAATGACTTGTTTTTCTGCTGTAGATTATATTTTGTGAAATTGTTATGAATATCCGCTGAATTGTATAGAGTGGCGGGGTGCATGCAATTATCCCGGCAGACACGCGATCCAAATTAGTGCTATAGCTAGGATGGTCACTTCATATGGAAATATTAACGGGAAGCCAATTAACTTCGGCATCAGCAGCATGTCTGGATTATGGGAGGAAATCTGAGTATCAGGAGAAAACACACTCGGACATGGGGAGAACATGAAAACAGAAAAGCAACCGAGCCGGGAATTGAACCCAGGTGCTTCTTGCTGCTAGGCAGCAGAGCTACTCATTGCACCACCTTGCCACCCTACTGCATAATATTGACTTGGGAATGAAATGTTATGTTAAAATAAATCTATCCTTTAATAAAAACTCTCTGAACGCTGACTGCCTTGAGCCTGTAGTGTTAACTAACACATTCCAATGGCAGGGCCAGTCTCTCCAGACAATTACCGCTGTTGACTGCAGCAGCGAATGGTGCGGCGGCACAATGTGCATCTTATTTCACAGACTTTTACAGAACTCGATGAACTGACGACTCCCTGTGAAGCAGTAACCAAAAAACACACTCCCACTTACATAACAGACGCTCACGCAAACTCTCTCCACTGCACAATTGCCGTGTGGCATTCCATTCAGCCAACTTTCCGTAACACTGTACAGACCATGTCCGCACACGGGGAGGAGGGATTCGCCCAAACGCTTGCTTCATGCCTGCTATTTTTTCTCCCCGGTAAATACCAGCGATGATTTAATAATCCGGAGCGCAGCGCCGCTGCTGGGGAACTTTGTAATTTGGGGCGTGGTTGCCCCGCTACAAATACATTGCCCCCGTTATAGACCTAGACAAGAGGCGTTCAGCTCCCGACACCTCCACGCGCAGTCTACCAACACCGCAACCACCCCGCCATGGAATCCTTCAACAAGTCTCTGGGCGGGTTGGCCGACCAGGCCAAGACAACGGGAGAAGGCATCGGTATTTTTGTGCAGGATGTTTGTTTGTCTCGTTGTGAATTTAGTTAACCCCACAGTCTGTTCAGGCTTTATGGGGGTGGGGGGAAGGGGTCTTTGTATTTGTTAATTCTAACAAATACAGTTTGTTAAGGCTATGTGGGGGGGGGAGAGAGGGGGGTCTTTGTATTGTTATTTTTAACAAATACAGCCTGTTCAGGCCATATGGAGGGCGGGGGAGGTGGGATCTTCGTATTTGTTAATTTACAGTATGTTAAAATGTCAAATGTCAATTACGTTTTTGGGAAAGAAATGAAATTACAAAATGCGATGACATTTGAAATCCGTCCAGCATTTTGATTGGTCCAGGATGATGTTAATAATTGTCTCACTACTCACAATGAAGTTAAATCCACGCCTGGTCAGTTATTGATCCAGGTAGAGACAGTCGTCTCATCTTGTCTCGTCCACCTGAATCACACTCGACAGTCTTTTTACATATATTCAAAGAACTCTTTGGAATGCGATTGCGATGTGAATATGTTACACGGGAACAAGGTTGTACAAGTGAGGATGAGTTGTGAGAATATGGAGAGTTATGTAGGATGTGCTCATTAACTAAGAGCGTTCGTGTTAACCTTAAGAGGCATCATTGTTGTATTGCTATGAATTCAAGGTACATGTGAAATTAGGTTTGTCTGTGCTATTGTTTTTTGAGACTCCTGATGCCAACCTTCTTTCATCACGTTGGCCTTTATGACGGCCTGTGGCCGTCTAAACTAGATCTGTGATGACTGCTACATGACAATGTTCACCGTCTAATGGGCTGGATGTGACGTCACAAAGGATGTCAACCAATAACAAGCCAGGGAATTACCGGCGATCTAACACATGTCAAGCCATATTATATATAGGTATATAGATAGATGATCTTCAGGTCATTATTTGTCTGAAACCCCTACCCAAACCATTCACCAAGGGAAACCCTACTGTGAACGTTAAACTCCAGACCTGTTCACAAAGAGAGACACTAAAAGGAGTGCTCAACTCCAGGTGGCATGGCACTGAGGTTCACTGGAACACACAAACCTCTCCACTATGGAAAAGTTATGGTCAATTAGGAACGTCATGACATAGAGAAGGGCGGCGCGGTGGCCCAGTGGTTACCGCTGACGCCTCACAGCAAGAAGGTCCCGGGTTCGAATCTCTCGGCTCGGGTGCCTTTCTGTGTGGAGTTTGCATGCTCTCTCCGTGTCCGCGTGGGTTTTCGCCGGGTACTCCGGTTTCCTCCCACAGTCCAAAAGCATGCTCCTGGATAGGTTGATTGGCTCGCAGACTAAAATTGTCCCGCAATGCCCGGCATCACCGTGACCCTATATAGGATTAAGCGGTTTCAGATAATGAGATGAGATGAGATGACATAGAGAAATAGAAAAAGCTTAAACTTGTACTTGAATGGGAGGTAGTTGGAGTGGATGCCCTGGTTGACATGGGGCCTGGTGAAATTCACATTGTTCCCAACCTAATTTTAAACCTCTGATGCGTGGGTCTTTCAGGACTGTGGGTATCTGGCAGTTGCACTGCCTGCACACTCTAAGTATCAAACCGAGTAAGCTCCCACTTGGTAAGGTGCTATGGAGAAGAGATGCAGAGGTGTTTTATGACTTTTTTGAGAGTTTATTGTAATTGTGCATCTGTTGTGTCAAAACCACATACTTAAAAACCGCATATCTTATCAATTTGTAGCATTCATTGGCAATGCAGCTGCAAATGTTGATCAGCATGCAAATATTTTACTTGCAGTAATCGGTATGTACTTACAAAGAAGGCCCTGCAGTGTTTAATAGTAGCCTGAATATAGATTTATCCTGGTTGCCTCCCATTATATGTAAACTTTTTAACCATTCACCTTTTAACCATTCTCCCCAGTGAAAATCCTGCATTGAGCTAATGTTAACATGTGGTTGGAATCGTTGGACCGAGGTTGGTCTAACATTGGGCTATTGTTCCACATTTACTAGGCTATAACCCTTGGGTAAATTATTCCTCCTGAGTTTTCAAAAAGAAAAGTGGCATTACAGCAAATATAGAACGTTGACCCAACGTTCTATGCTGTCAGTCACTGAATTGGTACAGTGCAGGGAAACAAGGGCATATGGTTGCATTTTAAAATGTACAGAGGCTGCAGGGTGGTACAGTGGTAACATCTGGGCCTTACAAAAAGTCCTGTCCGAGGCTAGTCGATGTCTGCCTCGGCCGACTTTCTGTGTTTAATTTTTGTGTTCTCCCCTTGTTCGGCGTGGGTCTCTTCGGTTTCCTCCCATAAGTAAAAACACTAATCAATTAATTGGCCAATAACATCATAAAATATAGGAAGCAGTCTCTAGCGGGTTGGTGCCACATGATCGCCTGGCTAACTTCTGCCCTCTCTGCGGTTTCCTCTGCCTCCGTGTCCGTGTGTCATCCATGACCAGGTGTAGAAATTGCCCGGCGCCTTGTACATTGTGTTATTATAATTATACTATTCATCAGGATAATAGGTTCCCAATTAATACGGAATATTTTACACAACGCTGGACCATCGTTTGTCCAATGGTTCCAACCGTATGCCAACGTTGGACCAACGTTGCTTATTATCTGGGTGGGGCAACACAATACAATATTATGTTCCATTGTTGAGCGTTATATATATTTCATTACGGCAGTGTTTTTAAAGCAGTTTCCTGTTACGTTAAACAATCAGTTGTACCACTTCAATGAGGATCTTTGTGGAAAATTCACGGCAGTTTTTGTTGTAAATCATGTGACTGCCAGCAGTGAGGGGGCCCCCTTTGTTTCGTAACGAGGCAAGGGCTGCACTGCAGGCAGCCTGTGGCTTAGTGATGCCTTCGGAAATTACAGTCTGCTCAACATAATGCCCTCTAAATGCCACACTGCAGTGTGCGTTTACACTAGTGCCCTATTCATGTCGTCCTTGTAGGCGGATGAAAGCTTGTTTGGTTTCACCTCGTGTTTTATATAATTATAGACCGAGCGGTAACTGTCCTAAGATAGTCGCGTGTTTATTTTCGTGTGTGCTTTCAGATAACAGTGATGATTTTGACACGCAGTGATTTGTTAGAGAGACTTTTGACTTTCAAGTCCGACTTCATTGCTCTTCCGAGCAAATTTTCCAACAAAATATACAAGAAATACAATCTACAATATGGACTCAGAATGACAGAAAATTATTAGCAGCAGTGGCACCCCACAATGTACACAATCAAGACAGTATACAATATATACAACTGCTAACAGACAGCGTGAGAGAAAAATAGGGTCTGAGAAAGAGACGGTAAGACCCTTAGAAATGAGAGAGGGAGAGATGATTGTCAAAGAGCGTTTGAGATCCACCGAGAGCAACAGCAGCAGTACCCCAGAGGAATCGTCCAGAGTAACGTCCGTAGTAGCAACGCTGTGCGATTGACGGCCACAGCAGCCCCGCGCTGCCCCCGTGCAGGCTGAGTAACGCACGCATTAGAGCAACATTGCGAACACATAGCCCTCCCCCGCAGCCCTGTACAGGATTAAGCGAGTATTGATAATGAATGAATCTCGGGTGACATCGCTGTGACACTGAGAATCGCTAGCAATGTGAATCACAGGGCATACCAGGGATACGTGTTGGGATATTGATGAATCGCATCAGTTAACTATGCAAATTCCACCACTAATAGGCTCAGTAACAATTGCTGCTTGTGTAACCGGTGGCTATGGTAATGAGTTGTACATATTCATGGTCGTACATTAAAATGCTGAAGTGTAAGCGTCGCACCCGCCCCCCACGTACAGGGAAACACGCACAGCCTTGCGGAAGCGTTCCTCAGTGTGAGTGAAGCATGAGAGAGGTGCGCACGCTGCCCCGAAGCCCCGCACATATTTATAAAATTATATCCGTAGAGGCTGGTTAATAACGAGGTGTATTGTACTGTGGCACCACGGCTTCGACTGCGGGCTTGTGACGGCTTACAGTGGTAACACCACGGCGAGGATCAGCACCCACTCTGCGATAAATCAGCCAGCGAACACGGACGAGCAGAGACTTCTTGATTTTGATGCTTCATTGAAACCAGCAGACACGGGCCGGAGTGTAGCGACATACAACGAGCAGCCTACATCTTGATGATCCCTCCCGTTCCCCCAGGAGATCCCCTTTGCCCCTCCAACCGGTCCTCCTTATATACCCCCACGGCCCCCTCCAGCGCCCCCCGAATGACATCACCCCTCCACCGCACCACATCACGAGACATCACGAGGCATCACGAGGCACCGCGAGATGAAAACAGAAAGCCGACGCCCCCCCGCGCCTATATTCCTTAACTCTACAGTACTACCCACAGGGCTGTGGAGTTTTGATGTGGCTTCATATGTTTGTGGGTGTGTTTGAAGGTACGTGGTGTTAAGCGGTTTGATGGAGATATTGTTATTTAGGAGAGGGGGGAATCTTTTGTGGGTTTGGGCGTGGAGTGCACGTGGCTGCACACGGCGGCCATCTTAGGTGCGTGGTTTTTTAGCGAGTGTGAGTGAAGCATGAGAGAGGGCTGTGGAGTGTTGATGTGGCTTCGTACGTTGGTGGGTGTGTTTGGAGGTGCTGTGTCTGCAGAGTGAATAAATATCTCATCTCATCTCATTATCTGAAACCGCTTAATCCTATATAGGGTCACGGTGAGCCAGAGCCTATCCCGGAAACACAGGGCGTAAGGCAGGAATACACCCGACGACGGGACGCCAGTCCATCGCCGGACAACAAATATAATTACAAGTCGTTTAATGCCACCATTCTCAACAGGTGGGTTGCGACCCATCAGGGGCTGCGAACACTTCCTAGTCGTCTGTGGAGATCTGATCTGAGTGACCCAAGTTGGCCTTCAGGTGCAAATGTCGAATAACAGTGCTATCGTTGTCCTATGAGCCCACTGTCCCGAGCTTTTGATTTGGTCACGAGTAACACTCCGATGGAAACTAGTGTGTGGACCTGGCCCGAATGCTCCTAAGTCCACTCAGCCTAAAAAGTAAACGTTTGGTGCTAGAGTATAATCACTGTTGGTAGTGGGGGAATGGAGGTGCTGAGGAAGGCACTGAGCACCGTTTTTATAAGAGATTCACCAACAGCGTTGGGCCTCACATCCCACGGAGGGTGAATAGTTAACCTGTATTGTACGTAATTGTGTGTGCGTGTCGACGTATGTGCGTCTAGTGCAAAGTGTGCAGGAGGGTGCCCAGCAAGCAGTGAATCAAGTGGTGGACGCTGCGAACAAGACTGCTGATACAGGTTTGGAAATACAGCACAAAGACTAAGATCCCCCATATAATAATAATAATAATTGCACTTCGACAGCGCTCTTTACCCGAGGGTCACAAAGCGCTGCACATAGAACGGCATGTCAACAACAGCAACAACATATGAACGGCATATTAGCAACAATAGCATTGCCTTTAATACATTGTTGGGACAAGTACTGTTAGCAAGTAACACATATAGAAGTCAGAACGGCACACTGTGGGGTGGGTGACCAGGACCACGCCCAACTCCCTAGTGGCGATTTTTAGACATCACACAAGGCATTCATTTGAAGTTGCATCAACCTAGGGGGAAGGCTCAGGACCAGATTAGATAACCATTACTGGTGGTGGCCGTGAGCAGGACGCGAACTCACCAGAGACACAGAAAATGATCTCCTAGAGGGCCTTCACAGACTTCAGGGTCAAGTGCTGCTAGCGTGCACCCTATGATGAAGGCCAGCACGGAAACACGACACACGAGGGGGTGGGTAACCAGCACCATGCCCTGCTGCCAGCGTACACACATATACACATGCATGCAACACACACACAACGACGTCAGTTGCCAATTACCACCAAGTGGTAATTACATCATTTAGTGGTAATTGACATGATTACATCACCACTGTCAGTGCCTGGTTAGGTGCACTTTGAAGGGGGTAGAGAAGGTCCATTACTCTGGAACACACCTAGGCGTCGTGGCTTTCCGTGTTACCGAGTGATAATTGTTCCAGGAAACCAGGAGTGTTCCTCGTTTGCTGTTGGGTTTCCATTTCCAGATGCACTGCTCATCGTTTATCATCACTTTTAAGCCTCCTGTTGTTGCTGGAGGGCATCAGCTGCTATCTGTCCAACATAGCCATTCAGCGGTCTCTACCAAACACGTATGGCGCTTGTCTAATAATTATGTGCAAGACGTGCATGTCGAGAAAATTATTTGGAGGCGCAAAGAAACAAAAGAGAGTTTGAAAGGGGCGAGGCAGAAGAATCCGGAGGAAACCCACTCAGAACAGAGGGAGAACATACAAAACTGCATAGAAAGGCACCCGAGGTGGGAATTGAATCGCCTCGGGTGGAACTTTTTATGAGGTACGGGTGTTATCACTGTACCACTCTGCTCCTACTGGTACCAGCCAGCAGTAAGTTGGAGCACACACGTATACATGCACGCAGCTGTCATCTGTCAGTCCAGTGTGGAAAGAATCCAAGTTGAAATTTAAATCGGTGCACTAAATCAAGCCGGCTGTCGTTGTTGATGTAGGGAATGTGTAGCGGACGAATAATTTAAGTGTAGATTTTCACTTAAGCCCGGTGATCCCTCCAATGTGGGAGGCGAAACACTGTGATGGTGAGAGGAGGAGGAACGCTCGACACGGCTATCCAGAAACAGCAGCTCTTAAGAGGAATTATTGCATGTAAATTAGATGCTCTGCCGCACGTACGGGCAATAGTGAGACCCTACCATCGGAAACTGAGTAAAACACAATCTCAGTGATGAATTTGCGATACTGGTAGAATGAAGCAGTGGCAACAACTGCACCTCATAGAAAGAAGATCCTGCTTGATTTCCACCTGGGGCACCTTTCTCTGTGGAGTTTTTGTATTCATCCCCTGTTTTGCGTTGGTTTGCTCCGGGTTCTTTGGCTTCCTCCCACAACTAAAATAATTAATTGGCCGATTACATCATAATGTATAGGATGCAGTGTTTGCACCGGCTAACCCCATGGTTACCTTCCCCGTCCCCACCTGTCTATGGTTAACTCGCACCTCTGAGTCGTTCTCTCTCGAAATGAATACCTTCGACATTGAATGAATATGTGCCATTGTTAAAAATATTATTGATTATTTATTAACTGTGTACCGGGAGAAATTATATCTGGTAAAAAAAATGGGTGCCTTCTCCATTCCATTATTCATCGATTAAATATTTAAATGTTTCAATATTTCACAATTTGAATGTTTAATTATTGAACGCTCTGCGTGATAACATCGAGTGAGGCGTTTGTTGCCCAGCGTGTATCTCATCGCACTAGTTGTGAGCCGCGCTGTATCCATCCAGTCACAGGTTGAATAATAATATAATTTATAATGAGCCGCGAAAAGTCTATGCCTGGTCATAGACGAGACACGGATACGGTGGCGTAATGAGGTGGGGGGGAAGACAGCCACGTAGTCAGCCAGCGCCAGCATTTGCCACACACTGCGTTCTGTATGTTATGATCTTTTAAGCAATTTCATCTGTAACTACCTGATATCACACGCGTGCATCATAACACCACGTGACTCTGGAGTTGTTTCACCGAGTCTCTCAAACCTGGCACAGAACGGCGCTAATTGATTCGCCACTTTATACAGCAAACAAAAAATATAACAAATTAAACATTTACGTGAGTATCATGGACTTTGCATTGGTGTAGACTTTGACCGGTCGATGTTTCAGCATAGCTCTTGAGAGCTGCTCTTCGGGATAGCCTAATGATGCCTTCACGTAAGAGGCAAAACGTCGTGAAGAAGAGATTTGGTAATCCCAAAAGAGCAGCTGTTACAAGCAACTGTGCTCCGTGTACAAATCGGTCGTGTTTTTTAGCTCACTGAACTTCAGCACGTAGTGTAGCACAGCGCGTGGAATAAACAACCGCTGACTCAAGACCGTACCCAGTGATGACCAGTACTCAGTGTGGTGTTCACTAATAAACCACAGCCATCGCCACAAACACAGCCACGCCCTGGTAGCCAGAATGGCTGCCCGCAAGTTATGCCGACCAGTATCACTTCCAGTGCACGCCGCACGCCACTTTCGTCCCACGAACCACTGTTGTTGGAGGATATCTGACGATAGCGTTACATAAACGCACAGCCACGCCCAAATAATGGCATAGAGGCATTTATTTTTTTCAGGCCATGTGTTTATGGGCATCACGAGGGGAACATTTGGGAATAGATCCAAGCCAACCAGAAACATGACCTGTAACTTTTTGCCAGCTTTCTGTGAGCACGATGAATCATTCTGGCCTGGTTCACAAAGCAAGCTCGGCCATGCTTCCCACGGCAGCCCAACCAGACCGAGCTGACACCATTACCTTTTTTTCCCACTGTACAACTGAGTCGTGCCAAGCCTTTTGGTTGGCATGGCGGTTCGATTCCTGCCCTGGGTGCTCTTCTGTGCGAAGTTTATGTAACCCCCCCCCTCCTGTTCTGCGTGGGTTTCCTCCGGATTAACCAGTTTCCTTCCATAACAAGAAAATGCACAATAATTAATTGGCCGATAATATCATGAAATAAAAGATGTGGTGCCTGGCGGGTTGGCACCGGATATTCGCGTGGCTGCCTCCCGTTTGCCTCTCTGCAGATTCCTGCAGCGCCTCAAGACCTCTTGGTGAAGAGCGATACAATGTAAATATAATAAATGAGTAATTGTTGTTAATATTTAGGGGCTCATGGAGTTAGGGACAGGGATCAGAGCACGCTTCTTGATCCGGTATTGCTGCTCCGGCACAACAGCGAGCACGTGCCAATTGTTATGGCAACACAGATTCTGCTTCAGTTGCATAGGAGTGGATCGTAGTTATGCAGACGTGGTGTTGTGGCTGGTACGATCCAGAGCAGTAGCTCTCCATGTCCCAATGCTTGTCTTGCTGGAGGCTCACCTTTCTTTATGAGCCACAAGAATTCTCTGGCAATGCAACCCTGTCATGTATTTCTGTGAAAACCTACCATACTTTAAGGCAGTGTAACAAACGTATGTTGAACTGTGTGACATTTTAAACCTGTCATGTCACTTTGCGTGACACATCGGTGCACAGAATCATGTTTCCAAGACTGCGCCATTGAAATGCCCTTTCATGTGGTCTCCGCAGCTTGTCGAACACGACAGGTCAACTTCTACAATATCTCTCATCTCATCTCATTATCTGAAACCGCTTAATCCTATATAGGGTCACGGTGAGCCAGAGCCTATCCCGGAAACACAGGGCGTAAGGCAGGAATACACCCGACGACGGGACGCCAGTCCATCGCCGGGCATTGCGGGACAATTTTAGTCTGCGAGCCAATCAACCTATGCAGGAGCATGCTTTTGGACTGTGGGAGGAAACCGGAGTGCCCGGCGAAAACCCACGCGGACACGGGGAGAGCATGCAAACTCCACACAGAAAGGCACCCGAGCCGAGAGATTCGAACCCGGGACCTTCTTGCTGTGAGGCGTCAGCGCTAACCACTGGGCCACCGCGCCGCCCCTTCTACAATATGAATGTTTTAAAATATATCAACCGGAATGATTTACAAATGCGTTTTGTTGAAAGTCACACCATTTTTAAGTAAATCACTGCTTTCCAGTACAGTTCGTGATGTATGCTACAATCGTATTTGCTGCATGCAAAGCACTGACCACTTTAACGCCCCCATATCTCTGCGATCTGTGGAAGCGACACACACCAACTTATGGGAAGTCAGCATTAATTGTGACATGAATAGACTAGGCTGGGCCATAGAAACGTAGAATCTCCAACACTTCCTTCAAGTCAACAGCGGAGATGAGTACCACCGCATGCTGGTTCGCGTATAGAGACACGCGGTCGTAGAAGCCTGACTTGGGCATCGTAATCACTAACGAGTAAGTAATCACTAACGAGTAAGTAATCACTAACGAGAAAGTGACCACGATGTCGTAACTCAATGTTGTTCCCGTAAGTGGCGCAGTGAGAAGTGCTGCCACCACACAGCAAGAAGGTTTCGGGTTCGATTCTCAGCTCAGGTGTCTTTTTGTGTGGAGTTTGAACGTTCTCCCCGTCTCCGTATGGGGTTTCGCCGGGTATTTTGTTTTCCTCCCACATTCTACAGACACGCTGCCCATGTTAATTGGCCTGCTGACTAAATTGTCCCTGGTGCCCTGTGATACATTAGTGTCCCATCCTGAGCATAGCCCTGCTTCGCGCTCAGTGTCTGCCAGGAGAGGTTGTGGTTCACTGCGGCCCCGACGCACGTCGTTAAGTGATCACCGATAATGAATGTCGTTCGCAGCTGCGCAGGAGGTGTCCAAGCAGGCGCAGGTTGCAGCTGACGCGACGGTAGAGAAGGCGAAGACTGCCATGGGGGGCTTCGGCAAGTCCTTCGGCCTGTGATCGCCCCCCACTCCGCTGCGCGTCACAGCTTCGCCTTGTCCATCCCGCTCACCCTCGTCACAATCCTGACTACAGCCTCCAATCGGAGCACTGCCAGCTGCGATAGTCACATTGATATTGTGAATGAAATTAAACCGTGTGCTTTGCATGTGGCTGATAGAACGCTCGGTTGTAAGTGGAAGGTCGGTTTGAAAAACCACTGAATAACATAACACTTGCTATGGTGAAAGATATACAGACACCACTGAATTGTGGGAAACCCTCACAGTGACTTGCAAACCACCACTATCTAATACAGTAATTCGGAACACTTGCAGAGCCGCCACCCTCCAGTAAATCTCCACATAGTACCTGCCATATATAAGATTACAACAGGTTTTACCGTATCTGGCAATTATGCAGGTGTTAAGGCAAAAAAGTACCCATAGCGTTAACAGCTCCACCCAAGCTATAAAGCATTGATACCGCGTTTTTCCCGAGCTGACTTCCTTTTGGCAACGGCTGACACCGGCAAATAGGCTCAAAAGGAAGCCACTGCCAGGTGAAGGTCGGTCAGTTGAAGGACAATGCATAGGTTATCAAAGCTACCTGTTTGCATACTTTGCCCCTAGTATGTGTGGCTTTTGCAAACTGGACGCATTATAAAATGTGTCTATTTTGGTGTTTGGGATCTTACACCTGCATAATCGCCAGATACGGTAAAACCTGTTGTAATCTTATATATTTATACTGGCAAAAAAGTACCCATAGTACCTTCCATATTTGCAGTCGGATTATTCTACCAGAGGCTGTACCGTTATGCGTATGGTCCCTATTATTAACGGTGGAATCATTAATCCATGAAAGAGGAGTGGTGGAACGCTGGGATGATGTACTGACTGCCATCTATGTCGGACGCGTTGCGATTAAATAGCCATACTAACACAAACACTGTAGTCCTATCTGCTGCTTCAGTGGTGCGTTGCGTAGTTAAACACCTGAATTGACTCTGAGAAAATAAAAACGACGCATTTTACGATGTTACGTTGTTCTGGCATTCTTAGGCCGTCATAAAACGTCCATGCGAGGTCGTTGGACAGCTGTTTTACGTTTGTCGGTGTCGGTAGTTGCTCTCCTTTACTGCTGTTTCAGGGTAGCTGTGTCGAGCATTTCTGCTGTACTCTTCGCGAAGTATCCTCTCCCACGCTTGAGGCATCTTCAGGCTTGGCTATCCTGGCATCAGCCACGGCTTTCTCAAAAGAGCAGCTATTGTCATATCGGTGCCGTCAAAATCTGCATCAATACATTTTCTCAGCATTGCATTTGTGATAAGCTGGCGGGAATTCCTCTTTCCAGGAATTGAACTCGTCCTGCCGCCAGTATATCGGGTTACGACGCATGCAGGCGACCACATGGCGGACTGCTTGAGACGAGCAGCGACACCATACAACGCCAGCATTCACTCAGCGAGCAGACCAGAGGCTTCTGGGTTTTCCGATGCTTTATATAATCCTAACATAACACAACACCATGCCGACGGGGTAACACCACACACTTTATCCTACCTTCCCGCGCTATGCGCTCTGACCACTTAATCCTGAGCTACATTTCGACGTGGGTTCCTGACCATCTCCCCATGGGAACTCTCTCATGCGCTTCCACATCTCAAACTCGATGTCTCCACAGACGTCACCTCGTCACGTCACACCACACTCAATGCGTTCCGTCCACGTCCACTCTATCGTTCCCGCACTTCTAGCCCGTGTTATGTTTTCCCACTACCAAATCGTCCTCACCTGACCCCCCCCCCTTGTTCTCCCAGGCGACCCTAACCCCACTCGCTCACTCGGCATGGCCGCCGTGATACACTTGCCCTGGCATGGCGCGAGGCTTAACACACTTTAATTGGTTCGGTATATGTGTCAGACCAAGGAATGCGCACACAGCATAGTCCCGTTAACAAAGTAATCTTGTATACTGCGTGCTTATTGGTGATGTAACACTACTCCCACCCTTAGTCTCCGTACTACAAACTTGCTGACTCATGCCACTATCACAAGCGGCTCTTTATGCGGGCGACAGATTTTATTCTGAAAACAACACGAGTTTATTTTTTATTCTCATCTCATCTCATTGTCAGAAACGGCTTAGTCCTGTACAGGGTCACGGTGAGCCGGAGCCTATCCTTGCAGACACAGGGTGCAAGGCAGGGATATACCCACGATGGGACGCCAGTCCATCACCGGGCACCGCGGGCAATTTTGTTTGCAAGCCAATTAACCTATGCAGCAGCATGTTTTTTGGACTGTGGGAGGAAACCGAAGTTCACCGCGAAAACCCACGCGGACACGGGGAGAGAGCATGCAAACTCTACAAGGCACCCGAGCCGAGATTCGAACCCGGGATCGTCTTGCTGTGAGACGACAGCGCTACCTACTGGGCCACCGTGCCGCCCTTTATTTTTTTATTCTGATGGAATATTATCTTAGCCATCTTATTGTATTTCTTTGGTTGTTTCATTCTAACTCCCCTCCTCCCCACTCTATTTCGAACACCCACGCGGACGCGGGGGGAACACTCAAACTCCACTCAGAAAAGGCGCCCGAGCCTAGACTTGAACCCAAGTTCCTTGCTGTGAGGCGACATCGACACTCAGCGCCCACGGTGCGGGTGTTACTTTGTTTGCGTGAGGTCGATTAAGATATTTTTGACGTCACAAACCATGCACCAGCTGTGTCCGTTCTGAGCGAGTCGGCACGGGAGGGAGCATGGATTTTGCGCCTGCCAGTCATCTCAGCCGATGGCATTTGGGTCAGTCCCGTGACCTGTCAGCGAGCCTTCACGTGGCCTTAAGGTGCACCGGGCCTGGCACAAGCACGTGGTGACTTCGCCGCTATTTGATCGCGAAAGGTGGATGTTGTGTCCACTCTGTATAGCGATTAAAGTTCCTTGTCAGCCAGGTTATGTAAGTAACCGAGTATCGGTCTTATTACTGGAATTACTGGAGAACACGCAACTCATTGTGGAGAGAATCCTCACACCACTCGGATTCCACGTGCACTGCTGGACGCGGGAGGAGTTTGCACCATCAGTCGCGTCATGGTTTGAAGGCTGTGGAAGTAGCTACCAATATACTGCCACGTCACGACAGTGATGCGCTTACCTTCTCAATGCTGCTGAATGAAGACCTCCGCATACCATCGCCACCGCATGACCGTGCCACGTTATAATCCACCTAGCACCTGCTGGTCGAATCGCTCCATCTGCTTCGAATGTATACAAATTTAACAATAATAGATACAAGTTTGACACCGATTGTAATTGATGTCACGAGCTGTTTGACACTGTGTGACATCTTCCTCAGCCATGTTGAGTGGAGTGCAGCAATCATGCACAGTGTGCAGCAAGCACAGGTGGTACACTATAAATAGGTGAGTGTTATGCATAGCCTACATTTTTGGGAGTTTTGGTAAAGTAGGATTTCTAATAGTAGATCTTGTGTTGGATTTAAATGGTTAACGTGATCTTGTGTTTGAAGGGGTTGGAGACTATTGAGTTCAAGTGTAATGGTTCATCGCCCCAATAAATCTCCTTCAGCGGGAGCAACAACCAACACTCACGTGAGCAGGGAGCCGCGGCCTGCACCTAGGATTTTACAAGACGGAGAAATCCTACGAAAATGTTAAAGGACAAAGTGCAATACTGTGCTTGTTACTCGAAATGCATTTTAAATGGGTTGCATTACAAGATAAAAATATCAATCCCCTAGTTGTATGCAGTAATTAAGTGTTATGAGCCTGCTATGTCCCCATGTCCCCATCGTGTGTGTGCTCATTATCAGTGCTGCCTCGTCAATATAGCCCCAAGACTTCACCTTTAATGCAACATAGTATCTCCAGGGTTGGTAAGAGCTAAGAAACATTAATGACTCATACAATCATTATACGTAGCCACTTGATCCTGTGTAGGGTTGCCTTTAAGCAGAACCTATCCCAGCAGACACGGGCGCAAGGCAAGGCTGTACCCAGAATCGAAAGCCAGTCCATCGTTGGGCATGGCCGTAGGTCAGTGCTAAGTGGGCAACAGACATGGGGTGACATCACGTGACTGGGTGACGTCTGATGGGCCTGGAAGTAGGGGTCGGAGGGGATCTATAAGAGGATGTTCGGAAGTACGGGAGGGCACGTTAGAGAGAGTCGCATGGGAGGCGAGAGTTCGTTCGTGTGCCTGTGAGTAGACTGCGTGGTCGTTGTTCGGGTTCGGCGTGGCCGAATTAAGCAAACGTCGTTTGTTGAGATGGAGAGTCAACGGAGTACCAGTATGCCTGTCCTGGAGAGAGAGGATGAGTAGCCATCAGTGCAAGTGCGATCATCGCCGGCGCATGAAGGTCAGCAAGAAGAACCCACCCCGGGGAAATTCATGCATCGCGACACATGTATATTAAATTAACATTGTGAGATTCCACCCACAGAGGTTAGCGTTGGGGAGTGGGGGAGAGCGGTCGAGACAACGAATCTTCGTGTCTCCGTGAGTCGCGGGGTGTAAGCCAGCGCCACGCGGTGGCTCTGTGAGTCACGGGGTGAAAGCCGGCTCCACGCTGTGTCTCCGTGAGTCGCGGGGTGAGAGCCGGCTCCACGCTGTGTCTCCGTGAGTCGCGGGGTGAGAGCCGGCGCCACCCTGTGACTCTCCTCGAGATATCGAAGCCGATTCCCATGGCCATGGAAGCTTAGAACAATACACCTCTCTGAGGGATCTCGTTTAGTGATCAGTGACAGCTCGCTATATATAGCGCCATATTAGGATTGTGGCTCTGTCTTGTGAGCAGATTCTACCAAATAGCGGACCTGGGAGGACGATATAGATCTTGAAATAGAGCTGATGGCACCGGGGTTTGATGTCTATCACTGACAATGGCGGCTCGTCGTGTGGTGCCAGACCTCCGCCAGTGGAAATGACAACGGTAATTAATGTAGCGATGCAGGTTTCCGCTGCTCAAGGTATGAGAATTGCTCTTGAGAGATGCTTTTTGGAGAGTACTGGTCTGTCTACATACTTTCTTGAGCCAGCAGATGGAAATTCCATGTTCTCATTGCATTATCCCATCATGCTAAACTTAATTGCTGTGAGTTAAAACGCATGGCGCAATGAAACATATGTTGAGAATTAGTGATCTTAAGAGCTACTCTTTCGGGTTAGCTGTATCGAGTGTTCCTCTCTCCTTGGTGACGTTTTGCCTCCCACATTGGAAGCATCATCAGCTCTTAAGAAGATTATAAGATCTATTGGTGCGTGCGATGTAAGTTGCCATTGATAATGGCGTCTGCTAATTGATAAAAAAATTATAATCAATGTTAAACAACAGTACTTTCCTGCACACCGTACAGTTCATGACCGTAACGTTTAACACTGCAGAGTTAAGGAATAGAGGCGTTGGAGGGGGCGTCAGCTTTCTGGTCTCGTCTCGCGGTGCCTCGTGATGTCTCGTGATATGGTGACTCAGCTTTCTCGTGATGTCTCGTGTTGTGGTAGAGTAGAAAGGTGATGTCATTTAGAA
>JAZEWT010000010.1:14061011-14082944 GCA_036362905.1 Mordacia mordax
GGGGTGCATGTACCGGTTGCACGGGGACGCCCGCCGCTGTGGCGATGTTCTCGGCTCCCTCCACCGTCTTCCCCGCAACCGTGTTGACGCTGCTCACCACCGCGCCGCTCACAGCCTGCGCCGATTCCTTGGTTTTTTCGGCCACTGCCCGGGAGAAGGATGGAGGGGGATGGGGGCAGGAGACGGAGGGGGTCGGGGACGTTGGAGTCTGTACACGGTGGCGCACTCGGCTGTAATGGATCGTGGAGTGCGGGCCGTGGGAATGGTGATGTGGATTGGTGGCCCAGTGGTTAGCGCTGACGCCTCACAGCAAGAAGGTCCCGGGTTCGAATCTCTCGGCTCGGGTGCCTTTCTGTGTGGAGTTTGCATGCTCTCCCCGTGTCCGCGTGGGTTTTCGCCGGGTACTCCGGTTTCCTCCCACAGTCCAAAAGCATGCTCCTGGATAGGTTGATTGGCTCGCAGACTAAAATTGTCCCGCAATGCCCGGCGATGGACTGGCGTCCCGTCGTCGGGTGTATTCCTGCCTTACGCCCTGTGTTTCCGTGATAGGCTCCGGCTCACCGTGACCCTATATAGGATTAAGCGGTTTCAGATAATGAGATGAGAGATGAGATGAGATAATGAGATGAGATGAGATTTGAAGCGTCGCCATTGTGAGACAGGCGCTCGAATCGCAGTGCGTCCGTCAACCAGTGACGTCCATTTACATTCACACTGCGCATATGAACGTGCATATTGAAAATTATTGGTGATCCCAATACAGGGGAAGGACACATGTTTGTAAATCAAGAGCGGTGGCGCAGTGATTAGCGCTGCCGCCTCACAGCAAGCAGGTGTAGGGATAGATTCCCGGGTCGGGTGCCGTCTGTCTCTGTGCAGTTTGCATGTTCTCCCTATGTCCGCATGGGTTTTCGCCAGGTCCTCCGGTTTTCCCCCACATTCCAAAGACATGCTGCTGCCAGGACAATTGGCCGGATTAAATCACTCCCAGTGCCCTGCGGTGGACTGACATCCAATTCTGGGTATAACCCTGCCTAGCGCCCTGTATCTACCCGGATGGGCTCCTGGCCTCCACGTCCCGTTGTAGGATTAAGCCGGTGCTGATAATAAAAAAAACTATGGTAATTTAATGTGGGCTGCATTGGGTTTTTTTGGAGCCAGAGGTAAGCTCACAATCTATTCCCCCGTCATCGGCGATAACGCAAATCAATTTTACACGGACTAACCCATTTTACAGTTGGACAAACCACGGTAAGGAAAGAAAAATAACCCTCTTAAATTACTTAAAATGTGCAGACTTTGTCCCTGTGGCTCGTGACCAAGCATGAATCTGTCATACCTTGTGCATGGCAGCTTCAACAAATGTGGTTAAACACTGAACAAGTCATGTTGTTCTGCTCAGGGCTAATGTGTCATGTTTTGTGCAGGCAGCACGCAGGATAATCCATTTAACAATCATAATAGCTTAATCGTACATTTTGTTATTAACATTCATGCGACGACGCCAGTATTAAAGCGGTAGGGACATGTGCGGAGCACGTACCTGTGTTAACGCTGTTCACAACACCTTCTTTGGTTTTGGTGCCTGGCAAGCACAACAGTGCAAGTGGTTAAACTCGATTAAAATCATCGCGGACGCTTCATTATAAATGCGGTGAAAATAAATCATCGCGAGCGCAGGTGACACACGGAGTTGTTCTCGAGATTGCTTCAGGTGGTTGAGACAGCTGGGCAGCTTGAGCATTGGCGCGATCGTAGTCGAGGTGGCGCAATGCGTAGCACTGCAAACTCACAACAAGACTCCCTGGGTTCGATTCCCGCCTCTGGTGCCTTCCTGTGTGGAGTTTGTGTATTTTCCCCCATGTTCTGCATGGGGTTTCCGCCTGGTTTGCTACTTCTTCCCATAGCTAAAAAGCACGAATTTAATTCGCTGATAACCTCATAAAAGAAATGTGGTGGCAAGCAAATGTTGGCGTCGGCTAACAGTGCCTTGCTCCCGCCTCTCTGTGGTTTTCTTGCGCTCCCAGCATTGAACGAAAAATGTGCACGTTACAAATTGTAACATTAAATAATTGTTATTCAATACTTGAACGCTTGCGTGGAAATACTGCTCCTGCACATAGTGTGTTCATGAACACCACTAACTCATAGTCCTGTTTCTCTCCACTGCTGAGACTAAGGGCTCCCGACATCGTGTCGGTGTGTTTGACCATACTTCCCCATTATGGTCAGTCCAGGTTTCTGAAGGGTGAGCTCTAGTGGTGAGGACCACCCGGTTCATAGTGCACTCACCACTGTGCTACAAGGGGCCCTACTGCAAACTGCTGGGCAGCCCTCGTGTGAAGGGTACAATGATGGATCTCTATGTAATGCTGTGAAGCACATTCTCAATCACGTAGGGGATAAGGGCAAGTCAAGGCTGTATCGAGAAAATAAACACAGCATCACCATTGGTATATATTGGGCCGTCAAAGACGCTCTGGTTTGAATGGCCTCGATCGAAATGTTCCACTTAGAGCGCTGGTTCTGATGTCACAACACCGTAATGATGGAGACATAATTCGCATGAAAACGCCTTCAATGAGGTCCCTGTGCATCCGATACCATTTGCAGACGTCTACAGAAAATGTTCACAATTGCATCAGCGAGTGTTTCTTCAGCGATGCTATCCACAGCAGCTGTGATTTATGCCTTGTTCAACTGTTCAACTTTATGTGGACTATTCCTATACACAACATAAATAAACTCACACGTTTTACGTGTTCTGTAACACCATATTAATTACTGTGAGTGAAACATTGGAATTAATATAAGTAATTCAAACTAGAGGGTATTTCTTGGACGACTGTGTACTTTTAGGTCCTTCGTTTGAGAGAGTAAAATTTCCATTGCAGACTCAATGTCAATGTGCCCCTCTCCACTGCGTTGTTTGGTATTCATATTCAGGCTGACTTGGCTCTGTGCTTGGTTGGCTCGACGGGCCTCACAATGACAAAACCTCACGCTGTGAATGTGGCACCAAAAAGCAATGATGGATTGCTGCGTCTCCTCTAAATGTAGGTCATGAGCACCAAACGCTCTAAAGAGGCTCACATCGCACATCAATTATAAAACATTTATAATAGTGTTAACACATTCCAAGTGAGAATTTTCCAAATTAGACAACAACCACATTTATTAAGCGGTGTCTTTTTTTATCGCATTCATTACTGAATAGACCGAGACAAACAGCTTGCCCTGTTTGAGCATCTGTCAATCGTGCTCCGTTGCCTTCGTCAAAACATAGGCTCTGAGCCAGTGGTCTCCAACCAGTCGATCGCGATTGACAGCTCGATCCTGGAGTCTAGAACAATCGATCTTAGCATAAAACATTTAGACAGAGTGGGAAAAGCCGAGATAATAATAATTGCATTTCTAGAGCGCTTTTCACCCGAGGGTCACAAAGCGCTGCAGAGGGCTGCAGAGAGAACGGCACGCCAACAACGACAGAGAACGGAAAATCAGCAACATTTTTTTCGTTTTTTTTGTACAAATCCGAGCTGTGGAGGGAACGGCATGTCAATAACATCAAGACAGTTCAACTGAAAGTCAAACAGTAGCGATAAATTATAGGACACAAAGTCAGCAGAAAATAGATAAAATTAATAAATCTTCAACAAACAAGGAAGGAACAAATGTTCCCGTGCAGCCAGCATCCCGGCACGACAACACTGAGCCGCATCAATAGTCCTAGCCGAAGGACTTGAAAGCTTTACGGAACAAGTGAGTCTTGAGACTAAATTTGAAGATACTGTACGGAGGTTCTGTTTCAAACTGTGGCGGCCGTAGGTCACAAATGCAAGCTGCTGAAGATATTGTGTAGCAATTACAGGTAGAGTGCAGAACTCAGAGATAGTGTGCAAGCAAGCACAGGTGTCACACGAAGAATTGGTGAGTGTTACACATAGTGTACATTTGGAGTTCAGTAAAGTAGGATTCTTAAGGGTAGATCTTGCGTTGCGTTTAGATTTTGAAAGTGGCCTTGTGTTCTAAAAGGTTAGAGATCACTTCCTTAAGCAGTACTCGCTCAAGCGCACTACATGAGCATCCATCCGTGTTATACAATTCGTTTGGTTATTACGCAAAATGAGACCCCCAACAGAGGCGAGCGCTTCAGCACTCCTGAAGCTGAAAATAAATGTGAGCATTCAACTCGGAAATGCGTTTGCTAACAGAACTGTTTCATTAAACGGATAAACGACCCCAATTCCTTAACGGGCTCTTTCATTTTTTATTCACAATACACACTACGCTATGTGAAGTTTAAGTAGTAATAATAAAAAGTAGACATTGTTTTCATTGCAATGTCAGTCTTATCAACAGTGGCAACTCTTAGCCAAATAGGAACACTGGATAGATTTGCCCCCCGCATTCCACATTTCTGTGCCGGGTGGGGCAAGTCTACCGCTAATGATTGTACATGAGATTGGTATTTATGAGTCCAAGGGAGAATGAGTGTGTGGTGCCAAGCTCCGCCGCGGTGCCAAGCTAGGTGCACCCGGACACCCATACTTAGCGATCAGGCCGAGAGGAGGGTCGCGATGTCATGGGGTGAGGGGGGGGAGTGTCGTGTGATGAGCGGTGCCGGGTTCTGCGCGATGCCAGGCTGGGTGCACCTTGGCACACACGCCCAGGGTTAGAGCTGGGAGAGAGCTGCGGTGTGAATAGCTGTGTGGGGTGTCGTGTGCGATTTGCTGGGATAATGGGTCACGGGGTGGTGTTTCTGGGGGATAGTCGACCGGGGGGGGGGGGTGTGGAGAGTTCAAGGAACGAAAGAGTTCAAGGAACGAGTGTTAGACGGTAATAGTGTTCCTGAAACAAGTTCTGGAACGGGCCGGTTTTGGCTGATTTGCCCCGGTTGTCCAGAAAAAGAGGAAGGGAAGCACTGCGTGTGGGGAGAGCCTCGGTCGCACCATAAAGTTATATAAGGCGCGACTAGCGTTGGGTTAGAGAGAGTTGGTGAATGGGAGCTCGGCACGCTGACGATGTTAATGATGTAGAGGAAGAACAACGGGCTGTGGGACGGGAGCGCGTAGCTCGGCGCTGATGTACTGGCATGTTCGGTTAGCGCGAGCAGCGCGGAGTGTTGTCGAGCTATTATTAATAAAGCTTCTGCAAATTGAAAAGCTTCCTGTCCTCATCCCTGGCGCCAATGGTGAGAAGAAGTGCCAGCACATCCCGGAATCGACGGGCGCGACGAGTGGTCTGCATTGGAGACCAGGCTCGGTGTGCTGCTCGGCAATTGGTTAATGTACTGATGTAGCTGTTCATGGCTCGATTCATGATGATTGCTTCCAAAGCTCTTCTTTCGGGTTAGCCTATCGCTCCTTCTGAGGCTGTCTCCAACGTGGGAGGCGATAGGTCGCGAAGGAGAGAGGAGGAGCGATCAACATGGCTATTCCGAAAGAGCAGATTTTGGACGCAATCATCAATGTATGGCTAAGGCAATCATTATTGCACCATTTACTTGAAACTTGGCCGAGCTCAGTTTGGAAAATCAGCTGTAATCAAAAACCCAGTGGGTATTGAATGGAAAACATTAATCCAAATATTGACTGAACATTGCAACACTTGCCCAAGGGATATTTCGAACTATTGGAAGGTGCTTGGCTCCATGTTTTACCAGAGTAATCTCCCTATTAGGTGCAAGTTTCAACTTGGTAATGTTGTTATCCTATAAGCTTCACATAGTCTGATGAAACTACACTGGACTGGAGTGTTTCTCTTGGATATAAATGCAAACACCTACGCACGCAGTCACGCAGATAGAAACCAGACTATTAAATCGATGAATGACTGCCTCGACCGTGCCAAGCCACGTGCATGTGGGGAGTGCATTAGGGTCCCTCCCGTACCAATTACCAGCAAGTGATGAGGTAATGAGACGGAGTCATAAAAACAACTCGTGATCGGTGACGAAGGTGGCAGTTGCGGTGCGAGCGTGCGTATGTGGATATAAGCCGATGTGAGGAGGGCTTGGGGCACACTCTCGCCTGGGAAGTTTGGAGGAGGCTGTGTGAATATGTAGGATAGCGCTGATGTGTGGGGGGGAAGGTAGGAGTTCGTGATGGGCCGCTACTCCGGTCGTACGTTGTTGGTGGATTAAAGCATTGAAATTATCCAGAAGGCCTGTGCATCATCTATCGTCGCTGGTCTCTTGTCGCTGACTGGGCGAGTGCATCGCTGAGTGACGGTGAACCGCTATACCGCCGCTGAAGAAATCACTGGCAGCCCGCGCCACATGGCCTCACGCCACACGGCCGCATGCATCACACGGCCGCATGAGCAAGTCGGACCCACGGGTGTCTGGCGGGAACTACGACTGAGGTCGAGTACCTTGGAGGGTTCCCCGCCGAGACACCACACAGTGGTTTCTTGCACTCACATGTTGTGTATAGTAGTGTGGAGTTGGGGCTTTTCAGGGCGGACAGTATGGGCTGCGAGGCGACGTCAGCTTCCTGTTGTCGTCCCGCGGTGTTCTCGTGACCTGGTCTCGTGGTCAGAACTCGTGATCTAGACTCGTGATGCCTGGTGTTTACGAGAGGGGTGATGTCATTTAGAAGGCGCAAGAAGGGGCTAGAAGGGGCCAGGCGGGGGAATATAAGGAGGGCGGGAGCCAGAGGCAGGGGACAGAAGAATCACCTGGGGAGGAACGAGAAGGACGTCAAGATGTAGGCTGCTGCATGTATGTCGTTACGCTCTGGCCCGCGTTTGCTGGTGTTCCAATAAAGCATCAAAATCAAGAAGTCTCTGCTTGGCCCTGCTCGCTGGCTGATCTATCGTGGAGTGAATGCTGATCCTCGCCGTGGGGTTACCGCTGTAAGCTGTCACAAGTCCGCAGTCGAAGCCGTGGTGTCACAGATGGTGTCAGAAGGTGGGATGCGGACTCACGCCGGAAACTGCGACGAGTGATGGCTGGAGAGCGGCGAGGAGCCGAGCGGCGGAGCCAACGAGCGGGATGCCAACAAGCCAGCAGTGGAACGAGCGGCGCGGGCAGAGGGAGGAGCGGTGACGGCGAGAGCGAGGCTCGGAGGAGAGTCGCGGGATAATGGCGGCGCGACTCCGGAGTGTGGCGAAAGAGCGAGCCGTGGCGGAGAGTCGCAGGATGGTGGCGGCGCGACTTGAGATGGCGGCGAAGGCGGGAGGAGGAGTCGGAGCTGCGGCTGCTCAGTGAGCCGCGCCGCGCCGGCCTGGTGATGCTCGGCGGGCCGCGTATGGTGCCGGAGGCCGCTGGGAGTCGTCGCCGATATGGGGCAGCCATTGTGGTGGCGCCCAATCGGCGCTGGGGCCGGGGAGGGGGCCCGTTGGGGGCTCCCGGCTCGTCCCACCCCGGGAGGATATGACGGCGAAGGCGGGAGGAGAGTCGCAGGATGGTGGCGGCGCGACTCGAGATGACGGCGAAGGCAGGAGGAGGAGTCGGAGCTGCGGCTGCTCAGCAGGCCGCACTGCGCCGGCTTGGCGTTGCTCAGCGGGCCGCGCGTGGTGCCGGAGGCCGCTGGGAGACGTCGCCGATGTGGGGCTGCCGTTGTGGTGGCGCCCCATCGGCAATGGAGCCGGGGGTGGGGGGCCCATTGTGGTTGCCTGGCTCGTCACACCCCAGAGGGAAGTGAGTGCAGAGTGGTAGCGCAGTAGCTGTGGATAGCGGGTGGCACAGTGGTTCGCGCCATAGCCGCAGGGGGGATATCGGTGGCATAGCAGGTAGCGTGACAGCCGCGATGGAGAGCGGTAGCGCGATAACGCGGTGGAGAGCGGTGGCGCAGCTGTTCGCGCCATAGCTGCGGGGGGGATAGCGGTGGCGCAGCGGTAGCGCAGTTGCCGCGGATAGCGGGTGGCACAGCGGTTCGCGTCATAGCTGCGGGGGGGATAGCGGTGGCGCAGCAGTAGCGCAGTAGCCGCGGATAGCGGGTGGCGCAGCGGTTCGCGCCATAGCCGCAGGGGCGGAGAGTGGTTGCGCAGCGGTAGCGTAGTACGCAGTAGCCGTGGATAGCGGGTGGCACAGTGGTTCGCGCCATAGCCACAGGGGGGATAGCGGTGGCATAGCAGGTAGCGCGACAGCCGCGATGGAGAGCGGTAGTGCGATAATGCGGTGGAGAGCGGTGGCACAGCGGTTCGCGCCATAGCTGCGGGGGGGATAGCGGTGGCGCAGCGGTAGCGCAGTAGCCGCGGATAGCGGGTGGCGCAGCGGTTCGCGTCATAGCCGCAGGGGAGGATAGCGGTAGCGCAGCGGGTAGCGCGATAGCCGCAGTGGAGAGCGGTGGCGCGGCGGTTCATGCCGTGGCCGCGGGGAGCAGTGGCGCAGCGATAGTGCAGTAGCCGCGGATAGCAGGTGGCGCAGCGGTTCGCGCCATAGCCGCGGGGGGGGATAGCGGTAGCGCAGCGGGTAGCGCGAAATGCCGCGGTGGGGAGTGGTGGCGCAGTGGCGCGGTGGAGAGCGGTGGCGCAGCGGTTCACGCCATAGCCGTGGGGGGGATAGCGGTGGCGCAGTGGTTCGCGCAGTGGCCACGGGGGGGATAGCGGTGGCGCAGCGGGTAGCGCAGTGGCCGCGGGGAGCGGTGGCGCGGCAGTTCGCGTCGTGGCCGCGGGGAGCGGTGGCACCTCGATGGCGCAGAGATTGGCGCAGGGGCCGCAGGGGGGGGGAGCGATGGTGCGGCGGTTGGTGTGCTGTGTGTGGGAGAGCGGTGGTGCAGTGGTTGGTGTGCTGCATGTGGGTGAGCGGTGGTGCAGGGGTTGGTGTGCTGTGTGTGAGTGAGCGATGATACAGCGGTTTGCGTGCTGTGTGTATGTGGGTGAGCGGTGGCGCAGTGGTTGGTGCGGTGTGTGTGGGGAGCGGTGGTGCAGTGGTTTGCACGCTGTATGAGTGTGGGGAGCGGTGGTGCAGCGATTAGCGCCATAGCCACGGGGAGCGGTGGCGCAGCGGTTGGTGCGCTGTGTGTGTGTTGGGGGCCTTAACGTGGCGGTGCCGCAGAGTTTGGGGGGGGGGCTTTTTTTTTTTGCTTGGAGGTGATTGCTGGCGGGCAGTTGTGGTCCAAGGACGGACCTAAATGCCCGGGGGGGGGGGAACTGTGCAGTTGGGGCTTTACGGGGCAGACAGTATGGGCTGCGAGGCGACGTCAGCTTCCTGTTGTCGTCCCGCGGTGCTCTCGTGACCTGGTCTCGTGGTCGGAACTCGTGATCTAGACTTGTGACGCCTGGTGTTTACGAGAGGGGTGATGTCATTTAGAAGGCGCTAGAAGGGGCTGGAAGGGGTCGCGCGAGGGAATATAAGGAGGGCGGGACACAGAGGCAGGGGACACAAGAATCGCCTGGGGGGGAATGAGAGGGACGTCAAGATGTAGGCTGCTGCTCGTATGTCGTTACGCTCCGGCCCGTGTTTGCTGGTGTTCCAATAAAGCATCAAAATCAAGAAGTCTCTCCTCGTCCCTGCTCACTGGCTGATCTATCGTGGAGTGAATGCTGATCGTCGCCGTGGGGTTACCGCTGTAAGCCGTCACAAGTCCGCAGTCGAAGCCGTGGTGTCACAGTAGAATGAATACAGTATGACATGTTGTTGTGTAATTTTCAAGACAATACCATTGTGCAACAGTATTTCTCTCAAGAGCTGCTCTTTTGGGATAGCCGTATCTAGTGTTTCGCCTTTGTTCGTGATGTATTGCCTGCCTGACTTTGCCTCCAACTCGAGAGAGAGGAGGAAGGAGGGATGAGGAACTCTGGACACGACAATCCGGAAAGCAAAGCTGCTGAGAGCAATCGAGCCGTGAAAACCTACATCATTGCATTATGTGGTTGTCTCACTGCCAGGAGACTGAAGAGGTAGCAGTTCTGACGATGGTGCCTTTGTTTGACCAGTCGATTACCCATTGTGACAAAAATAGTTTATTATATTTATATGGTAACGCCCTTAACCCAGACGCCCCAGGGCATTGCAAAAGAGAGAGGTGGGGGCAGGAATTCACGTGGTCAACCAGTGCCAAACCACCATGCAGACACTGCATCCTATATATTATAATACTCATGGACAATTAACGAATGCGTTTTAATTGCAGGAAGAAACCGGAGATCACGGAGAAAAGCCATGCAGAACAGGGAGAGAATACACAAACTCTGCACCCGAGGTAGGCATCGAACTACGTCGGTCAGGACCTCTTTTCTGTGAGGCGCAGATATTACCTCTGCGCCACCCTGCCGCTTCAGTAATAATGCAGTGAAAATGTACAATGAACAGCTCCTCTGATTCTCTACACAAGCCATAGATAGCCACAGTCACAATCTGATGCTAAATAATTTCTAACTGTTTTGAAATTTCATAAAAAATTTGTTTCACGGTTATTGTCTCTCTGCTGCAGACAGCGTGGGATGGGAACCATTTACCTTGGCAGCCGTGAGCCGGCGGTGAAAAAAGTTCCAAGTTCGTCATGGCAGCCAGTCTATCTGCACTACAGACACCTAAAATGCCCCACTCCAGAGGAGTAAATGGCGTGACTCGACTCCGGAATATTGCGTTGAGCTGGTGAGCCACTCACTCTAAACACCATCCCACTCCAGAGGAGTAACGGGCGTGACTCGACTCCGAAATATTGCGTTGAGCTGGTGAGCCACTCACTCTAAACACCATCCCACTCCAGAGGAGTAAAGGGCGTGACTCGACTCCGGAATATTGCGTTGAGCTGGTGAGCCACTCACTCTAAACACCATAATGCAAGGCCAAAATAAATATTAATATTACATAAATAAGTTGCTGACATTTTTGAAAAGGAGATCTGAGCTATAAAGCTGTTGCCTGTTTAAACGGCCACTGTCCAGGTTGAGCCGGGTAGGCCAGTTGCCCCCCAGTGGTGGGAGTATTAGAGCAAAATTCGTATGGTGGGATAACCTTCCTAATACCAACCAGAGGGTCTTTAGATCGTAAATTGTCTGGAACCTCGCCCCAGACCTGTTCACCTCGGGAGACCCAAGCGAGAGTGCTAGACTCCAGATTTGTTCACAAAAGGGAGACAATAGCAGGAGCGCTAAGCTGCGGGGGAAACAAATCTGGGATATATGGGAACACGCAAACCCCTCCACCATGATAATATTTCGATCCAAGAGGAGGGGGGACCTGAGTAATAATACTTTAAAAAAAACCTTTACGGAAAGCTATTAAATATTTAGTTTATAGAAATCAGTCTGGTGAAATCTGATAACTCTACGGCGAAATTCCCCAGTGGCTGTGGCAGGAATTGAACCTTTACGTCGGTGGTGAGCGTCATGCTGAGCACGATGTCACCCACCTGCCTTTGCACAAATTGTTGCAGTGACTTTTTTTATTTACGCTTTGGTTTTAAGTGTTGTTGTTGCGTTGGTCATTTCGAACATTTGTTGTGTCGCAGCAATCCCGAGTCCAGAGATTACAAGCTCACTGGATACTTTCTGCTGTAATAACAAACTTCTATACACTGACGTGTTGACGTGGAATTTGTTGGGTAGCATTCACACCTGAGACTTACGGTTCGTGTCTTGACAAAGGATAAACGATTCATGAGCGCAAGCCTCCACACTAACGGAGGAATTGAGAGGCAGCAGCAGATAGCCGCCCTTGAGCCGTGTGTAATGTATTTATTATTTTCCAGCGGTCCATTACACCTCTCTTGCACGCTCATTGCCATGGATGCGATGCGGTGTGCCAACCAAATAAATCCCTATGCAAAGCACAGAGGAAGGAGGTTCATTTAATTATTAAGTGCGATAGAACATCCAACTTGTTCACCGGTAATGGGTTTTCAGGCGCGGTGCATCGTAATCACGTGTAAATAAGGAAAATCCTGAATATGTTTTAACGCCACTGAATTTCATCAGCAGGTTGGGGTCACTATGACAAAGGTTACGGGTGGCTAAATTTCATGAGATTTCAGAATGTGGTTGGGTACAGTCGTGACCAGGCAAGACGATTGTAATTAAGATGGTTGGTTGTGGATCAACTTAGCCTCCCTTAGAGATTAATAGAATCAGTGCGACCCTCCTTGTTTGTAAGTTATATAATCACATATTTGATCGCTGCATCCCCTGATCAGGTTAATTGTTTCTGCAACAGACAATTTGCAGAAATAATGTCCTGCGCTAAGTAGCTTGATTCCCACCTCGGGTGCCTTTCTGTGTAGAGTTGTGTTCTCTCCCCATGTTCTGCGTGAGTTTACTCTGGATTCTCCGGTTTCCTCCCACAACTGAAAAAATAACTATAATTAATTAGTGGTATCCGCAGTTTCCTCCCACCTCTGCGTCATTCTTCAGTTTCCTTGCACCCCTGAGTCGTTCTCTCTTCAAAGAAATACCTTCAATATTTAACGAATACTGTGTGTAATTTGCATTGTATTATTTAGCAATCAGATTTGCGGTTGACATTGAGTCGCTTGCCAAGCCCTCGCCGGTGATTTGGCCACTTGCAACGGCACGCAGTGACCGTTACTGGCGCCCGAAGACACAGGGTAACACACCTTGACTCATTAGGCTTCTTTTCGGGGCTGTTTTAGGGAGGGTCCAGTTCTGCGCTCATTATCTTGTGCGCTCGGAAAAACCTGACGCGTACGAGGAGACCCTCAGATGTACTCGCGCTCGTCTGCTCGCTGTGCTCGCTCATATAACGAAGTCGGCGCCATTTTACGCACATCCAATTTAGATATTGAGGCTCACGGTTGTGAGAAATACTTTTCGATGTTTTAAGTTGAGGTGGCGCATTATACGCGAGGGAGACATACGGTCTGCTTGTTTATCTTACAAATGGCAATCTTCATGACGCCCATGAGAATGTCGAGCCATGCATCGCGTGAGTCTGCGTCTGCATGGAACCCCTTGGCACGTGGTGGGGCTCTTGGTTTTAGTTTCAGCAGGTCAACAGGATGGATACGGGCTGACCTGGCTCTGCTGGTGAGGCCACATGAGTCGAGGCCAATCTAGACTTTGTTCGTCTTGAGACGATACCGCTGGGGCTTTGCGCTCCCAGAGGGCCATGCAATTGACCGGTAAAGTGCAAAACATTTGTATTTTATGTGCCAAGACCAATATCTGAGGGGAGCATTGTTTGTTTGTTGATGTCACTGTTCGGATATTGAATCACGTTCGTGAGCGGCTTAGATTGCCAGAGTGACGTATCGCCCTTCCCTGTCAGCGGCACTCAGCCGGCCGCGAAGCTCACGTCCCCTGCTGTGACGGGGGCCTCTGTGGGCAACCACACAGCGGTGCTCCGTTTTATCTACGCAAGAAGGATTATTGGCTGCGTTCACGCCTTGTCAGGGATTTGTTAGAACTCACAACCTACAATTGCGATTCAAGCTGTATGTCTCGGACATGCCACAATATGTATCCCAGTCTCTTGATTGTAAACCCGATGAAATAAAATAAACTTGAGCTTGACAAAGCTCTGCACGGCCGCCCTTTGCGCGCCTTTATACAAACTGATGACTTCGGTTCAATTAACCGCTCACATTCAAAACAAATAGATTACTTTTCCTTGTACGGCTAGAAAAGGGTGCCGCACACGGAGCTTCATTGCACGTAGTCGCAAACTCATGGTGTTCCATTTGCAGCTGCCCTCTTTTCCCAACTTGTTGCTCGGCTATCTGCAGGGGGTTCTGGTAATGAAAGGCATGTTTCACTTAATAATGAAACTAGCAGAACAAACTGCTCCGTTTGATTAACTAGTGTATCCGCCAAGCTTTGTAAGATGTCTCAGGGTTTCATTCCAGCACTGTTCCGATCACTTATGCCCAATGAATTTTAATGAGGTGTAATTATAACCCCCACTCGACTCCGAGTCTTAGTGAGGCCACACCTCGTGTTGCTACTTGCAGCCTCCCAGCTGCCTCCTGCTCTGACTGCAGTGGAGGGAATAGCACTCGACTGTCCAATCTCTGAGACATTCGTTTGAAGCGTGTGTGATCTAATATTAAGTGGCGATCCATGACCTGCACACGCTCAATGCCACACTGTAGCCCAAATCGTCTTCTAATTGGTCTCCCAGATCTAAATTGTATCTGTAAAGCAGAGGCAAGGGTTATGTTCGACCATGATAGTACAATTTTGGAGGGGTGAATGTAACCGGTGGCCATGGTAATGAGTTGTACATACGCCTGGTCGCACATATTAAAATGCTGTAGTGTCAGCATGGACACGCCCACCCTTGCAGAAGCGTTCCTCAGTGTGAGTGATTCATGATAGAGGACTGTGGAGTTTTGATGTGGCTTTGTATGTTGGTGAGTGTGTTTAAAGGTGCTGCGTCTGCAGAGTGAATAAATATCATCATTTCGAGAGAAGATACGTGTGGAATCAAGTCCTTGTGGTGGAAAAAGAGTAACGAGTGTCGGCGGACCAGGAGCGGTGCCTACGGAGCTTTACCATCAGAATCAACCCCTCGCCACGTGTGCACACACGCGTGCGGAGTTCATCTGTTGTCTGACATTCTCGCTGGCCTAGGCGCCAGCCTGCAGTCTCTCATGCGATCGGCGGCCGTATCGTTGCTATCAATAGTGCAGGTTGGCGCCGGTTACACTCGCTTTACAAAACTATAATCGATTAATTTATCCGAGAGGACCACTGACGCGGCTGCTGTGGTATTGGCCTTCAGCGCTGCTTGTTGCATAATGGAATGCAATGACTGATGCGATGTGCAAAGTAACATAAATATCCCGCGTAAGTTAAACATTTACATCATCAAGCGGATGCTACGAGGGATGCTCTGCAGAGAGAGCGGCGCGGTGGCGCAGTGGGCAGCGCTGCCACCTCACCCGGCTCGTGTGTCTTCCTCTGCGGAGTTTTCATTTTCTCCTCGAGTCCACGTGGGCTTTCACCGAATACTCAGATTTCCATATCGAAAGAAAAGTTGCCTAAGTTAATTGTCCTGACAAAATTGCCCTTGTGACGTAATATTGTATAACTTGCCTACCCCTCTTTGCTGGACAACTGTGAAAAAGAGCTGCATAGCTCAACGGTTCCTTTCAACTTCAATAAACAACAGATTGAGCTGCTCACAACGGTGAGTGCTCTGCGTTGTCTTCCACCCAGGTTGTTGTGAGCAGCCTTGCAGCGCAACCACTCCCACCCACTGTCACGTGACTGCGACTCATTACATTTGTTTAACACCTAGAACGCCTGAGGATGCCTCCGTGGGAGGCGAAACGTCGCCAAGGAGAGAGGAGGAGCGCTCGACACGGCTACCCTGAAAAAAAGACGGATTTGGAAAGCAATCATGAATACTGGGAATCGTTTTCACAGTGGGCTTTTGTTTTCAAGTTGTGTGTGCGCTTTAGATAGCCACTGCATTTATTCAATGTGAAATTCATTTAGTCAGGTGTCAATGTTTCCCTTGCATAGATGAACATCGTGGTAGAGTGGATTCTGAGCCAGTGCTGGGCCTCTCCTAGGTCTCACTTGGGCTCTAATGAGCATCTGGCATTGTGCACTCATCAACAGTGTGGGGAGATAAAGGCGGCTGGGAGTAATTGTCACCACATCATCCCCTCACGCGCATTTCTGGATTTAACAGAGACTCGGCAACAGCACTCACCTGAACACGGAAAGGCTGTGTGCTTGTGTACATGTATAATATTAGTGGCAGTGTTATCTAGAGCTGTATTGGGTCTCCTCTTGGTTGACTCAGCCTTAAATCAGAACTGGCTACATCACAAAAGGTGGTTGGGATGGATACACTCGTTTTCATTTCTTGGTACTGAGCCAGTGATGGTAATTAAACTTTCCATTTTATAGAGGCCAGCCTCTGTACAAAACAAGTCCTGCTAACTGTAGACACATTGATACTAATTTCATTCACCTTCGAGCGATGGGACACTGAGTAAACCCTAACGGTTTTGAACTTACGATCTTCAAGCAGTGAGCTGAGTGCTCTGCACCTGGATAATACACAAGCAATATTCAGGAGTTTCAATTCCCCGGGAACGTTCGACAAAGTGCTGCTCCCATGCTATAAAGAGCAATGTCTGTCACGTGATGTGCAATCTAAAATAATTCCAAGGCGCCGAAAGTAAGACGTATTTCACTATCCCTCATCTATTCTGCAATACACCTCAAGTCAAATATCCTTCCCTTGAACCGTAGGAAAACTATAATGTCTCTCCAATACACGCTCCTGCATTTGCAAGGCCAGTGGTGGCCCCTGATGGCCTGAAGTGCAGCCCCTGTCGTGCGGCTCACGACAATATACATTCCTTAAGTATTTCGCTTCATGTTAGTTTTCGTTTCTAATAAGCCTGTATAGTTGTATTGTATACGCAGTCTTCAGTTTAGTTATGAAACACGTTTACTTTAAGAATTCGTTTCGCTTGTGTTGCAGGCAGCGTGGCAGCTCTCACGCTGATGCCTTATTGGTGAAAGTGCCCCCCCCCCTCTGAAAGTAGTGGAGATCACTGTTTTGGACTGGTGGGTAAAATTCTCTACAGGTCCAAATAAACGCACTTCCCAGATCAAACGTGCAATGGTTCTCAGCTTTGTATCTGAGCCTGCAGCGGAATTTCAACATTCCCATGGCACGGGTCAGTTTCTTCACAGGAAACACAGCAATTAATGAGAATGATTCTCAATAGCTGTTTTCAGGGTTTTCGTGTCGAGCGTTGCTCATCTCTCCTTCCCCACGTTCCGCCTCCCACGTTTTAAGGTGAAATGTCGTGAAGGAGTAACGAGGAGCGCTCGACGTGGCTGTTCCGAAATAGAAGCTCTTGCAATTTTCACACATCGAGCAGTGAAAATCGACATCAACACGACAATTTCTGTAAAGTGGTTAATGTAGCCAGTGCATGCTGTTAATTAATAATATTAATTAATAATTGCATTTATAGAGCGCTTTTCACCCGAGGGTCACAAAGCTCTGCACAGAGCTGCGGAGAGAACGGCACGTCAACAACAACGCAAGAGAAAGGCAAATCAGCAACAATAACTTTTTTGGGGTATTTTTTTTTACAAATCCAAGCTGTGGCGAGAACGCCATGTCAACAACAACATCAGAACAGTTCAACTGAAAGTCAAACAGCAGCGACAAATCATTGGACATAAATTCAGCAAAAAATAAATAATTTCTTAAACAAACACGGAAGGAACATATGTTCCCGAGCAGGTGCGGATCGGAAGAGAGCCAACATCCTGGCACGGCGCCACTGAGCCGCATCAACAGTCCAAGACGGAGGAGGGAATAAATGTTCACAAGCCGGCGCAAATCGGAAGAGTACCAACATCCCAGCACGGCACCACTGAGCCGCATCAACAGTCCAAGCCAGAGGAAGGAATAAATGTTCCCAAGCAGGCGCAAGTCGGAAGTAAGCCAACATCCCGGCACGACAACACTGAGCTGCATCAATAGTTCTAACCAGAGGACTTGAAAACTCTACGGAGCAAGTGAGTCTTGAGATGATATTTGAAAATGCCCAAGGACTCGGCTGAACGAATCTCCAGTGGAAGGGCATTCCAGAGTCTTGAAGCAGCGCGCGAGAAGGCTCTGTCACTCATGGAATGGAAGTGCGACCTGGGCACATGCAGCAAGCCTGTATTGGAAGATCGAAGTAGTCATGTTGAGGAGGGTGCCTAAAGTTGATCACGGAAATATGTCGGAGCTGCGCCAGTGAGAGCCTTATACGTGAGAAGGATGATCTTGAATTCAGTCCTGTATTTAACAGGTAACAAGTGGAGAGACATCAGTACTGGGGATATGTGATCATGGATGGGTGTGTGAGTAAGGACTCTAGCAGCCGTATTCTGCACACGTTGGAGACGATTAATCAGGTAGGCAGGGGTGCCTGGGAGCAGTGCATTTCTGTAATCGATTCGTGAGATGATGAAGCTGTGTATTAGCTTCTCAGCGCCAGCAGGTGACAGGATATTGCGCAGTCTGGCTATATTTCTGAGAAAAAAAGGGTACCTTTGTCACCTTGTTGACATTGCATAGATATAGATTTGGATGTCATCAGCATAGCAATGGCAGCTGAGATTGAGGCTGCGCAGGATACGGCCAAGAGGTTGTAGGTAGATGCTGAAGAGGAGTGGGCCGAGAACTGAACCCTGAGGAACTCCGGACAAATCTCAGAGTTGTGTCCTCCGAGGCTAACAAACTGCTTCTGGTCAGACAGGTAGGAGCTCAGCCAATGCAGGGCACAGCCAGAGACCCCTATACCCTCAAGTCGCTCAAGTAAGATCAGATGGTCAACGGTATCAAAGGCAGCACTCAGGTCCAGGAGGACGAGAATACTTGGCAAGCCTTCATCGGCATCGATAAGTAGGTAATCAACTACTTTTTCCAGAGCAGTTTCAGTAGTATGGCCGAATGTGAACCCAAATTGGAAGGGATCGAGAAGGTCGTTATTAAGAAGGTGTTTCTGGGGTTGTGTGGCTACGGCATGTTCAAGGACCTTAGAGATGAATGGTAGATTTGATACGGGATGATAATGATCAGGGATTTTGCAATCGAGGCCATGTTTTTTAAGCAGGGGGTAACTGCGGCACATTTGAACAGTGGGGGGGACAATACCAGGGTGAAGTGAGTTATTAAACAGATTCGTGACGAACAAGGCAAGGAATTTTAAATTTGCCCAGATGATTTTGGATGGGAAAGGATCCAAGGAGCAGTTTGTGGGCCGGGATCTGGTAACTAAAGAGGAGACCTCGGATCCCATTAATTCGGAAAATTTCAGGAGTTTTAAGGTCAAGGAAGGTGGAGGAACAATTATTGAAGTATTGGTTGGTGATTGAGGCTGGGTAGAGATACGATGGGTTTCAGTTTTTTCAGAGAAAAACTGAATCAACTGATCTGCCTGATCTTTATTAGTGAAGGACGGTGAGAGTGAGTGATTGGTAGGATGAAGTAGTTGATTAATGGTCCAGCAAATAATCTTGGGCTTGTCGCAGGTATCAGCCAGAACGCTGGAAAGATGGCTAGTATGGGCAGTCAAGTGCCTTCCGGTAACAGAGGAGTTGTTCCTTAAAGATTTGACCATGAACGGTGAGGCCAGATTTTCTCCAAGTGCATTCAGCCCTGCATGCATTCACTTTGAGATCCCGGAGTTCAGCAGTATACCAGGGTGATGTTTTTCTGTCTGTGACAGCATGATTTTAATGGGGCCAAATCATCACGTATGCTTGATAGTACATTATTGTAAATTTCTGCTGTCGCATCAGAGGCAGTGAGCACAGGCGGAGAGTGCAGTACTATTGATTGTGGCGGCGAATATGTCTGGAGTGAGGGCGCTAAGGTTACAAAATTGGATTTGGTGATTGGAGATGGAAATGGGAGGCTGTTCTTAAAGATCAAGCCACACAGCGGAATGATCAGACAAACCAGGATCAGTGACGGCCAGGTTGGTTTCCGATATGCCCCATGAATAAACCAAGTCAAGAGTATGGCCGCATCTGTGAGTGGCAGATGTCACGTGTTGAGTGAAACCAAGCGAGGTCAGAGTGGCCATGAGATCCCTTACAAGAGGGCTCTGTAGAGAGTCAACGTGGATGTTGAAATCGCCCAGAATCAGGATTCTTTCAAAACTGGAGCACATCTTAGAAAGCAGCTCAGACAGTTCATTGACAAAAGAAGTGGAGGCTCCAGGTGGGCCGTAGAGCAGCACCATCTTCACAGGTTGAGCCGACCTCCAATCCAGAAACATATGCTCGAATGAATTGACAGAATTGGTCGGATGTCGGCAGACACATGGTGGAGAAATGCTAGGCTGCCACTACGGCCATTTGAACGAGCCTTCTGATGGAATGTAACATCTCACGGTAGGGCCTGATTCAATGTGAGAAAATCATTTTGATGGTGCCAAGTCTCTGTTAGGCAGAGCAGGTCCAGAGAATTGTTCAAGATCAGCTCGGAAATCAGTGGGGCTTTTTCTGCGTTCAGAGAGCGCACATTGAGCAGGGTAAAGTGGCTTTCGTTTGTAGGCAATGTTATTGCTGGAAGAGGGTCACTAACCAGCGGTATTTTAATCAAGCAACGTCAAGCTGCAAACGGTCTAACTTGTTTATTCCTCGGTAGCCAATATATAGGACTTAATACGGGAATGGGGGTAGGGAAATCAATTGTAGGCAGGTTAATGAGATTTTTGTAGCCGGCACCCCAATGGCTGTAACGAGGGCGTCTATGTATCCTAAGCTCATGGAAAATAGCCAGAAGGCTGGGGTTACAAGGAATTGATGAAGGAATCAAGCTCTTTAGAGCTTCGGAAGTGTAGGTTATCATTTCGAACAGGGGTCGGAGCTCAACTCTGGGGACAATGGGCGCAAGTAAAGGCGACACCCAGGATGTGACATCACTACACTATAGACTCTATGGATAACATAGACTATAGAGAGTATGTACAGACTGTATGGACTCGACCATTTGTATAGACTAAAGATTAATATATAATCAAAAGACTACACTCAAATGACTATTGACTGTATGTATAGACTGTATAGTGTGTAAGGTACGTGTGGTATGATATGTAATTGGAATATTCTCATCTCATTATCTGAAACCGCTTAATCCTATATAGGGTCACGGTGAAGCCGGAGCCTATCCCGGAAACACAGGGCGCAAGGCAGGAATACACCCGACGACGGGACGCTGGTCCATCGCCGGGCATTGCGGGACAATTTTAGTCTGCGAGCCAATCAACCTATCCAGGAGCATGCTTTTGGACTGTGGGAGGAAACCGGAGTACCCGGCGAAAACCCACGCGGACACGGGGAGAGCATGCAAACTCCACACAGAAAGGCACCGGAGCCGAGAGACTCGAACCCGGGACCTTCTTGCTGTGAGGCGTCAGCGCTAACCACTGCGCCACTTTAAGAATACACTAAATACTGTATTTAAATACTTTATACACGATGAATTTTACATGTAAGGACAGTACTGACTGTAATAATAGACTGTATGTAGTTAGAATATTGACGGCATAATTCATGATGATTGCTTCGAAAAGCTGCTCTCTCGGGACAGCCGCGTCGATGGCTCTCTCTCCTCTCCTCGCGACGTTTCGCCTCACACGTTGGAGGCATCCTCAGGCGTAGTGTGCGCGGCTTCTATTGTCTTCTTATATGTGTGGGTGTGATGCGTGTGTTCTTTGTTGTGTGAGTCCGCTTCTAAGTCACCTTGACACTAATTTCCATATCCTATTCCCACCCCCGGAACTGTGATTTCTCCCTCCCTGCTTTGTCTGTGGCTAGTCCCCTAATTTCCATCTCATGAAAAGATGCCCCTCACACAATTAGACGATCCCTTTCTGATGTCCTGTATTCCTGACTTCATCACAGACTTTATTTAAATACTTTATATACATTATGCGATTACTGGAACAGACCTCGTGGACAACGTAACCAGAATATTGACTTTAATATGACACTATAGGCTATATTTATAGACTGTATATAAAAGAAAAAGGCTATATATATATACACACACACACACACTAAATACTGTATGAAGGACAGTACTTGCTGTAATTAAATATAAGTGATTAGAATAGAGTGTGGTAATGCACTATAGACTATATTTAAAAACTGTCCATATAATATATTATGTGAATATATTAACACACTGAGTGGATATGTAAATATAATATTTTGTGCCTGAGAGGGAGCAATTAAGAACGCGCAACGGTGGCCAAAATAAACAATAGGACAATGCAACAGCAGATTGGGCAATGAAGCATTGTGTGTGGAGGGTTGAATGAGAGAGAGAGAGAGAAAGTGGGGATCAGCGTGTCATTGTGGTACGAGGAGGTGATTGTGTGTGCGTGTGGTACAAATATTGATAACGATGATCCTGGAAGCACTTGAGATAAAGTTGAGACACGAGGCAGGCTTCAAACCCACACTGCAGAGAAGGCCCCAATGTATTATCCATCCATCCATCCATCTTCATCCGCTTTATCCGTGCCGGGTCGCGGGGGC
>JAZEWT010000010.1:14112718-14131345 GCA_036362905.1 Mordacia mordax
AGCTGGAGGAAGTGTCTGGGGTGAAGGAAGTCTGGGCATCGCTGCTTAGACTGCTGCCCCCGCGACCCGGCACCGGATAAGCGGAAGAAGATGGATGGATGAATGGATAGATGAGGAATTAATCTTGAGTCTCAAGACGGTGTTTTTTTTAAAGTCGGGTTCTCATGCATTGGTATGTTTGCACAGTTCCTCTTATGGAGCGGTTTGTGAATAGAATCGGATGGATCCATGTTGAGAGAGTGAGTCAATATTCGTGTTATCTAGTCCCCGCCATTTCAACCGAGGGATCGTAACCCATCAGTTGGCCGCGAGTGCCACCTAGTGGTCCGTGGAGACCAGGCCCGAGTGGGTCAAGTAAGCCTTGAGGTGCAAAATGTTGAAAACTCCTGCGCTAGTTCATCCATTAAAGAGTCCACCCATGAAATACTGAACATTGGACTAGCGTCCCAAAGTCGGTCCTGCCATCTCCTGGCTGCCTCTCAGCACTGAGGTCACCACCTGTGCTGTTATTTTTTTTTGTCCAGAATCGTCCGCCGTTTCGAGTCCTCTGTCTCGGGATTGCTGTGCGTTTTCCTGGTGCAAGTCTATTGTCCCGTTGCACGTCGTGTACGCTCCGCACCGAGTCTCACCACGCCGCGTGTCTCTCACACGGAGCCGCCAGTCATCATCCGTCGCGCCACGCGCGGCCCGAGCAATTAAACCGTGTAGTCGGTTTTTCACGTAGATTTTAACGGCTCGATGTATAAGAGCTGTTCTTTCAGGATGACCGTATCGAGCACTCTTCATCTCTCCATTGCTTTTTAAGAGCAATCCCTGTGTCGTCGGTAAGCCAGACGATCGAATATTCGTCCCAGGTCTAGAAAAAAGTTTATATCGATGTCCGGAGGAGGTAAGTGCTCCCATTATCTATATGAGGGTCGATAAAGAGAGCACATACTTTCTGGGAACTCAACAGTGAGCACGTTATGGGCAAAGTGAGGGCTGCCTCAGGAATCATCCAGAGCTGGGGGGCACGATTGGAGAAACCCAGAGCTCACTGCTGCGCCCTCTGTGCGTGTCGATCGGAACAGCAGCTCCCAATTCCTTGCCAAGGTGTGGAGGGGGGGGACTCTTGTGCAAAATGTTATTATGATTATGTAGGTTTTCGATGTATTGTTTTCCTCAACACGGCTATCCCGGCTATTCCGAATGAACAGCTCTGGAAAGCAATTCCTAATTCTCGAAATATCATTAGCTGCTAAGGTTGCCCTGCGATGTACTGGGGTCACATCATGGGTATAGCTCTGCCTTGCGCCTTGTGCCTGCCGGGATAGGCTCCGGCCCCCCACAACCCTGTACAGCACTTATCGGGTATTGATAATGATGATGTAAAAAAGGAGAGGCTTGACCCATTTTTCTAGCAATAATAGTGTTAAGTTCTTTAAAACACCAAATAGACACTTTCATAAAGTGTCAAGTTTGCAACAACCACACACGTTGGTGGTAAATACTGCAAACAACATGCTTTGATAATCTCATCTCATTGTCAGAAACCGCTCAGTCCTGTAAGGGTCGCAGTGAGCCGGAGCATATCCTGACAGGCACAGGGCGCAAGGCAGGGATATACCGACGATGGGACGCCAGTCCATCGCCGGAAGGTTTTTACCATTTCTGGCAATTATACAGGTGTTCAGATTTTAAAACACCAAATAGACACCTTTCATAACGTGTCTAGTTTGCAAAAGCCACACATACTTGTGGCGAAATATGCAAACAGGAAGCTTTGATAACGGATGCATTGTCCTTTAAACTGATTGGCCCACACCAGACATGGCTTTCTTTTGAGCCTGATTGTCAGTGTTAGGCAAATGTTGTCAAAAGGCAGTCAGCTCAGGACAATACAATATCAATGCTTAGTAGCTCAGGTCAAAATCTATATCCACGCAAAGTCATCCATCAATGCATCTGGTCTTTGAATGTCATCCTCACTGTCAACCGTGAAGGCCTGGCTCAATTCAAAATTTCTGAAACGAAATGGCGACAAAACAGAAGTTTTGCTTGTCGGAGCTCTACACCAATTGTCCAAGGCTCAACCTATACAATTGATGCTTGACGACCAGACCATTGAAGTTGCTAATGCAGTCTCGTGACGAAAGTAGCCTATTTTCATTTCAGAAATATAGCCAGACTGCACAACATCTTGTCACCTGTTGATGCTGAGAAGCTAATACACTTCTTCATCTCCTCACGAATCGATTACTGCAATGCACTGCTCCATGGCACCCCTGCATACCTGTTCAATCGTCTCCAACGTGTGCCGAATGCGCTCCTGGAGTCCTCACTCGCACACCCATCCACGATCACATATCCCTAGTACTGATGTCTCTCCACTAGTTACCTGTTAAATAGAATCAATGAAATCCATTTTTTTTTGGGTCAGGCCACGTAAAAAGTTATAGATTATAAAATAGTGTCGTTTAACCCTCCACCACCCGACACGACCAATCAGCAAGGGGTTGTCACGTTGAACAGAAGACGCGCCAATTCCTTTACTGTCTCAGCACACCGGTGTGTTGAAAAGCGACCCCACAATATGCCTTTCTGTGTGTGCAAACTCCACACAGAAAGGCACCCGAGCCAAGATTCGAACCCAACACCTTCTTGCTGTGAGGCGACATCGCTACACACTAGGCCACCGTACCGCCCGTAACTATTATTATCTTCTATATAATGTACCAGGTGTCGATTATTATTGATAATATTGGTCACGAAAGCCTTCGTGTTAAATAGAAGATTGAATTCAAGATCCTCCTTCTTACTTACAAGGCTCTCACTGACGCTGCTCCGACATACATTCGCGACCTACTTCAGACACCCTCTTCAACACGACAACTTCGATCCTCCAATGCAGGTTTGCTGCAACGTGCCCAGGTCGCACTTCAATTCGATGGGTGACAGAACCTTCTCACACGTTGCTCCAATACTCTGGCATGCCCTTCTACTGGAGATTCGTTCAGCTGAGTCCTTGGGCATCTTCAAATCTCGTCTCAAGACTCACTTGTTCCCTTAGGCTTTCAAGTCCTCTGGCTAGGACTATTGATGTGGCTCAGTATTGTCGTGCTGGCATAATGGCTCTCTTCTGACTTCTGTCTGCTCGGGAACATTTATTCCTTCCTTGTTTGTTGCAAAATTGTTGTTTTTAATCGCTTCGTTCATGTCCTTCTAAAATTTGTTGCAACTATTTAATATTTAGTTGAACTGTTCTGATGATGTTGACATGCTGTTCTTTCCACAGCTCGGATTTGCAATTTAAAAAAACCTCTAAAAAAACGTTATTGCTGATTTGCCGTTCTTATCTCGTTGTTGATGTGCCGTTCTCTCCGCAGTTCTGTGCAGCGCTTTGTGAGCCTCGGGTGATTAGCACTCTCGAAACGCAATTATTATTATACGAAAATTTTTACATTAAAACATTTCCAAATATACGTATTATAAACATTTTTAATTTTGCATTTTTAAATTATAGTTGAAAGTAAGATCATATTTTACATGTTGTTCGGCAGCAATGTGTATATAAAAAAAACGTTATTGTTGCTGATTTTCCGTTCGAGTATAGTTGTTGGCGTGCCAACAACAGCTCTGTGCAGCGCTTTGTGATCCTCGGGTGAAAAGTGCTATAAAAATGTAATTTTTATTACATTATACAGAAGATCTGCATAGGTTAATTGGCTTTCAGACTAAATTGCTCGCAGTGCCTGGTGATGGACTGGCGTCCTATCGTGGGTATATCCCTGCCTTGCGCCCTGTGTCTGCTGGGATAGGCTCCGGCTCACCGCGACCCTGTACGGCACTAAGTGGTTTCTGACAATGAGATGAGATGAGATAATAGCTACCTGGTACATTATATAGAAGGTAATATTAGTTACCTGGTTCATTATATAGTAAATAATAGTTATCTGGTACATCATATAGTAGATAATAATAGTTACCTGGAACATTATATATAAGGTAATATTAGTAACCTGCTTCATTATATAGTAAATAATAATAGTTACCTGGTAAATTGAATAGTAGATAATAATTACCTAGTACATTATTTAATAGATAATAATGGTTACCTGATACATTATATAGTATATAATAATGGTTACCTGGTACATTATATTGAAGATAATAACAGTAGCCTGGTACATTATATAGTAGATTATAATAGTTACCTAGTACATGTTATAACAGGTAATAACAATAGTTACCTGGTACATCATATAGTAGATAATAATATTCACCCACCTAGATCATCCAATTATTTTGTCAGTCAACTGTCTGAGCCGCTTTCTAAGCTGTGCTCCAGTTATGAGATGATCCTGATACTAGGAGATTTCAATATCCATGTTGACTCTCTAAAGAGCTCCCTTGCAAGGGATCTCATAGTCACTCTGAACCCATTTGGCTTTATTCAACACGTGGCATCTGCCACTCACAGATGTGGCCATACTCTGGACTTGGTTTGCTCAAGGGGCATATCTGAAACCAACCTGTTCATCACTGGTCCTGCTCTGTCTGATTATTCTGCTGTGTGGTGTGATCTTCATGTACCGCCACCCATTGCCATCATCAAGCACCAAATCCAATTCTGAAATCTGAACGCCATCACTCCATACATATTTACCGCTGCAATCAATAGCTCATCACTCTCAACCTCGGCTCATTCTGCCTCTGATGCGACAGTTGAAACTTAGAACAGCCTGCTGTCAGGCATGCTGGATGACTTGGCCCCATGAAAATAACCCTTGCCCAAGGCAGAAAACCATCCTCTTAGTATGACAATAATAATAATTGCATTGCTGGAGCGCTTTTCACCCTATGGTCACAAAGGGTGAAAAGCACGAATAGCCAAGTGAACTTGGATAAAATTTGGCTTCACCTATTATCCTTTCACATCCAAACTCATCCGGACAAACTTCAAATTCTTTGCCACCTTTGTCACTAATCTCATCAATAACTCACTTCGCTCCGGCATTGTTCCCACACTGCTCAAAAAACCTGGCTTTGATTTAAACATCCTTGATAATTATTGCCCCATTTCAAATTTACCATTCCTCTCGAAGGTCCTTGAACGTGCAGTAGCCGTGCTACTCCAGAAACACGTACTCAAAAATGACCTCCTCGATTCCTTCCAATCTGGATTAAGATTCGGCCATAGTACTGCAACTGATCTGGTCAAAGTAGTTAATGACTTACTTTCGCTACTGATGAAGGTGTGCCAAGTTTTCTTGCCTGGATCTGAGTGCTATCTTTGATACCGTTGACTACCCTAGCTAACTTAAACGACTAGAGTGTATAGGGATCTGTCGCCCGTACTGAGCTCCTACTTCTCCGACCAGAAGCAGTTCATCTTCCTCGGAGGACAAAACTCAGAGACCCATCCTGTTTTATCCAGAATGCCTCAGGGTTCAGTTTTCGGCCCACTCCTCCTCAGCATCTACATACAACCACTTGACCATATCCTGCTGCAGCCTCAATCTCAGCTAGCATTGCTCTGCCATTGACATCCAAATCTATAGTCACACAAAGCCATCCATAAATGAGTCTGGTCTTTGCATGTCTTCCTCACTGTCAACTGTGAAAGCCTGGCTCAACTCAAATTTTCTCAAACTAAATGGCGACAAAACAGATATATAGTTTATCGGAACTCCACATTAATTGCCCAAGTCTGAACTCATCCAATTGATGCTTGACGAACAGACAATTGAAGTTGCCAAGGCAATCCGCAGTCTAAGATTGACTCTTGATTCCTCACTCAGCTTCAAGACAAACATCAACAATGTGACGAAGGTAGCCTATTTCCATCTCAGAAACATAACCAGATTGCACAACAGCCTGTCACACTCTGCTGCTAAAACGCTAATACACATCATAATTTCTTCACAAAACGACTATTGCAATGCACTACTCCCTGGCATCCCTGCCTACCTGATCAATCGTCTCCAACGTGTGCAGAATGCGGCTGCTAGAATCATCACTCACACATCCGTCCACGATCACATATCCCCAGTATTGGTATCTCTCCATTGGTTACCGGTTAAACACAGGATTGAATTCAAGATCCTCCTCTCCTACAAAGCTCTCACTGGCGCTGCTCTGACATACATCTGTGACCTACTTCAGACACCCTCCTCAACATGACAACTTCAATCGTCCAATACATGTGCCCAAGTCGCACTTCTTTTCGATGGGTGACAGAGCCTTCTCGCGCGCTGCTCCCAGACTCTGGAATGCTCTTCAATTGGAGATTCGGTCAATTGAGTCCTTGGGCATCTTCAAATCTCGTCTCAAGACTCACTTGTTCCGTAAGGCTTGCAAGTCCTCTGGCTAGGATTGTTGTTGTGACTCACTGTAGTCGTGCTGGGATGATGGCTTGCTGTCGACCTGCACTTTGTTGTTGACATGACGTTCTCACTACATCTCTGTGAGGCGCTTTGTGAACCTCGGGTGAAAGGTGCTCTAGAAGTGCAATTATTATTATTGGAAAAATTACCTGCAACATTTATTGTAATAAATAATAATGGTTACCTGATACATTATATAATAGATAATAATTTGCATGGTACATGAAATAATAGGTAATAATAATAGTTACCTGGTACATTATATAATAGGTAATAATAATAGTTACCTAGTACATTATACAGGATCGCCTTTGACTCAAGGGTCCTAAGGCGCTGGGGTGGAGAGGAGCAGGAGGCACCCGCGGACTCACCAAGCGCCAATTCCCCAGACACTGCGTTCGTTGTTATTATAATTGTTGTGATGTTTTCGGCCGATTAATTAACAAGTGGGTTTTTTTGCTTGTGGGAGGAAACCAGAAAACTCGGAGGAAATCCACGCCGAACAAGGGAGAGAATGTACAAACGCCAGAGATAAAAGCATTCGAGGCGGGAAGCCAACAACGACGTAGGTGTTAGCACTGCACAGCCGGCCTGCCCCCACTCGCCTGCCTGTCATTATAACATGGATGGTCCACTTGTCTCAGTCAGGTTTAATTTAAGCCTTAAGGAACCGAACACGAGGAGAGAACACGCAAATTCCACACAGAACGGCACCCGAGCCGGGAATCGAACCCAGGGAGTTATAGCTGTGAGGCGGCAGCGCTACTCACCGCACCACTGTGCCACCCACATTATCCGTGTCATTGACTAAGTAGAGCACAGCTTTCCCTTGAGAAAGGGCGAGCAATGACATTTAACCATTTACAGTGCAGAAATGTGTTCTCAACCACAGACTATCATTACATCATTAGAAATGTGAATTATGTAACAACACAATAGTGCCCGAAACACACCATTGGAGGATGCTATAAATGCATAAAGAATAACGAAACAGAAAAGCACAATAGGTTATACAGCATTGCGTTATTTACATACAACACGTGCAGGATTATGGGCAGTTTGTATGTTAAAATAAGATTTTTGCTTTTAAGGAGATTAACCCTGCAACTGCAATACATAGATATAATGCCCTGTAATCGATGAACGTTTACGATTATTATTAGAGGATCTCCTGCACTGGGGTGTTTGTCACTCCGTTGTGTGTTACAAACAACGCTCACGGAGCCACACAGATGGATTCAAGAATTCATTACCGTACTGCCGTTTCCTGGCCACCTCATAGCCCACGCCCTGTACCATGTGGTATTCCTAACTCTCTGGTGCCCTCAATATAACCCAGAAGAGCAGCCGTAGTCGCCTGTGATACCTGTTCAATGTGTGTTAGTCTCCCATGACATTGCTCAGAGTGTCCACCGTGTTGGGTTCGTGAGCTCTGATGACATGTGGCACATTCGGGATGATAAAAAAAAACCCCACTAATTAATTAATTGGCCGATACCATCACAATATTTAGGAAGCAGTGAGTAGCGAATGTTGGCTCCAGCTGACCACGTGGCTGCCTTCCGATTCCCTGCCGCTCTGCGGGTTTCTTGTGGGTCATTCTCTCTCATACTCTTCGGCATTGAAGGAATATTCGGGGAACGTTATAAATTGTTACTATTATTTTTTTTTGGTCGAAAGTGAGTGAGTGAACCAAGCACACAAACACACAGTGAAGCGGCAATTACTCAATGCGTTACTGCTCCGGGTACTTCCACTGAATCCTGCTGGAATTGAGAGAGGACAATATAACAATGGTGCCACGACAGACTCAAGTGCCTGTGTATACACTCCTATACATTATACATACAGCACCAGCGCATTGATTTACTGCGGCAAGGTCTCAAAGAAGCAACACATCCCACAAGACTTCGGAACACTGGGTTGTACGCAGATGCTCGTGCATCTGGATTCATGAGCCCCTAACGTACTCTGCTGTGTTCTCATGCTTCCCAAATGTTGTTTTAACCCACGGAAGTTTAAGTCTTGAAATGGAGGATGCATTTGCAGCCCCGCATCAGTCTCATAATTATCAACGAAGCATCAGGGTAACGATATTTTTCCGGTTTCCTAACAAACCTCCTCATTCAGAGAACCCGTATGTGTGACCTTCGAGCGTTATCTCCTTCACTCCGAGGGTTTTCTCCAGCCCTTTTCAGTTTCCTCACAGACGCAAACTACTCACTGGTAAAGGAATTGGCAAACTCGCCACTGTAAGGACTGTCATGAGAAAAAATGCATTTTTAATCCTCGATGAATTTTAATATAACACATACATTTTACATAAAAATTCAGGTCTCCAAATCAAAGAGTTACCCTCCACTGTATGCTGCAGCAACTTAAAGCCCAGAGTACAATCTGACTTTCTTATGCAATTCACTGGGGTTCAATGCCTCATTGCAACTCGAACATCCAACCAACAATCATAATATAATTAAAAATGCGCCACGCAAAGTCCACGCCTGGTCATGGATAACCACGCGGATACAGAAGACGTGAGAAAGCCGAAGAAAGGTGAGGGAAAGGCAGCCACGTGGTTAGCTGGTGCCAACATTTGCAAGACACTGGGTCCTATGTGTTATAATTATTGTTTTGGGCCATTACAATAACGAGGGTTTTTTGCTGTGGGAGAAAATAGGATAATCCCCAAGAAAGTCCTGACCGAAGCAGTTAGAATCCCGTCTTAGGCGCATTTCAGTGCGGAGTTTGTGTGATCTCCACCCTCAACTTTCTCCCACAAGCAAAAAACACTAATTAACTGGTCGATGATATACAGGAATTAGTGTCTGGCGAGTTGGCGCAGGTTAATTGCCTAACTGCCGCCCCCGTATCCATGCTCCGTCTATGCTCGAGCGTGGAATCTATGAGCATTAAAAATTGTATTATTATCAACATAATTTTGAAGACTGTATAGCTGCTGGACTTTTAGGAGAAAGAGAGTAAAAAGAAAGTGTGGACTGTACTAATGTAGGTTTTCACAGCTCTATGCATGAGACCTTGCTGTCCCAATCTGCTCTTTCGGGGTAGCCGTATCGAGCGCTCCTCCTCTCTCCTTCACGAAGTTTCGCCTCCCACGTTGGAGGCATCCTCAGGCGTTGTGAAACTGATTCGGTTTCGGCACGCCGTTCTCAAAACTTTGAGAGACTTGGAGACTGCCGTTCGGAGACTGGCTCCACAAGGCTATCCCAAAAGAACAGCTGTGAAAGGCAGCTTAGAGAGTTTGACTCTAGGAGCGCGTCCCGCGCTGCCGGTGATGGGAAGGGAGCACGGGGTGGGGGTGCGAGGGGGGCCGCGATTGCCTCCTACTCCTCCCCACTTCCCGTCTCCGCACGCTCTCACGCCCCGCTCGCTATACAAGCGGCCTCCGCGGGCAGAGCCCGCACACAGGGTCGGGAGCGCGTCCCGACGCTCCGCACTCGTGCCTCGAGCAGGAGATCCGCCGTCCGATTAAACACACGCGCGACAAACGCGACCGGCGGTCGAAGTCACAGGACTCCGTGGAGGTAGATCGATGGAGGTGCGGGGATGAATCTGTATTTTCGAAGACGCATTTGAAGTTAAATAAAGATATACATTTCCGCACGTGTGAAATGTATTTCGGGGTAGTGTAGCGTTTAAGGCTTTACAGAAAATCGCATTGGAAGATTTGTATTTTTTTGTGTAGGTCGCAAGTGGTGCAAACCATGCCATCGATAATGTGTTTCATCTCTCATTATTACTTCCCTTCATCCTAGAGCTCGATTGTAATTTTTACCACAAAGCGTGAACAACCACACCGGTAGCGGGTTCGTCGCTGTGACCGTCTTCGACAATCGTCTTCGCTGTCACGAAAGGCGACTTCACACATCTATGGGGTGCGCGCAGTGAGTTGACGAATCGGTCGCGACCAGAGCACCGCGTTGCGCACGAAGATGCGACCTTGGCAAGCGTTATTCCGAGCAATCGTGCTTATGGCCGTGTGGCCAGGACGCTGTGTCTCTCCAGCTTCATCCTCCAAATCACCCACAGGTGTCCCCATGAACTCCGCTGGAGCCGGCAGTGGCGGCATTGGCATCACACCCCCAGGTTTACCCGATCAACCCCACGACAGAGACAGCAAGCGCCAGACTCTGCTGAAGATCGGCCCGAACACCGGCGAAGGGGCGAGGGGAGCCGGCGGCTTGGCCGAGCCACGCGATCGTGGCTTCTGGGGTGAGTCTCGAGGTCGCCAGCCTCCCACGCAGAGTCCGTGGGATAGGCGCGCATCTGCCGCTCGCGGGGGGGAGGACGCTGAACAATGGGAACCTAAACGAGGGCTGGAGAGAGGAAGCGTCGTGGGAGTGGAGGCGTGGAGGCACGGGGCCCGCTCTCTTCGACCCCAACACAGTGGCGGCGACACTGTCCACAACAGCAGGTAAGACGTTCAAAGCCGGAGCAAACATTCATGCGTTCCGAAGTCGTGGACTTCAACGATTTGCTTTAAACCTGGTGTCAACGTGTACTGATGTAGGTTTGTCGCGCCTCAATGTGTCATGATAATTGCTCTGCAGAGCTGCTCTTTCGCGATAGCCATATCGAGTGTTCCTTCTCTCTCTTTCGCGACGTTTCGTCTCTCATGCTGGAGACACTCCAGGCGTTTATCTACGTATTATTAACATTGCCTTGACCATGGTGTCAAGTGTTCAAGCGGTGGGCAGTGCTTATCTCTGCTGGGCTGTAGCCGGTGGTGCCCATTTCACATTCCAGGACAGGGTCCCATGTGTTCAAAGGCTTCATCATCACAGGACCACCGCTCATGGTTTTCCATGAGTGGGCGACACTCTGTTGAGCTTCAGTGAAAAGGGACGCTTATTGTGTTCATATCTCTCCACGAGTTTTTGTTGATATTTAACGGTCTTCAGTGATTCCCCTTCGCATTCAAGTGAAACGTCGTCTGCACGATGAAAGAATGGCAAAAACAATAAAATATCTTTCTCAAATAATCATACTTCCGGCTGTTACGTACAAGCCTTGCCTAGTGATTCCCCTTCGCATTCAAGTAAAACGTCGTCTGCACGATGAAAGAATGGCAAAAACAATAAAATATCTTTCTCAAATAATCATACTTCCGGCTGTTACGTACAAGCCTTGTCTAAACACACATCACCAATGTCACAGCGAACGTTGAGTTAGATAGAGTGCCCACGAAAGGGTCCTTGCCGAAGAATTCGGCATCTTCCACCACTGGAGGTCTACCAACACTGCCTAACCCTGGTTTGAGCATGGGGAGATGTTGAGATTTATTTTAGATAATTGTTCATTACGAGTACCCCCTTAATCCTGTGGAGAGTCGCGGTGGGCTGCAGCCTATCTCGGCAGACGCAGGACGGTACGCCAGGGCACTAGGGTTGATGTGGTTATTTTTTTTCACCAGACCTGCCAACCTAGGCAGAATGTCTTTGGGCTGTGGGAGGCAAACAGAGTACTCTGCAACAACCCAGGCGGACACGGGGAGAACATACAAAGTGCACACAGAAAGCAGAAAGGCACCCGGGAACCTAGCATGGAGCTTTCTTGTTGCGAGGCAGCAGCGCTACTCACTTTTAGTCGCTGCTTTGTCTCCCTCATTTTAGAGATTCTAAAAGATATACAATGAGCTAAGCTCTGGAGGAACAGTCCTTGTTGCGAGTAGAGAACACTTTCACAACAATCAATTATGTGACCTGCCTTTTTGCTAAGTATAGAAAGACGGTACTATATTTTGCAATAAGACAGATAAATACATGTTGCGTAATTATAAGCATTCAAACTAAAAGTATTTTTCATTAAAGGCAGCATAAGCGGCAGTACGGGTGTGCATTTAACATTAGGCATAGCTACCAATGCCAATACAAACAATCGCTTAGGTTTAAATGAAGAAAAAGTCAAATTTCAACGCTTTTTTCCCACACTGGATTGCCATAACGAGGGCCTTTATGCCTACACGGGGAGTGGTGTCGATGTTCCACAGAGCAGTACCTATTTTATTGACCCCAACAGGAAAGTGGGCTGCAACAGTGAGATGAATGTAGGTAGCATCTCGTTATTCAGCAAAGTTCGCGAAAAGGAATGTATGCTTTGTGTTGCCTTCAATAACAATAACGTAGAAGCCATCTGCAGAGTAGAATCCTCTCTGTGGTCGTGTGGTTTTAACTTGGGGGAATCGAACTACCTCTGACAGGACTTTCTTTCCATGAGGCGCAGATGTTCTAACTTCCTAGACTCCATGCCGGGATTCAAACCGTCTCAAGTCAGTTCTCGCTGTGCATGCTCTGCCAGTTTACTATACGGATTACACAGAGTATTAGTCCAGAGCATTTTTGCGAACGCAAGATGTGCCAGCACAGCTGCAAGCGCCTCATGATGACACAAGATATCTCATTGTCATGCTTGGAGGATGGAAGTCATCTCGAGGGTCCCTCCGTGTGAAATACAGTGCGGACACGCTCCGAGTGTACCGTGCGGCCCGGTCAGGCCGCGTGGATCGGCCTCACCAGGACACAGAGGCGATACCCAGCGCAGAGCGTCATGGATAGCAGGATCATCAACACTGCTGGGAAACGTTGCAATGCGCATATACCTTGTGATGGGAAGTTGACGTTAAAGACCCGACCGCGTGACGTAAAGTTTTGCGGGAGTACGCGCTTACGTTGCCTTGGTTCTGAACAAATTCGTTTCAAATTCGCAGATCACTCACAACTTACATCTCTTCCACATCGTAAAACGGATTCGTTGCACAACTGAGTTTTTTTTTAAATAACGATCTAAAGTAATGGAAACATATGTTAGCAAAATGTTTTTTAGCGTTTGTGAATAAAAGCAAATCACGATGTGGCTCATAGCGACGCTCAAATCCGTCCGCATCTCAACGGTTACAGAAGCGGTCAAAAAAGTCTTACGCCAAGCACGTTATACAAGGGCATCAGTCGAGTGTGTGAATGCTGTAAACAATACATTTAGACGGATATGATAGTAACCCGCTAGTTAATGATAATCAGACGCAAAATATACTCCTAATTAACTCATCAACTAATGATACTGTGAACGCCAGTGCTTTAATTGATATTTCCTGGAGGGCCCCAGTCGTGCCCGTGCCAGCGAGACTCCGCACGGGGTGCGCGGAGTGCGGGGGGTCTCAGCACAATCCACGTGGTCGCAGACACCGCAAACTTTGAAGAGTTTATCCGGTGAGACACGCGCGTTGTTGAAGAGACGGAACGTCTTCGTTCTCGCGTCGGTGTCTATGTAGCGCTAACATCCGCGCTTCCCACAACGGGCCTGCCCGAGGCACATCGACTCCCGCCTCGGGCGCCTTTGCGTGCGGAGTTTGTGTGTTCTCCCCTGTTATACGTGGGTTTCCTCTGCGTTCTCTGTTTTCCTCCCTCAACGATAAAAAAGCATTCATTGATTAATTGGCTGATAACATAATAATATTTAGGACGCATGACAGGTCTTGGCGCCGCCTGACCGTATGACTGCCTTCCCCTGTCCCCGCCTCTCGACGGTTTGCTCGCGAATCTCTCTTTGAACAGTGAACGAATATGCGCAGGGCGTTATGCATTGTAATTATCATCATCTTTTTTCCATAGGTAGCAATAAGTCAGTAGTGGAAATTCCACATATCCGTGGTGGGCACCAGTCTTACGATATAAGAACAGCTGTTGTCCATTTTCACGAAAAATGCCTTATCACATCGCTCAGCTCACGACATCACGCCGTGCCTATGAAAGTACGTTGCAGGATTCTGTGGCAGTGGTGGCGCGGTGCCTAGGGGCACCACTCCTCCACTGCACGCTGATTCGTGCCAGCCTCGGGGGCAAACACCCCGTGTTCAGCACTGCGTGGGAAAAACTTACTCCACCAGCACACGAACATTAGCCTGTGATATCAGTGTCGGCGCCGTGGCGCAGTGAGTAGCGCTGCTGCCTCACAGCAAGAAGGTCCTGGGTTCGATTCCCTGCTCGGGTGTCTTTTTCTGTGGCATTTGCGTGTTTTGCCCGTGTCAATGTGTTTTTTCGCCAGGTAAGCCGGTTTTTCGTGCCATCGTCCAATGACACGCTGCTGCCTAGGCTTATTGCCCTGTTAAGTAAATTTCCCCACGTGTTCTCTGATGTACTGGCGTCATATCCTGGGCATAGCCCTATCTTGCGCCCTATGTCTGTCGACATAGCCCCCCTCCCCTCCCGATCGCGACGCTGTACAGGTTTAAGCGAGTGCTGCTACTCAACGGTACACTAGAGTGTTGTCATACAGGCGTTTGTCATGGACCCTGTAGCAATATGATGTTCTTCATGCACCACACCAGTGCGAAACGAGTAATGCAATTTTGGGAAACGCTCTCCATAGCCGCTATTTCATGATAATCGTGTCGAGCGTTCTTCTTCCTTCACGAGGTTTCGTCTCGCATGTTGGCGGCATCATCAGACTCGAGACGTGGCTATCCCGAAAGAATAACTCGAGAGTAATTATTACGCATAGAGCTGTCCAAACCTATACACAATGTGACACAATATTGTGATAACATCGTAATCTCCAAATTGTAGCTTCACAAGGATTGCACGATCTGTTTAATTTCAGGGATCACTTCTATATTTTCTATCTGTTTGTTGTCTACCCATAAATCCTACCACAAATTTACGGACGCTGTAAAGGGATGAAGTGAGTGACTCCTGATAGGAATGGAACGTGGGACCGTTAGAGTATATTACAGAACCACGCCGTACATGGAGGGCGAGGGGACAAGAAGTAAACTGTTAGGAAAATTCGGACGAAGGCTTCCAGGAAAGATGTGTTTTCAACTAGTTTTATTTTTTTATTTTCTTGGAATGAGCCTTGTTGTGCGTGCTGTGTGTGCAATCGTCAGTTGATATCCTGGCCCACATAGAAAGCCGCTCTGTGTTTACAGGGGCCATCTGCTGTACTGCGCGCCGCACACTGACGATTTGAAATACGGGGCATCTCTGCCAATTGCATTGCATGGAGCCCCCTACGAAGTGAGGGGATAGGGGGTCATTGAATTTTGCCTGAATCCCCAGAATCGCTGCGACCGCCCCTGCCTCTGCATTTAATGATGAAGAGCAGCAGTAGCAGCGAGTGTGCAGTTTATGCAACAGTCCCAATACATCGGGTTCTCAACACATTCTCCAGTGAATCTTATTGCACTGTCAGCTGCATGACGTGTGTACACGGTGGTCCAGATGTGTTGTAATCCCCATTCAATTCTATAAAACGTAATATTTTATTTCTCGCTGGATGTGTAATGTAACGTAATGAACATAAAAAAAAAACTCATTACATATATCTCATCTCTCATTATCTGAAACCGCTTAATCCTATATAGGGTCACGGTGAGCCGGAGCCTATCCCGGAAACACAGGGCGTAAAGCAGGAATACACCCGACGACGGGACGCCAGTCCATCGCCGGTCATTACATATATCAACTATGTTAATCTGAGACAAAAGAGGGTCATTGTTTAAAACAGAAATGAATGAGTAAAGCAATACAATGTTATGGGTAATTTTATTGGGGGTTACAAGATATGTGCACCACCTTGCACATGGAAACGTGATGCACTCCACAGTACAACTGCTGTTTTCAACCGGTGGGTCGCGACCCATGAGTAGGACGCAGGCGCTACCCAGTGGTCTGTTGAGACCGGATCCGACTGGACCTGGAGGTGTACAACGTTGAGAAGCCGTGCTGTGAAGTTTCTCCATGGTGAGGGTTGGTGCGGCGAGAGGTCTCCGTGTGAACTGCGCGACACCGCGTGCAGCTCCTGGCTGAGCTCTGCTCCAGCACAGCTCCTGGAGTGCTGGGTCAACATCTCTGATGGCTTTTACATTATTACTACACTAGAATTACATTATTATTATTATTATTCCGTTAGCATTACATTAGTATTAAATTATTAACATGCTATTAATAGGCGCGCACATATTCATTCAGCCTCACAGGTAATCATTTGAAGACACACAGGCGAGAGAAAACGACAGAGGTGAAGGGAAAGCCAGGCGGTTATCCGGCACAAACATTTGCCAGACACTGCATCCAATATATTATGACGCTAACAGTCAACGGAACAATTCATTAATTATTTCCTGAACTTTATATGTGGAAGGAAAGCGAAGAACCTGGAGGAAATTCACGCAGAACAAGGGGGAGAACACACAAACTACACACAGAAAGGCGCCCGAGGCGCGAATCAAGCCGCCTCTGGTAGGATTTTCCTTCTGTGAGGCGCAGACATTACAGCTTGCTCGACACCCTGCCGCCCTGTGTGAGTTAACAAGGGCGGCTGGATACAGTTTTCGCTCGCTCGCTTAGTGAAGAAATAGGAAGCAGAGACGAGTGGGAAGAGCAGCCACGTGGTCAGCTCCAGGGATATTTCTCCTCAAGCTCTACGTTCCATCATATATTAAGTTGTAATGATGTAGGTTTTCACGGCTCGATGCATGATGATATAAGGAGACAATAGAAGCCGCACACGAACACTACGCCTGAGGATGCCTCCAACGTGTGAGGCGAAACGTCGCGAGGAGAGGAGAGAGAACCATCGACGCGGCTGTCTCGAGAGAGCAGCTTTTCGAAGCAATCATCATATATTAAGTTAGCAACCAAATAGATGAGCGTTTACAAGAGGGTGAAAACTGGAGCGCCCGGAAAAAGCCCACACGTACGAAGGGGAAACACTCCATACAGACGGAACTCGTGGCATTCACAGGGTGTGGAGCCGTGACGGGAAGGTAGTTTCACAACGTCTCTGCAATCCACCAACCCTGGCCTATACAGCGCTGGACTATAAGCCACGTGCATACTTACTACCTGATGATGTCTGTCAGAGAGAGACGATTATAAACCTGCAACACACACCCGAGTCTGCAGATCTCGGGCAGTTGAAGACCGATCCCTTCCATTGTAAATTCGGTCAGCTAAGTCCCTGAGCATCTTCAAATCCCGTCTCAAGACTCACTTGTTCCGTAAAGCCTTGAAGTCCTCTGACTGTTGATGCTGCTCACTGTTCTGTTTTAGATAGATGGCGCGTTGTTGACATGTGCCTGCTCAGGAACACTTTTTCCTTCATTTGTTTAAATAATTATTTTTATTTGATGTCCTTTATTGGTTAATAGTCATTGCTTTCCTTATTTGATCTAATCTGATGTTGTTGCCATGTTCTTCTCTCTATAGTTCTGTGCAGCGCTCTGTGATCCTCGGGTGGAATGCACCTTTCAAATGCAAATATTATTTTTAGTTTTATCACTTACAAAAGGTAGACCAGACTACGTTGCCATGGAAATGAAAACTGTTCACGTTTTGCCTTGATACGTACAACGGACACATACAGTCTAACGTTGAGACCATCCCAAGTGTATGCATGACGATACATATTAATGATCTGCTCTTGTTTATCTTAGGGCTTCGACTTTCATACCAGAGCATATGAACCAGGTTCAGACTCAGTAGTACCAACATCACAGAGGAGTCTAGATGTCATAGACATAACGCATCCACACAGCCTTCTACAGAGGCATCACAAATAATGCTCTACTTTGAATCACCTATGTTTATTGAAATGTTTCATCCACAGCGCTGGTTCTGATGTCACAACACCGATGAAGCACGGGAGACATTGTTCAGTGAAAACACTTCCAATATAAGATTCCTGTGCATCCGATACCATTTACAGACTATAGTGAAACGTTCCATAGCTGCAGCAGCGAGTGTTTCTTCAGTAACACTTTCCACATCAGCTGTGACTTTTGGATTCAATTGTTCAGCATCGGGACCAGCCCACACAAACTCGCTGGCTGCTTATAGCAGCCCACATGCGGGCAGCTGTGGGTCGCGACTGCCATCTGGTGGATGAGTCAGTATCACACCATGAGGAAATGGATCAAAATTTCTTCAGCTGTTTCAACCGAAATATACCCAGTAATTAGAAAACGTGAGTAGCGCTGAATCCTTACAGCAATAAATCCCGGGTTTGATTTCTTTCGGTGTGTAGTTTGCGTGTTCTCCCCATGTCAGTGTGGGGTTTCGCCAAGCACTTCGGTTTCTTCTGTAAAGCTGTCTCGATGGAGGTCCTAAATATAAGCGTGGACCTTCTGACTTAAGTACAATGGGTATTGTGGCGGCGCTCTCTTAGGAGTCTACATCAATTTTGGGTTCGTTCAGTTAATCGGAGGCACAAAGCGCTCCTCCACCTGTTAACGCTGGGCCACTTAATG
>JAZEWT010000010.1:14142678-14154738 GCA_036362905.1 Mordacia mordax
CTGCCTTACGCCCTATGTTTCCGGGATAGGCTCCGGCTTCACCGTGACCCTATATAGGATTAAGCGGTTTCAGATAATGAGATGAGATAATGAGATGAGGTTAGCTGACGCCAACACGCCAAACACTGCGTCCTATATATTCTGATGTCATTGGCCAATTCATTAGTGAGCGGTTCTCTTTAGTTGTGGGAGGAAGGGGAAAACCCAGTGGAAACCCACGCAGAACAGGGGGAGAACACACAAACTCCTCACAGAAAAGCGTCTGAGGTGGGAATCGAACCACCTCGGGCAATAACGTCTTTCTGTGAAGTGCAGTGGTTACCACTGCACTTCACTCTCCGCCCATGCACATAGCTGGAAACGACCGCACTGATTACCAGTGTACTTCACTCTATGCCCATGCACATAGTTGGAAATCACTGCAGTGATTATCACTGCACTTCACTCCACCTATGAAAATAGTTGGAAACGACCGCACTGATTACCAGTGCACTTCACTCTCTGCCCATGCACATAGCTTACAGCTACCTCCAGCCTACCGAGAAATGTTTCACGGCTAGACGCGTGGGGATTGCTTTCCAAAGCTGCTCTTTCGGGGTGGCCGTGTCGATCGCTCCTCATTTCTGCTTCGCGACATTTCGCCTCCCGTGTTGGAGTCTCAGAACGCCTGAGGATGCCTCCGACGTAGGATGTGAAACTTCGCGAACGTGAGCGGAGGAGCGCTCGACACGGCTATGGTTGCCTTCCCCTCGCCTCTCTGTGGTTTCCTCACACCTCCATTATGATGTAAGTCGCTAAATAATAATTAATAAGAATAATCCTGCAACAACAGCACTGGAACACAATCATCAGTTCCTTCGGGCTTGGACACAAGCCGAGTAAATGAGTAAAACCGAGTGCCGACAAACGTTGCAGAGGACGACACGATTCCGGGAGTGACGGCACAGCTGCTGCTCGGCCTCAAAGGGAAAGGGGACGCGGCGGGATCCGTCTGGGGGGGGGGTCGCTGGGGGGGTGCCGACGACGATGTCGAGGACGACTATGGGAAGGACGTCGATCGACACGACGGCGAGTTCGAGCAGAGGGAGTCGAGGAGCGCCGGTTACGGACACACGGGGGCCGCGGGGCCGCGCTTCAGCGACAGGAAGGGTGAGCCTCGTCATCTCGGTTGTCGTCGTCACCGTAGTCCTGAGAACCGAGGCGAAAGTGAGCCGGTACAGTCCCGTGCGGTCGGCCAGAGAATGGCTGACGAATCCCGTGTAGTCGGGTAAATGGGCTGCGTTTGACCGCGTTGATATTAGAACATCAAATTCATTGCTTGAATTAACTCGCTGTAATTTTCTCTAGAAACAAATTGCCCCTTTGGTTTTCAGATTTGTCTTCTTGTTCGTTGGAAGACAGGTGATTCTGAACTTTACCTTATGTAGTGTCTCTATGGTTACCATTTGCTTGTGAGGGTCTCTATGGTTACCTTGAGTATGGTAACTGTTAGCTTGTGAGTGTCGCCATGGTAAAGTTAGCGTGAATTACCATGGTTACCATTATTTTGTGAATATCGTTATGGTAATAACCGCTCGTTTCTTATTGACCAAGTCGTGTCAGGCGCACAATTTGCAGTGCAAAGGGAGGCATGACGTCGATCCACTGCTGGATGAAAGCCTCCGCATGCCATGGTGATCATGAGCATCGTTTCACGATACACCCCACACAGGTGGATGGTTGTTAGTGATAGGGCCTGGTTAAGATCTCACTGTCGCTTGTGGCTGGGAATTCAATTCCAGGTACCTGGTTTATAGCATTGTATCCAAACTGCGAGCTTCCACTCACTCAAAATTTCTCTTGCACGAGGAACGCAATAATAATAATAATTACAATTAAGAATGCGTGGAACAATTCTCTCAAAGTCGAAGGTATTCATTGTAAAATAAAACGACTCGGAGGTATGGGAAAACCCCAGACAGAGGGGGGAGTCAGCCATTCGGTTAGCCGGCGCCAACTCACCAGACACCACGTCCCGTACAGTGTGATGTTATCTGCAATTTTTTTTTTAATCTTCATGAGGAAACCGCAGATCCTAGAGGGAACCCATGCAGAACAGGGGGAGAACACACAAACTTTACTCAAAAAGACGCCCGAGGCGAGAAACGAATCGCCTCGGGCATAAATATCACAACTGTGCCATCATGCTGTTCACACAGCAGAGCACATGATTTATAATTGGCACGTTACATTTATTTCATATTGAAGATGCGTTCATCATCTCTCCAGGGTCAACAATATTAGTAAGAATTCTGGGCCAAGCAAGAGCAGTGTTTACTTTTGAGACACTTCTCCAAATAATCGTGAATTTTCCACTACAAGCCCAGGGCGACGAACTCGAGCCGTCAATGAGACTATGATCGACTGAGTAGGAAGACACTGTTTGGCTTCAAATATTCTTGCATATATACAGGGTCATCAAAACAAACGTTCTAGTTTGAGTCGCCTATATATATCCAAATATTTCACTCAGAGCAGAGGTTCTCATATCACAACGTTCATGAAGCAGGGACACTTTATTGACGTGGGAACGTTTTAAACACGTGATCCCCATGCCTCTGATACCGTTTACAGACCTCGACTGAAACTTTTAGTACTTACAGCCAGTGTTTCATCAGACGTGCCTTCAACTGTTCAACCGCGTGTAAATTATCCCCACACTGCTAGCATCACACATGCTCTACGTGTTCTGTGACCCCAAATCAATGACTGTGAGTGACTTACTTTAACAAAACTATAGGCAATGCAAACTGGAGAGTGCTTTTTTGATGACTCTGCTTAACGACTTAATGCCCTATTAACAAACTCGTAGGAGACCTCATCAGAGCGGTGTGCTCTACTCCTGGTGACCCAGGTCATCCCCAGTTCCCCATCGGCATCAACCGTACGAAGCATATGACAAACGCTGAGCTTATAACTGCAGGTTGAGCAGAGCTGCTCCTACCCTATTGTCATGTTCACATCCTGTACAATATGTCGATGTAGGGTTTCACGACTCGACGGGTTATGAGAAATGCTCTGCACTGATGTTTTTCAGGATAGCCGTGTCGAGTGTTCTTTTTCTCTCCTGAGCGTCGTTTGCCTTCCCACGTTGGAGGCATCATCAACACGCTCAAAGATACGCTGCGGCACACGTCTGATGATGCCTCCAACGTGGGGAGCGAAACATCGTGAAAGAGAGAACAAGAACGCTCGCCATGGCTGTCACGAAAGCACGGCTATGCATTTCCTCGTGAGCGCAGTGACGCTGGACAGCGTGTCCGAGGAGCTAGTCATCGACCTCGTTCGGAAGCTTCTGGACGAGCGGCTGGGCGATGGATCCCGACGGCCAGGTCACGGCAGCATCGACGTTTCCCTCTCGGCCCCGTCGGCCAGCAAGCTGGCGGAGGCCCTGCAGCTCGTGCAGCGCTCGCTCTCCGCCATCAACGCCACCGTGTCGGAGCAGCTGGACGACCTCGCGCGGAGGCTCCACGGCCTGGAGAAGATGGTGTGGCAGGCGTCGGAGCAGCAGAACGCACTGCTGCTGGAGCAGGAGGTCCAGAGGGCGTTGGCGGAAACGTGGACGCGACACGTGGCCGACAAGGCGCAGGAGGCAGCCGAGGCGAGGGAGGCGCTGGTGGCGGAACTGCGCGCGGACCTCGGGAGGATGTGGAAGTTTGCCACGGACCGTCTGGACGCCGTGAACCTGACCATCGCTGGCCTGCAGCTCAGCGGCGCGCCCTATACGTCCGGGGTAACCAACAATGCAGCAGCGAGCAAACCTGCAGCGGAGACTTCTGACGGCGGAGGAGACGGGGGAAGCGAGGAAGGAGAAATGAAAGGTCAGCGCTCTGACGCTCAGAAGGGGAAGGTCGTGTCCGCTCAGGACTTTGGCCGCTTCAACGAGACGATGAAAAGACACGAATACCTCCTGCGGGACGTCTACAACCAGCTGCACCTATTCACCGAGAAGCTGAAGGAGCTCAGCTACAGGATCCAGGACGAGCAGGAGGCGAGCTGGGGAGAGTGCACCAAGCTTCAGGATGCTTTCAAGGCGAGCGAGGACTCCTTGTCCTTCAAGCTGCAAGAGGTTCAGGAGCAGCTGCTGAATATGAACAAGACGGTCGTTATCGGGCTGTCCCCCGTGGAGGAGCGCTTCGACTCTGTGCTCTCCACCATCCACAACCTCTCCACAGAGGTGGGCCACCTGCAGGAGAGCCTGCAGAGGCGAGTCCAGGGCACTGACTGGCTTGATGAAGCGCAGTCGCTTCGGGAGCAAATGGAGAGCCTCATCCTGTCCGTCCAAAGCCTCAAGATCGACGTCGAGGACCTTAAGTTCTCCCGAACCATGCTGGGCCCCGGAGTTCGACTTCCTGGTCCGAACTCTGCCCTGGAGTCGCGCGTGAACGGCACTGAGATTGTGGCGCGGACAGCATTGGAGCAGAGCCGGACGCTCGCTCACAACGTGAGCCAGATGCACCGGCGAGTGGAGCAGCTGTCGTCTCTCGGCCTGAACCTCCTGACGCAGGCGAGCATCACGAGCCAGCACATCGACCACCTCAACGACTCGTTCAACACACTCATGGAGGATACGCTGCGGCACACGCTCGCGCTCGAGGAGCTCGGCGCCTTCCGAGACTCCGACTACGACGGGGACTACGACGGGGACTACGGCGGCGGGAAATCGGACGCCAAGGCGGAGCTCAACCTCGTGAAGCTCAGCCGGCTGCTGAGTGAGACGGCGAGCACGGTGCGCGAGCAGTCAGACCTTCTGCTGGCGACACGCAGCCGTCTGCTGGCGCTGCAGCTGCAGGTGGCGAACGCGACGGCGTCGACACCGCGAGCGCTTGGGTACCCACGCGGAGCTCCGCGGGAGGAGGCGGCGGGATCGCTCGCCGGCGACCTTGGCTCGCCGGAGGACGACGGCGGCATCGAGCACGAGGGACGCGAGGTCCGGCTTTGGGAGAGGCTCGCGCGGCTGGAGAGCGCCTGGCTGGAGATGGATGGACAGCGCTTGGGGCGGCTCGAGTCGCGGCTCAATGAGATGGCCGGTGAGGGCGGTAGAGCGGTAACATCCGCGCCTCACACAAGGAAAGACCTGCCCGATGTAGTTCGATTCCCTCCTCGGGTGCTTTTCTGTGTGGAATTTGTGTGATCGCCCCCTGTTCTGCTTGGGTTTCTTCCGGGTTCTCCAGATTCTTACCACAACTCAAAAAATGCAATTACTAATTGGTTGATACCATCATAATACACAGGAACGAAGTGTCTGGCAGGTTTGGCGCCAGCTGTCAGCGTGGCTGCCTTCCCTGAAACTCTGCTTTTGTTACACGTTTTGGACTCTGGGTGAAAGATGCTGCTATGTTAGTATAATAATTTACTATGTTCCCCCCCCATTTTTCATGGGTTTACTAAGGTTCTTTGACTTCGTCTCATACATATACATATTTCATCTTCATGTACCTAGATTTTAGTGCATTGCGACCGTTGGGTGAAATGCACTTTTGAAATGTCGCTTAGTCTTATTTTACTATATTGGCGTTAACAATAACAACATCGCCCCCACTGTCAGTACTTGACTGAGATTTCCCAGATTCCGTGAGGCATTGGTTGGTAAACACGCATTGCGATAGTCATAATGACACGGCAGAGGAATGCTGAACCACGAATATATAGCCGTCAGGATGATAAGACTTTAAATCCCTTATCAATTTACTGCGAATGGCCTAAACACTTTGTTAGTCATGAGACTATGTGACCATACCTCCCCGTACTGGTCAATAGAGACTCGTGGAAATGGAGGTAGAATTGGCAGTCCAGGAAGCAGTGGAGGCGGTATTGTAATGGTTAATGTCTCATCTCATTATCTGAAACCGCTTAATCCTATATAGGGTCACGGTGAAGCCGGAGCCTATCCCGGAAACATAGGGCGTAAGGCAGGAATACACCCGACGACGGGACGCCGGTCCATCGCCGGGCATTGCGGGACAATTTTAGTCTGCGAGCCAATCAACCTATCCAGGAGCATGCTTTTGGACTGTGGGAGGAAACCGGAGTACCCGGCGAAAACCCACGCGGACACGGGGAGAGCATGCAAACTCCACACAGAAAGGTACCGGAGCCGAGAGACTCGAACCCGGGACCTTCTTGCTGTGAGGCGTCAGCGCTAACCACTGCGCCACCGCGCCGCCTTACGCTGAAAACTCACATACACGAGTTCGATCCTGTTCATAGGAAAAAAAACCTGTGGCAACAATCGGAACTGGTCCTGGACCTCAAATAGGTCTATTCAGTCATGAGTATCTGCATTGGTGGGTGAACATCAGGCTGAACAAATGTGGCGGCCGTGTTGCTGGTCTCAGCCCCTCCCCGTGCGACATTTCGGTATTTAGAGCTTCTCGCTAGGGCGGCACGGTGACGCAATGAGTGACGTTGTCGCCTCTCGGCAAGTAGCACCCGATTAGCTTCCGGGCTCAGGTACTTTCCTGTCTGGAGTTTTAACGTTCTCCCTGTGTCCGCGTCGATTTTTGCCTAGTTTCCTCCCACAGTCCAAAGACACATTGTTTAGATTTATCGGCCTGACTAAATTGCCCTCTTACCATACGACGGACTGCGTCCGATCCTGTATATAGCCGTGCCTTGTCCCCTGCGTTTGCCGGGATAGGCTGCGATCCCCCGCAACCCTTTTCAGTATTTAGCAGGGTCTGAGAATGATGATTAATGTTCAAGACTGTTACTACCGCGTGCGTTCCTATAACGCTGTATATCCAGCATTGCTAAAGCGTCACCATGACATAGATATGCACATTACGTAGCTGAGAGCAATGACCTTTCAGTAACAGGTGAGTGACATCAATGTCTCTCAGAGACATTGGTGTCAAGTCCACCTCCCCACGAAGTGAGTCATTCTCGCCGCAGACCTTCGCCGAGTGGCTCACTGCAGCGACACATTTTAATGAACCGCAATGGCAAGAGCAGCCTGAGGTCCATCCAATCGAGCTCCTCGCTAACAGCACTTGCCCCACCGGGTTGTTGAGGCTAGAGGGGCGATATTTGATCGCGCACGCAGGTGTGGCGGCCGGTTGCGTGGACCGCACGGACGCACTGCGGGAGCACGTGGAGAGAGAAGCGGCCGCCCTGCAGCGAACGCTCGCCACCGTCGCCGCGTCGCGGGACGCCCAGATGGAAGCCCTGCGGCGCGACCTCCTCGCCGAGCTGTCGGCCTACGTGGAGGCCGCGATGCGCGCGCGCAGGAAGGACAAGGACGAGCGACGGCAGCAGCGCAAGGAGACGGTCACGAAGCAGCAGCAGCAGCAGCGGGCAGGGAAAGCGCCGGCGGCGGTGCACGGCAAGGGATCCCCCCTCCCCTCGCCTCGTGTGGCGTCCTCGCAAATAGCATTTGCTTGTCTTCGTGAGTGGCGTTGATCCTCTTCAATATGAACATTTCATATTGAAAAGGCCACATTCTGTAACAGCTAGAACCACTGCTAAGAGATACAGTGTTACTGGGGTGGCATCGTGGCACAGTGAGTAGCGCTGCTGCCTCACAGGAAGAAGCGTCTGAGTTCGATTCCCAGCTCGGATGTCTTTCTGTGTGGAGGTTGCATGTTTTTTACGTGTCCACGTGGGTTTTTTTCTGGGTACACCGGTTTCCTCTCACAGTTCAAAGACATGCTGCCTAGGTTTATTGTCCTGTATAAATGGTCCCCGAATGCCCTGAGATGTTGTAACTTGTATATCCCTCCTCTCAAGACAACTGTTGAAAAGAGCTACATACCTACACGGTTCTTTCAGCTTAAAAAAAAAAACTGGGGAGTACACATTGATGATGATCATGATAATAATGCTGATGATTGAGCTCTGGCTGTGGATTTTCTATTCTATTGGCCATGAGTTTTCAATGTTTTGCATCTCCAGGCTCACTTGATCAACTTGGGAATGATCTAAATGGACCACTAGGTGTCACTCGTGAATGTATAGTTTTCTTGCTGCTATGCAGGTTTACCCGGGTTGGCCGGTTGTCTCCCAGTGGTGGAGGTGTTGAAGCAGAATGCTACGGTCGGATACCCTTCTAGATACCAACCTACTTTAGTTGGAGAGTCTTTGAATCGTTATTTGCTGGGAACTACTTCGAAGATCTGTTTACCAGGGAAAACTATAGCAGGAATGCTAGACTCCAGACCTGTTCACCAAAGAACTGGCAAAAAACCTGTTCTGTTTGATGATTGCTTCGAAAAGCTGCTCTCTCCGGACAGCCGCGTTGATCGCTCCCGCTTTCTGTCTCGATCGCGACGTTTCGTCTCGCACGTTCGAGACATCCTCAGGCGCAGACGCGGCTGTCCCGAGAGAGCAGCTTTTCGAAGCAATCATACGCATCGAGCCGTGAAACCCGACACCGTTACAGTGTACTTACTTGCTGGTCGTGATCGTTCGTTTACGGCCGTGCGTGAAATACAAACCAAATCTGGCAAAATGCACGTTGTGTATAAACAAACCATCTGCTCTGTGCAACCCGCGATCATCATTCATTGTTTTTGTCTGGAATGTTTGCTTCCCTGTTTTTCTGCCTTTGTCCATTCATTCAAAAGTAGGTTAATATCTCATCTCATCTCATTGTCTGAAACCGCTTAGTCCTATACAGGGTCACGGTGAGCCGGAGCCTATCCCGGCAGACACAGGGTGCAAGGCAGGGATACACCCACGATGGGACGCCAGTCCATCGCCAGGCACTGCGGGGCAATTTAGCCTGCGAGCCAATTAACCTATGCAGCAGCATGCTTTTGGACTGTGGGAGGTTAATATGTCAAATGGCACTAAATTTATTTTTTAGAAATGGAATAAAAGGAGAGCTCACGATGTTTTCATATCCATCTAGCATCGAGATCGGTCCAGAATGATATTAAAATTATCTTACAAATCACAATGAAGTCAAATCCACGCCTGGTCAATCAATAATCTGGGTAGACAATCGTCCCATCTACTTGTATCACGGAAAAACAGACCATCTTGTTGCTTTTATAATCGACGCTTGGTAGATGTGTATTATCACAGCAGAAATGACTGGGCAGACTTACAGGATCTAGATGCGGAAGTCCTGTGACACAACAAATGTCCGAACTGACCAAGGCAACAACGCATGAAACCAAAGGGCAAATAAACTTAATCACATCAACCATACGTGCGTAAACGTAACTGACTTTCATCGTAAAAGTAAACAGTAACACACAATAACGCATAATTAAACAAACTCGCACGACCAATTTGTACACAGGTGGAATCCCAGCCGTAATCAATAAGTAAACTGTAGCACTCAAGATTTCAAAGCATAATAAATGAATAATAAGCAAAGCAGAGCAACAGTCGCATGGGAAACATTTACTTATTTTAGTAAAACAAAAGGCAAGAACAGATATAACCCTTCAAAAAGAGCAATCAATTTATGCAATTGCACCTGGGTCAACATTTTTATACTAATTATGAATTCTGATACTAATTAGGCAATTTCATACTAATTAGAAAGTTTGGTATTAATATTGGCATTAATATATTTGGATACTAATTATACAGACGTTGAGTAACGCTACATCCTGGTGCCACTGTCCAAGGTGTTGGATCGGAGCCCGGCGCGGCGAGTCTCCCGGAGCCGGCGCACCTGAGGGAGGCGGCGCAGCGTGGAGCCCGTCAGCTCGTGCGAGCCAAGGCCACGCACGCACGGACCACGTGGAGCATCGCCGCGGCGCCCCGCGCCCCCGCGGATGGCGGCGCTCAGCGCCCCGGCGCCCCGTGAGCCTCGGGCGCTGCCGCGAACCCAGGGAGAGCTGCCGGCAACGTGGGAGCCAGGAGCCCACGCGCGCGCAGGGCGTGACGTGCGGGCCCGAGGTTGTGCGTTGGACCGCGGTTGGGGATCGACTCGGTCTGTTAAGCCCTACGGGGCTCGATGCGATGATAAAACTACCGCTCTGCGGGACGTTCAAGCGGTGGTCCCGTGGGGAAAATGGACCCTGCCGAGGGAACGTGGAATTTGGACGACTTGCCTTGTGGTAGGTGTTGAAGACGCGTGGTACTTCTGTGCTCGACTGAGCAAGGGCGTACTCTGATATCACACCGCTGCAGGGGCGCAGCATGAAGCACATTGGTCGGGTTTGTCACAAGGTCAAAATACCACTATGTTGAAACGGTGTGGCATGGTGACGCAGTGAAGAGCAATGCTGGCTCGCAAGAATTCCTGGCCAGGGATTGTTTTGTGTGTGGAGTTTGCATGTTCTCCCTGTGGCCACGTGGGTTTTCGCCAGATACTCCACTTTCCTCTCATCGTCCAAAGACATGCTGCTGTCTAGGTTAATAGGCCTGTTGACTAACTTGCTGTTCGTGCCCTGCGATGAACTGGCATCCCATCAGTAGAATAGCCCTGCCTTGCCCCCTCTGCCGAGATCGGCTCGGGCCCCCCGCGACCCTATACAGGGTTAAGCGGGTACTGATTATAACGATGGCCTTGCTGCAGTGAGTATTGTGCTTCGGGTATGCTGCATCGTGTTAATAGCAATATCAAATTTTTAAAACGGCAAACCTAACCGTTGGTCTTCCTAAGAATGTTAGTGGGATGCTGAACGTTTACTTTTAGACATCCTTTTTTTAAAGGTGTGGCCCTGTAATTACTCGCGCCACTGCTGGTGGAAGAGCCTCCGCAAGAAGAACCTCTAGAGAGCCCCTCTGGAGGGTATTGTGGCCTAATCTTCCACTATTTGCCCGATAACATCTTAATAGGGGATGCAGTGTCTGGCAAGTATTGACGCCGCATCACCACGAGGCTACCTTCCTCCTCCCCCACCTTTCTGCGGTTCCTCGCACCTCAGCCACTCTCCTCCCTGTTAGTGAAAACATATGCGTGTTTTACAAGCGGTATATTATTACAGATGTCGGGAGAGAAACCCAAACTTTGCCGCACAAGTGATCTGCTATTCGACTAAAATCGTTCACTTCATCTCCTATTAAACATTCCAGTTGGATACAGGAGTAGAAAGGAGCGCTGTGTGTGTCGACCTGTGGCTGCACTCATTCGCCTCCTGTCAAACTGTCTATCACTGGGATAGATACAATAGTTTTCAGTCCTTTAGAAATATATTTGATACATTAAAATCTATATTAGCACAAAAATCACGATTTAGGCAGTAATTGTTGAGTTTTTTATATAATGTGAATAAGTTTTGTGATATCGCAAAGTAAGGTTAGTTTTTAATTATTATCAGGAATACAACCTATTGTTCCCATTATCCGCGACTTGACGCTATTATAATTAATTTCACAACTAACATCAGCAGGAACGCCGTAGAGCTGCATCACATTTAAAGAATAGTTTATAGCCCGCGTGTGATGATTTATAAATACTGATGAAAAACTTAGACATTGAAAAATATATATGCTTCTATTTAATATTCTGTATATAACAAGAATACTTAAGTCACACACTTTAAAAATACGCTGAGCTTTGTACACGGTTATTGAATAAAGAAAAAAATGTTAAAATGTATCATATGTAGTATGCACATAATAAAATATAAAACAGTGTTATTGTATGGCGCAGTGAGTAGCGCTGCCGCGTCACAGCGAGACGGTCCTGGTTTCGAGTCCTGGTTCGGACGCCTATGTGGCGTTTGTAAAGTGAAGACAAAGTGCTCTCCTGTGTAAATGAGGCATCGTTCGTCACCACCGAGGGCTCCCAAATCAAGGCGCAGTGCTGCTATTACTCACGCCACTGCTGGTGGAAGGGACTACACAAGACAAAAATCTAAAGAACCCTGATAGTGAGTATTTGGCCTAGTCTTCACTCTTGTTAGACATATTGGCGCACCAAATACAGTGAGTTGATTAGATAACTGGCGAATCCATAATAGTGCTGCGTGGATAAAGGCAGTGGCGGATGGGGGGGGGGTAGAATTGAATAAACTTGCCGATCGTTCCAACTCCTACACCTGGATATGGAATTGAACTTGCGAGTGTGGCTTTCCTGCCGAACGTGCTAACGATTACAACCACTAGCGGAGTACT